>OX402057.1:8585133-9120133 GCA_947859365.1 Archips crataeganus | reverse complement strand
ATAGCCTATAGCCTTCCTCGATAAATGTGCTATCTAACACTGAAAGAATTATTCAAATTGGAGCAGTAGTTCCTGAGTTAGCGCGTTCAAACAAAAAACCTGTTCGATAAATTCTTAAAATAGACGTTTCTTTCTTATTTGTGAACCGATTCAAATGAAACAAACACTAAATGTTAATCCAAGAAAATACCAACATATCAGTGAAAACCGCATCCTTCTAGGTTAAGCCGTTTCTGAGATTAGCGCGCACAAACGCACAGACAAACAGACAAACAGACAAACATAAACAGACAAACAGACAAACAGACAATAATTGTAAAAATCATTGTTTTGGGTTCTATTGCGCTAATAAATAGCCCTAGTGACAGTTTTTCTCAAATATCTTCAATGTACAGACACCGACTTGTTACAGATTTATTATATGTATAGATAGATAGATATAGATTGAGTATTTAAAACAAAAATTCTCATTTTTTTTACTAATTACAAATACAGAACTTATTTGTCTTTCAGATTATTCTTACAACATCTTACACTAAACAAATATAATAAATTAAAAACTTTCATTCCACTTTTACCTCCTGCAAGAGCTCGTTAATTCAATAAAGTGCAACCAGTTCCTCGTTGTTTCTCGTATCTTTTCATGAAACGGAGAAATAAAGTTATGTTACGATAAAGTCGTTCGTTTATTTTGAGAGTTAGGTGCCTCGGCGGACGCGTGACTCCGGTGCCTTTAATATTGGCTGCCTCCGTGGCTTCCAATAACGCATTTTAAAGATTTCTGTGGGATCGCTTTTTCCACGAGAAAATATTTTCGTCGGCGAGCGGAATTAGGCTTTATGAGCCGCCTTTCATCTCAAAACTCGTATATCTCGTCTTATAAATAATCATTTAATCTAACAGCTCCATGTTTGCTGCGGATTAAAGGAAAAAAGACATCAATTCTGTTTCAAAGTGCTCGAGAGCAACACTAATATTCGGTTCATTTATAAGTGAAAATTTGCCGTCAGCTACAAGGAAACGGGCCGACGAATTGGCTACCAGCCTATAAAACGTAATGTCACATTCATTTGCAATTCAAGAGTCCTCAGCCAGTATTATGCCTAATAAAATTTACATATTTAAATTAAACTGCGAAATAACAAGACACTGAAACCATCGCGGCGCTTAGATTGCCCGGACGTTCTCTACGCATTTCGTTTTACTACATTTTTTTGCCGAAAAAAATGTTCAAAATCTCATAAAGAATCAAATTACGAGTACAAGGGCATAGATACCTACGCTTAAAGTTATATAAATAAACCTCTTATTTACATACCGTATGGAATATACAATATAACACCAAGCAGCAGGTACAGAAACAATATCAGTTGCACGTTAAATCAACGTCAGTTTAGTATTCTATTATCTGTTACAGTAGGCATTTATTTAAAGATAAGGAAAATATTGCTCCACATATCTCCAGTTCACATTATGTCACCCCACGGCCTTTGACATCAATCAGTCCGTGCAATATGATAATGTAACACTCGATATAGAAGCGATCGATCCGAATGTTTGTCTGTGATACTTATTAGCGAACCTCGGAGTAAAAACGACATTTCAGCCGTCTGCAGAACAACGACTTTAACATAACACGTCAAAATTCAATTCAAACACAGCAATGAAACGCTTGTTACTTTACCATTCATTAAATTACAACGCATGTTTGAGTTTTGACATCAGATAGCGTTATCACCAGGTTTCCTGTCGTTAAAAACAAAATAAACCGGGGAGAAAATGGACGAAGCCAGCTAGGTCATCCCATGTTATTAGGGCATCATAACATCGAGATATAATAAAGAAATACGCGGCCCTAAAAGCCTCGGGTGACACAAAAGTGTTTGCACCAAAGGTGGTCATGAAAAGTTAAGACACCCGCATAGTAAGCTTATAAAAGTAGAGTGATGTTTTAAGAAAGTTTACGATCCAATTACGAAATGGTGTGACAAAGGGTCATCTTTACAGCGGTATTATCGTCGTTATCGCCTGTCGCCGCTGATACGTTCATTACTGGTGTAGCCCTCAAGAATTTATGTGGTAGGAAAACGTAAATTTTTAGTAAACAGGGTGCATCTGCTTGATTAAATAGAGCTATAGTAACCGCAAATTATACCTTCAAGCATATTTTGTGTGAAGAATTTAGCTATCTATCCTAGCATAATTTATAAAGAACTTGTAATAATAACTGCCGAATGTACTATAAAATGATGGACGCTTTGGTAAAGGCCGCAGGTTCAAGGGGGATGCAAGCCGCTTCCAATACGGTAATGATTGGGTACGGTAATCAATGAGGGAGGCCTATGTTTAGCAGTGGACGTTCTATGGCTGAAATGTTGATAATGATGACTATAAAAAGTCGGGTTTCAGAAAGATAATGTTAAGCAGTCATAACAACCTCGTAAGGCCCACTTCAAATGAAACTTATTGTCAATTAAGAAAAGTTGACATTTGCTTTAACGTATATACTAAAATAAATAAAAACGCAAAAAACAAACGCGCGCGCGTAAATTAAGAACGCTGGGCTTTATGAGGTTAAGACTTGAGTTCTTAAGCTGAGTTTAGACCTGCAAGAAAATTCGAACACGTTGCGAGGCCGTAAAGCGAACGGGTTTGAATTGGCAAATGGGGGCAATGTAATGCAATTTGCACGATTTTTCTTGCAAACCTAAATTGGGCTTTAGTTACTAAAATCACCATAACACGTATTCGTTATTCGATACTGTGTTGAAAGCGTGTGTTGAATATTATCTATTCATTTTATTTTATACGTTAAACCATTTAATAGTTTATGTATACCAAGAATTGAATCCACGCGCGCCTACAAGCTTGGTGTGGTTCGTAACATTAGTTTACTTTACCGTAACCCCTATAATCTCATAATACCCTGTTTCAGTGTAATATGAGCAAGTAAACAAACAAAAAACGGGAAGCCCTAAATTTTAAATGAGCATTTGAAATTTAATTAGTCTAATGCAGGTAAGTACCTTCAATCCGAAACGAGGGGTGTCAGCCGCAAAAGTATGGTAAAAGTCATAAGCGACAAGGTAGGTAGGTATACTATTAAAACAGTAGCCATTAAGTAACATTAACAGTTTACTGGCATTCTGATGATTAGTGAGATTGATCGTAAAATAAAAACTAGTGATCAATAAATTCCATGTCAAAAGCGTAAGTCCTGCCTGTACAAAATGTATAGGCGGCGGATCGAAATACGACAAGTGACATTCTGTACGTACGTCTGATATTTCTGGATCACGTATATTTTCTGAAGATTTTAGTATACCACATTTATAGTTTTCTTTTTAAGGAAACTAAAAATCAAGTAAGAGATGACGCTCCAAGAAACTTAAAACAATATTATTCACAATGTGGATAAGTAGGAAAAAATGCAATATTCCGCACTACTCGGATTCTTTTTTCCACTTGTTCCAGTGTGAAAAACTGTTAAAAGAACCCCAGTAGTTCGCGTGCGAACAAAGGGGTGAGGATTCATCATCATTACTATCATCTCGCCTCGCCTATCCACCGTGAAATTTTAGTGGTTGTTTTCCCGAAACGAGGTGATTTAGTTTCGATTGTACAATCGATTTATAATTACTATTTTGACTAGAGTCAAAAATCCAATTGTGAAAAACGAAAGTCGAAAATGACCGCAAACCAATAGTAACGCTTCGTTGATACAAGTAGCGTACGATCGTACGATAGGTTAGGTACCAACGAAGTGTTACTATTGGTTTGCGGTCATTTTCGACTTTCGTTTTTCACAATTGGATTTTTGACTCTAGTCAAAATAGTAATTATAAATCGATTGTACAATCGATACTAAATCACCTCGTTTCGGGAAAACAACCACTAAAATTTCACGGTGTATACATCCCACTGCAGGGCACACACTTCCTCTCAGTATAAAAGAGCTTGAGCCGTAGTTCCCACACGGGCCCAGTGCGGATCGGTAACTTCTCACATACCATTGAATTTTCATGTATGTGCAGGTTTCCTTACGATATTTTCCTTCACCGTAAAACTCATGATAAATTTCAAACGTAAATTCCGAAAAACTCAGATGGTTTGAATCCACGACCCTCTCCTTTAGAAGCCATAGGTTTTAACCTATACAGTGGTGTAGCCTAGTAAGGTTACCACGGCTTTTTTACAGGGCGTGAGTTCTTGGGTATAAATAGACCTTGCAACCGCTCGTCGTTTTTGACTCATACCGCTGGAAACAGGAGTGTCCAGTGACATACGACTTTACAGTGCAAGTCACGTGTACTAATTAATCCACTCACCTTAACAGAGCGTAGACCTGTGTAAATATCTTAATTTATTTGTCTGCATGACGTTTCAGGAAGGGACTTTTAAACGCCAAATGGCGATTGCTAATTTCTAACTGAATTATCCTACTGTTGGCGCTAATTGTAAATGTTAATGTTTATCTGTTTTTAGGATAATGAAACAGGGCTCCTATTTTAAGCCCAGTTTAGGCAAGCAAGCAAAACCGCGCAAGTTACATTACATCACGTAGCTGCAAAGCGAACGAAATTAAAGTGGTCAGTGGAGAGCTGCAATGTAATCCGACTTGCACGATTTTTCATGCATTTTGAATATAAAAATACCGTGAGACTCACTCATAGTGAAAAAAAATGTGGATAAGTCACGTCTATGATCGATTTTAGCTCTACATAGTTGGGGCTAATCCGTAGCCTTTCATTACGGAGCACACGCTACGGCGGCTGCTGCCATACGCGCACTACGCGCCATCGCTCTGCTCGCGCGGCTGCTCGACGAAACTGACACCGGCGTACAACTAACCACGTTTTCATCGACATTTTTATTGTCATTGTCAAATGTAGGGTAGCACACAACACTAACAACACAGAATAAGTAATATGTAATCAGTAATCCAACTTCATACTAGAGCGCCCGAATCGACGCACGCACACAGCCAAGCATCTTACACGGCGCGAGCGTGGGAACTGCATTGTTTTGTCTAGCGAAGATTGGTTAGCGGCTGTATAAGACGCTTGGCAGTGTGCGTGCGTCGATCAGGCGCTCTAGTATGAAGTTGGATTACTGGTTACATATTACTTATTCTGTGCTATCAACATCACCATGTAAAGGCACCTTCACACTCACCGTTGACGCAGTACGACTATTCAACACTGTCTTCCAACTCGGGGGTACCGACCAACCACTATCCCGATTAAAATTCAGATGAGGACTAATCTCAATGGCTTCACGCACTTTCCGCGGAATGAAAAACTTCCTCTTACAAGTCTCTTGAAAAAAAAGTGTTGTGTCAAGTGTTGTCTCTTGTTGTGCGTAGTGCGCATTTGGCAGCAGCTGTAGCGTGTAGTTCTTAGAGGAAAGGCTACGGATTAAATAATACGTTTTGAGACGTGAGAGTGAGACTATAAGTGAGTCTCAAGGCAGGTTTATACAGGGTCAGTAATTGACTTCGAATTCGAGACAAGTCAGCGCTGATCCGAGAAATACCCAATGTAAATTGAAAGTCAGCGCTGACTCCCACCGCTGTACTGACTTCAAATCAATTTACATTGGGTATTTCTCGGGTCAGCGCTGACTTGTCTCGAATTTGAAGTCAGTTACTGACCCTGTATAAACCTGCCTTCACGGTAATTTCATGTATAAAATTTGTTAGTTGTAAGGCAGCCGGTTCCGTTCTGTCTTTAAATAAACCGACTCTCGGCCGAGGGTAAGCCTGTGTAACCTCCATTAGTGTAACATGCTCCGTCCGTGTGCAGCCTGCAAGTCACCTAACTAATGAACTACCCACTTTTTCTTCAAATTTGCAACCCTGTGTTACAAGCGCTTTGGAAGTAAATGCTTTTACGGTAATGCAATGTTAATGAAATGTTGCCACGTGTATTTGTGTGGTTACACATTACGAGTAAGCGTTTATTGGACCACATATACAGCAAAATTATAGAAGTGTTTTAGTATGATAACCATAGCTCAGACAGGTCATCGCAAAAGAATCACAACACGGTAATAGAACAAGATTAGTAGAGTCGTATTAAGTATATACTTACAGTATTATTTAATTACTATTCTGTTTCCGTATCGGTTGGTTTTTGCTATGACCTCTCCAAGCTATGAAGATAACAGTAGATTACAAGTATAGTGAATATACTTAATATGGAAGCATTAGAGCGTTTTAATAAAAAGTATGTACGGATAATTTACTTTAAAACTGCCTACTTTTAACATGAACATACAGATCTTCTCTAAGCAGAAATTAAGTTGAAAAAACAATTGACACTAGTATAGTATACAGTTAAATTAACTTGCTAGGGTAAACAGCATGACACATTCAATTAATTAGATAAATAAAATGAATTAACTATGTTATTAATTAGTCAATATGTATATCAGTATAATTATGATATTTCCTCAATCAATAATAGCAATCATGCTTTGATACACGAATAAACAGCAGTAAGAAAATACTATAGTTATTCATTGTGAAAGTCCATGTACAAAATAATGTCAAACTAAAATCATCAGTATTTAATGTTATTTTGACCGTCATCATCATCATTTCAGCCGAAGGACGTCCACTGCTGAACATAGGCCTCCTCCAAGGCTCGCCAAACAGATCAGTCCTGCGCTAACCGCATCCAATGCGTTCCCGCCACCCTCACCAGGTCGTCCATGAGCTTTACGGTGAAGGAAAACATCATGAGAAAACCTACAAAGTGCATACACACTTGCGAAGGAATTCAACAGTGAGTGCGAAATTCGCAATCCACTTTGGACCCGTGTGAGAACTACGTCCCAAGCCCTCTCATTCTGAGAGGAGGCCTATGCCCTGCAGTGGGACGTATGTAGGCCGCGATGAATAACTTGATATCTTTATTTAGTAACAAAGAGACTATTCATGACATATTTATAGTCTCTCTTTTTTATTTAACTGGTAATGTAAAATGTTGGTCATATCATTATTCCCTGTACGTTAATAAAGCAAATAAGTACATACGAGATTTTAATTATTATCATACGTGAGCTTGGCAAAGTCGCTTAACGTAGTAAAATTAAGGACAGAGTTTTTAAATTAGGCTTGCACGTACAAAAAATTACGCTTCGCTACGCAACGCTACCCCTGAAGCTAATGAAATTTTTAATCAAACGTTTATTAGACACATGATATAATATTCACCCTAACTAATATTCCACTTTAATCATCAAGTCGTTAACAACTAATTTTCAAACCGTTAGCTACGAGTCTACCTGTATTTACGGAGCAATTTATTAATTACTGAAATTAATTCCAAGCCGCACCGTACTCGCACGAGATATTCAATTACTATTCTAGTAATGGTTATTTTCAATGGCTTTTAGGATGCGGTCGGCGCATCAATCATTTTACTCATCTACTTTATGTCAAATACAAAATTTGATACGGATGATAGATGACCGTTTTCACGTCGTTCCGCTGTCGAGCAACCCTCGAATCTAGTGAATTAGTCGACTCTAGAGTTTAATGTCTCGAAAATCATTGCTCAAAGTAAACGCAATTCAGAAAGTCTGCGGCGGCGCATTAACATATAAATCAGCGTTCATAAGTCGCGGAGTTTGCTTTACGAGGGAAAAATAAAATGAACAAACTGCACCCGTTAGCGTCCCCTGGTGGTTTGCTTGGAAACGGACGGACGAATTCAACGTTTGTTTTACCTTACGTAGCAGACAGGAATGCTTGATTTTACGATGAGATTTATCTCAAAAGCATCTACGAATTCAAAATTTTTGATTCAAACAGAAAACTTACATGTAAAATAAATTACAGACTCATGAAAAGAAAGACATGCTACGGCACATACTTACTTATTGTCGGCCGACCACAGAAATAAAATTTCGTAGATCGAACTACCATTAAATTGATTCCTTGCGGACCATTTGATTGCCATTCCCGAAAACTCCAGTGCTTTATAATTTGCCGGATGGTTTTGGTGCACAGCCAGTGGGTCTGCTAAACGGACAAAACGGTCGATTACATAGCGAGCGCGGCGACCGCCGCACGACCGCGCCGGGCGCTCCCCAGAAAAATGAACCTCTCATGAAATTTAATGTGGAAATGTCTTGAAACGACGCCAAACCCGCAACTGAATTATTTATGATTCGTTATTTTAATGGTGTCCCCGTTCTTTCATTACACCCCTAAGAGTGTTTCTTAATTTCGATCGCACAAATCAGGCGTTCCCCGATCCGATTTTGGTATTACGCTGTTCGCGTAGGTTAGGTTCGTATTGAATTGTGCTGTACTCATATACGTTTTTATTTTTGTGCGACGTGTTTTGAGTTTAAATCAGGTGCTTGGGAGACGACAAAAATAACAATGAAGGCACGTCAGTCTCAGGTGCGCTGTCTTTTTGGTACAAATGTAGGGTTTATAATGTAGTCACGCGGGGGATTCGCACGGGTAACCCCAAATTTATGAAGGTAACGAATAATGTGAAACGAATTCCAGGTGTTTTTACCGGTAGACTCGTAAGTATTTGAATGAGATACGCCTGTAGATAAATCAAATTTACGAAACATAACTGAAACATTTTTTATCGGTCTCATATTTCTCAAACTTCAAGCAAATAAAACGCAATTTACACAACATCTCGCCGCCAGCTGGATCTAATTTATGATGAAAAAAAAACATTTTGAAATTCCAAGTCAGTATTTAAGGGGTGTACTTAGAGTGTGTTATACAAATAACAAGCCATGACATTAACCTGTCATCCGCCACGTATCTGACTTAACAAGCTCAAGCGATGATCCTAAAATACCTACGCAAATGCTTGACCTGCGCAATTGATTTCATGTATTATCGCACGTGGCGTAAATCAATCGCCCACGCTGGCGTTCCATCACTAGTGCGCCATTATAAACATGTCGATGGCTGATTTCAGACCGGCTAGCTCCACTGTGCGGGCGTCAAGAGCAATAAAATAAAACAAACCAGACAGCTTTGAGCGTGTGATAGATATCGAGATTTACCGGGAGTCCTAGTAACTTGTCATTCCAATCGTGTTTACTCTAAACATCGTATATTTATGGTATCTTATAAAACAAAAGATAGTAGTCATTTATTACTCAACAATTAGTTAAGAAGCTGTTATAAAACATCTGTCCGAGCACGCGTAAAAGATTTATTTTAATCGCAAACACCTAACCTGTTTAAACGAAATGGCAACAATGTTCGTTAATCAAATTATTGTTCAAACGCCTTCGAAATGAACATTTCGTCAGCTTATAGGCGTTCCCCCAATTTGGAAAGCAGGGGAGATGATACCTTACTTACCTAATAAATTCTGTTAGGTTTGTGGAAATACGCGAGTCAACGCGGCAACAGTGGGACGAAAATGTTATGTAAACAGAGTATCGCCTGGCCCCGGGTCGTTCTACTGAATAAATAACGCTGTAGCAAAGGCAAACTCAAACAAAAGTAAATTTATTCACCAAATACGACGATTAATACACGATCTCCTCGACAGATTTATATTTATTCGAAGAGTGCGGAATAGGAGTTAAATAGGAATGCCAGTGGCTGGATGTGAGTAAGCCTTGCATAGTAAGGATAGTAAATTTTTTGTACAAAACCAGTAACTGAATGTTTTACTTGTTTTACTTGTTTTACTTACTTATAGATTTACGCGCGTATCTACCTACATTAGTTAAAAATATCCTTTCTGTCAAGGATATAATGTTCCTAAGTGGTAATTTATATAATACGTAATTATAAATATTTTAATCCAAAAGTTACTAATCCGTTTTAATTCATCCTTGTTCAGTACTTTTATTTCCAAATCTCCATAACAACAGCGCAGGTATCAGCGGAAAATAAAAAATAATCCAAAGCAAATCCCGACTCTCCCCTTATAGAATTCCCATTAAGGGAGCCCTAAAAAATAATTATATTATAAGACTGGAAGGTGTAAGGACGAACAGAGCTCCCCAAGAATATCTCAAGGCCCCACTTCCGGATAGCTCATAATTAAAAAGTATTTCAACTAATCTTTGCGTAATTAATTTTGTTTTTCCTGGAATTAATTATAGCAAAATGTTTTGTGGAAAACGAACAAAACGATTGCCAATTACGCACTGCCTTACCTTGGTTTTCATCTGTTGTTGCTACGTCACCGATAATAAGGTGTAACCAGGCGAATTACATAATACGATAGGTACCACAACATTAATATTAAAAAAGTCTAAAAACATCGAATAGTATAAATTAGGCCCCACTCAGAATAATAAGCCGCAACGCTGTAGTTCAGTGGGACAGCGGCATTAGGCGAAATTTACGAAAACGCATATTACCCCTGAACCGATTTCATGCGATGAAAAAATCGTGTTCATGCACTTCCTCCACGTCCACACCGTATGAGCACACACAAATCACACAAACCCAACTATTACCACCACCACCACCAAACTACACTGACTGACGCGTTTCGAACCCAACCAGAGCTCTCTCTACTCTTTATCTGTACTCTGACGACGAGCTCTGTACCTCTACCATGAGTTACACTAGTTTACAGTGACCGTACTCGCTAGCGACGGCGTAAATGATTTGTATGGAGAATTAGCGCCTCTAGCGGTCACTTACGGAAGTACAGAGCGTGCGCAGACAGAGCGCGGTCTGGCCCTATACTACGAAGCGCGAAATTCGAACTTCGTTTCATGCCGTTCCTTTCACGCCAATGGTATTTATTACGAGAGTGAGCGGGACCGCACGATCCGAACTTCGAACTTCGAATTTCGTAGTAACTCCCCTGGAGTTCCGCGTTCCGCGTTCAGAGTTCTGCGTTCTTTCCAATGTACTAGGTCCCTTACAACATCGCTCGCACACAGCAGGCGGTCAGACCGCGGCGTTCAAACCGGAATGCCGCGTTCTTGCGTTCTTTTGCCGCCGAGATAGAGAACGCCGCGTTCACAACGATGTCTGAAGTTACAGATACAGAAAAACTGATCAAATTGGTTAGAAAAAGGAGATTATTATATGATTTAAGTCATGTACACTACAAACATCGTGACAAAAAAGCAGAAACTTGGCTTGTAATAGCCGCGTCAAGGGATTCTTCTCGTGTTGTGAATTAGGCGCACCCAATGTTTTCTACTTTTTTAGTAGTTTCTAGGCTCCACAAAATCAATGCTTCTTCTTCGAAAGATGAACTTTTTAGCGACATAATGTTACACATACAAAAACATGGAACGCATGAATTTGACCGCCTCTTGTGTGCGTTGGAACTCTCGAGCGTTCAGAACGCAGAACTCTGAACGCGGAACTCCAGACCGCGCTCTGTCTGCGCACGCTCAATTCTTCATACAAATCATTTACGCCGTCGCTAGCGAGTACGGTCACTGTAAACTAGTGTAACTCATGGTAGAGGTACTGGTTGAGTTTGAAACGCTTCAGTGTAGTTTGGTGGTGGTGGTGGGGTGGGGGTGAGCAAAATAATTGTTTCAGTCCATTACTTATACTTTGACGTAGCCTTTGGATATATTGGGTATTGGTATTTTCTAACTTCTTCCTTTGAATCGATATGTCGTTCCTGTCACGCTCCGGCAAACTAATTATTTCTGCTACCTTTCCATAAATAATCTCTTTTAAAATATAAGCAGTGTTGCCACCGTAAAGGGAAAATCAACTTTGGGGCGGAAATTGGAGTTCCGCCGCCAGAGGGCGCTAGCACACCGGACACGCCGCCATTACGGACACTTCCAATTCTTTATTTACTTCCCACGTTACACTTTGATATTGAAAGTACGTAGGGCGATACCGGCCGGTGGCTTGCCTTATCACTCTTAAGGATTAATAAATAATAGGGAGGGGTCCCCATATTTACGTCATATCTACCTACAGAACATACGCACGCATATTTCAAGCGATTCCTTAAATTGAATAGTTCGTGCTTCTTTATCGATGGGCAGTTCTTTGACCTATTAGGTAATCTTTTCTTTCATTAGATTAATATAAGTTTAAATGATTATTGTACGCTTATTTCTTTACTAATCATTACCACGGACAATGCACAATGGCAGCATCTCATTAAATTTATGACGCATCATTCGTCTGAGGAATCATTATCATCATCTCGGCCAATATACATGCCGGAGGCCGGCCTCCTCTCAGAATGAGAGGGATTGGGCTGCAGGGCCCACGGGGGACCAGTCATCATTATCATCATCATTTCAGCCGTAGGACGTCCACTGCTGGACATAGGCCTCCCTCATTGATACCCAATCATTACGGTTGGAAGCGGCTTGCATCCACCTGCACCTGCGGTCTTTACCAAATCGCCCGTCCATCCGTCCGGCCAAAATGTCCGTCCGTCCATCTCGCAGCCCCAGTGCGGATCGGAAACTTCACATAGGTACACTATTGAATTTCTTATGCAGATTTCCTCACGATGTTTTCTTTCAACGTAAAGCTCAAGATAAATGTCAAATGCAAATTCGCACATAAATCCCGAAAAATTCAGAGGTGCGAGCCCGGGTTTGAACCCACGACCCTCTGCTTGAGAGGCCATAGGTCAAACTACTAGGCTACCACGGTTTGTTACCACCGTCAGGAATCATGGGCCCCCAAATTATCAGAGTTAAAAAAATAATTACTAACATACGTTTTGTTTATTTACATTTAGAGCCACCGTGCCGGTTCAACGAAACGCGCACCCTTTGGTATTTATTTGTTTTTAACACAATCGTTTCTCACAAAACTCCTAATATAACCGAACTAGAAAATTGAGTTGTTATCGCAGGGCCTAGACAAACAAATTTTTGATGATCTACGACCGACATCTGGTATTATTTCTATGTGCTACGAAACATAAAGTAAACTTGAACAGTTAACACGTGTGCGTGAAACGGTTTCATTGAAAACGGTTTATAAATACAAATTATGAGTTTAGTTCGAAGCGTTGTGTTTACTATAGACACATGGTGGTTTGTTAATTTATCTATACGACTCATTCATTATTCGTAATTTTGTTTTTTTTTGAAAGGTGAATTAGTCGGGAGTGTTCTTAGCTATGTTTGATGAAAATCGGTCCAAAATGGCCGCCACCACAAAATGGCGAATTACACATTTTTTCAAACATACATATGTTATAATATTACTAATTTAAAACCGAGTTACACGATATATAAAAGGTGTTTTACAATGAATACTGAATTTCAGGAGTTGACTGAGTTAATTAGGAAAACTATCACAATTAAGTAGGATTTTCAAGTTAAGTATAGAGTTGGTATATAGTCGATCAAAATGTGGGTAGATTATAATAGAGGGATCTCTCTTCAGTCAGATGTCATGCCTGGGGAGCGAAGTCCGAATGAAGCGAGAGTAGTAAGTAAGTTTGGTGAGTAAGTTGTATTATACAGCCGAGTTGAGAAACTTCGTTAGCATGTATAACGTAGCGGTTTCTCTAATTGACGACTAGATGGCGCTAGAAGTCGCTACAAAATGTTAATCCATACTTCCATACTAATCGTCCTTCTTTCATGTCGAAACTACACACACATAACACACACACGCACACACACACGTAACATAGGCTACTTTTTACCGCGGGAAAATATCTTATTCCTACTGGAAAACACGTTTTAATCTACTTAAGCAGGGGCGAAGCCGCGGGCATCAGCTAGTATGAATATTTGCTGCATTAATACGGAGTCAACTCTTAAATTTTATTGATACGGAACTCTACACTGCGTGTGGCTACACTTGGCCCGCTTTTTTAGACTTCGTACATGTCGCGAATAATTTGTGTATAATTTGCAGTAAGTTAATGCTATGGACTGCGCACTGGCGTTCATTGCGGTATAATAACGCCTTCGAATGGGGGCTGATGTCATAACAATTGGCAAAGGCGCGCCTGCTAATCGCCTATCTAGATTTTAATATGGTTTCATTTAGTATTCTGGATTCTCGAAATATTTCTTTTAAATTATTCAGCAACTCCAAACAGAATAAATTAGTTCATATATTATAATGTTTTCAACGGTCGCGATTCTCACTCATAACATAGGTCCTACTATTATTTTTCGGGACTTCATCATCATCATCATCATCATCAGCCTATAACAGTCCACTGCTGGACATAGGCCTCCCCCAATGAGCGCCATGGCGCCCTGTCCTCGGCTAGACGCATCCAGCTTCTACCAGCAGCCTTTCGCAGATCGTCACTCCACCTGGCCGGAGGACGTCCTACACTACGTTTGTCAAGACGCGGTAACCACTCAAGAACTCGTTTACTCCAACGGTTGTCGGTTCTTAATTGAATTGGTTTCGGAACTTAATTGTTAAAATCACCTCGACGTTTCAACCATATTGCAGCGGCATAAGATTGGAGTGAGCGAGTCAACTCGTAAACACGACGCTGCAATGCGGTCGAAACGTCCACGTAATTTTAGCAATAAATAATTCTTTATTAATTAAATCCCGAAAAATATTACTTAGGTATACACCGTGAAATTTTAGTGGTTGTTTTCCCGAAACGTGGTGATTTAGTTTCGATTGTACAATCGATTTATAATTACTATTTTGACTAGAATCAAAACTCCAGTTGTGTAAAACGAAAGTCGAAAATGACCGCAAACCAATAGCAACGCTTCGTTGGTACAAGTAGCGTACGATCGTACGATAGGTTAGGTACCAACGAAGCGTTACTATTGGTTTGCGGTCATTTTCGACTTTAATTTTTCACAATTGTATTTTTGACTCTAGTCAAAATAGTAATTATAAATCGATTGTACAATCAATACTAAATCACCTCGTTTCGGGAAAACAACCACTAAAATTTCACGGTGTATAAAAATTGGATCACTTACACAGCATATTTAATTTAATGATATTAGTGAAAGATTATAACTGTCGATTCTTTCTTACTAAAGTTATAAACTTACAGAAGTCAATTTAGTTTTCTAAACGTATCGTTTTATTGATCACTTATATGAATATACCGCCATGCGCTTTCGTCAGCATCGTAAAACCACCTGGTTTTCAGCGGAACCATATAAATTTTATGAACAGAACAAAATGAACATGTCCTAGTGTGTAGTATATGTTCAATAATTTAGAATTCTATCTGCACAATTTAATAGAGTTTCTGATAACTGATATTATTTGTTAGTACTTCATGAGAAAATTAAATCCATGGCTTCCCCGTACCGATGCACTTATATACATGCATTATTTAGCGCAAATACACAAAGGCCACAAGAGAGTTCGAAAATAAATAGTAGAAAACACTGATAAAAGAGTAACAAAAACCTTTCATACAATGTTGCCGTATTCTTGAATACTTTACGTCCATAATGTAACAGTTATGTGGTGCCCTCATTTAACTTCTACTCTTTATTAACTTCTACTCTTGTTTCATGCTATTTGCGTCGGAAAACTAATTGATTTGATAAAAACATGTTGATAATTATTTCTTAGCACAAGATATTCGCAATTTGTACATTTTAATCTCAAACAAAGCTCGAATTGGTTTCGTCTAGTTACGTTTTCATTTTCAAATTTCATTTTCTCTACTAACCATGTCTTGTTAATTTTGAATAGTAGGTACATCTTAATAAATTCACGCATGCCCCAAGGTCGACACGACACGTTCAAATTCCGACGGAACACTAAACAGGGTTCCGTTAACAGGATTTTAATTGTAGGCTTCCCTGTCTTGTCAATTAAATAAAGCGGCGATTAAGTTTCTGAACATGACTGGCATTAACGAGGATTTGGAAAGTTATTGGATTTTACGGTTCGCTCGTCGAAAACTGATTTTGGTTCTTATACGGCTTCAGATTCGTAGTTATGTCGTGCGAGCTGACCGCATATCTGATTGTTTTTTATTATGTTTTCATTCATTTGAAGGTATGGATGTAAGTATCCTGAAGAAATTTAACCCACTTATTCATGAAACGTAAAAAAAATTGAAAGACAATGTCCCAGCGGTGGGACAGATTAGAACTAAGCTGGTTTAGGCTAATAAAACACAGCTACAATCGAATTTGAACTAAATAAACGTATCAATGCCACTTATTACAATCAGCTCCCACACATTTGCATTGTCTTTTCAATTTGTTTTATCTATAATTACAATCCGTTTAAATAACAAGCTATACATAACATAACCGAATTTCAAGAGTATGTAACTGATTTCATAGGTCGCGCTACTTCGCATAAAATCGAATGAAAAGTCACAAATTAAAATAGGTGCATTATTTCTGTCTCGAAGAAAATGTTTCAATCATATCAATGACGCATTATTTAAGTAACCATTACAATATAAAAACAATAACGTACCTGTGGAATTTTTAATAGGTATTTGAACTTTTTTTCAAAATGATCTCTAAAGGCTTATCATAGAGATAATATATAAATTTTAAATCGTAACTTTTCGTTCTAACCGTACGAAAGAAAGCAGATTATTCGATAATCTCACCGGGCGATGCCGGGACACGCGTCTCGGTCCGACCACATTAAAGCCACATTAGCCCTCCGTCTATTATCCACACACTGCACGAGCGAACTTGCTGCATTTTGCAATGTCAATCTGGCTTATAAGTTGACTACAAAATGGGGAAAATACTTTAAGAGAGTTTATGCAAGCGATTTTGGTAGATTAGTTGGTAAAAACCCTTTGTATGATAATATGACTCTTCGTCTCATGATGTGAAAATTGCGTCAACTAAGTTACACCGTCTTGTTACGCAAGGATATGAAAGCTTTTGTTGATGAATTTAGTTTTTAAAACAACTTTAATCTGTTTTGAAATGTTCAAGGTTGTTGATAAGCTGATTAAGCCTAACAACAGTCAGCCGTAATTCGCAGCGATTCAATTTTAAACTTGCAAACTCCATAGATTTATACACGTCGGACAAAAACAGATTTGGGGCGCACTTGACGGGCGTCAGCGTAACATCCTCGGCACAAAGCTATGAAAGCGGCTTAGCCCAGAGAAAGGGGATTACGCCATAATCTGGAACGGAGCGGTTGACATACGCCTGGGGCGTACTGGCGAGTCGGTTTGCTCTTAGTAAATACGGTTGCACTGTGCGTATTAAACCAGCAACCATTAAAGTAGCAGTACCGAAATGTGGCCGCTATTCAAGAACACAATACTTAAGTAGACGCAGAGGTAGCAGAGATGGCGACCTCGAGTTTTCATGGGATCGTTTACAGAATTCAACATAATAAAATTACTTGATTTCCCAGGAAGAAATGGTAATGAGAACAGAAGTATTATAATTAATCAAGTCGCGGACTGGATGATAATGAATTGCGTTATAATATTTGACACGCCTGACACGTATGAGCTCGTGTGTTCACTCCGAATTTTAGATTGGAACGCGGTCGAGACAACTTGTAATTTGTTGCCCTTTTCTGGTAGTTTTATGGCATCTGTTTTTTAATAAATACGAAAACTGGTTGCTGTTCGTACTGTTTTGTACTAGGTACGTAAGCTACGCTAGCTGAGTCATCTTGCGCTCGAACCGTAGTTTACTACCTTTTTAAAAAAGGAGATATTTATTTGCAATATACGTACCTGATGGAACCAAGACAAGTTATTATCAGATATATTTTCTATGGGTAGGTTTTGGTCGCGATGATTTTTGATGAACTCCTAATATTTCGAAGCAAAACATCATGAGCATTAGACGACCAGATGGCCTAGTGGTTAGAGAACCTGACTACGAAGCTTGAGGTCCCGGGTTCGATTCCCGTGTCGGGGCAGATATTTGTATGAAAAATACGAATGTTTGTTCTCGGGTCTTGGGTGTTTAATATGTATTTAAGTATGTATCTGTCTATATAATTATGTTTATCCGTTGCCTAGTACCCATAACACAAGCTTTACTTAGCTTACTTTGGGACTAGGTCAATTGGTGTGAATTGTCCCGTGATATATTTTTTTTTTATTATGATCACGGGTGCTGTCAAATGAAATGGATACGGTGGCACACCTGTACTATTCTGTGAAGATGGTGGGTGGTTACATGGTAAAGTCCAATGTCATCATGAACCATTTGAAACCATTATGTTAATTTTTTTAATTAAATCTTCCTACTCCGCAATTGATTACGCTTTACGGAGTAGCAACTTAAAAAGTAAGGAAGGTCATTGATATAGACCTCCACAAAGTAACGCCGGAATCAGGAAATTATTAAAAAACATACTGTAAGTATTTCAAAACAAACGGTTTTAGTAAAAATGTGGCGAGTTTATTGACTGCGCGAAAGTGCTTTGTTATGCCGATAACTGTCAAAACGTTACAAGCTTAAGCTCTGACTCTATAAAAACGCTTCGCTTCGAACATTTCAATAATTTATTTTTCCTTTTAAATGGATCAAAAGGGATTAACTTACCTTATGACATGTTTAAGCTGGGCGGCTCTCGACTCTGAAAAGAAATAAGTCGATTAAATATATGGCTTAAGAAACAGTTCCCATGTACTAAACACATTTTTATGCTTTACACAGCGGACATGGAGTAATGCTGTCTATGAATGATAGTCAAGTGAAGTAACCCAGCGGGCGGAAAACCCATTTGAGTAAAATACAATGTCAATAAAAAAAGAATAAAAATAACGAGTGAATATAACGTTGACAAAGTGGTACGTGTAAAGTGATTGTTACGTTCGACATGACATGCTCATATAACATAAACAGTGTTTTTAATATAATGGAATGTCAATATTCATAGTAGACACCTAACGTAAAAATTCGACTTTACCATTCAAACAGCATTTGAAAAAATACTATAGGTATTGTCAATGTTTTAGCAACCGTAACTAAGTAACTTTAACGTAATGCTATTATACTTACCTACTCTTTGAACGGTAATGAACTATTTTGTGAATTTTATTTATAGATTTGACTAAAACACAATTTAACACCGCATAATTAATTATTTTTTTTTTTTTTATAAAGTGTTTTTGGTTCATTGTAAAATACTTACTTAAACCTATTTTAAACACATTTCGCGCGGTCATAGTGCACATGATCTGAAAATTAGAGACCATAGAATCCCAACAGCCAACTGAAAATTCATTACCGTCTATTCCAATTCGTAATGCAAGTATGACCTAGTCCTAGAGCGGTCGTACAGGATGAGTCAGCATCGCGTGTGCGCTTGACCAATGGCCACAGCGGTCACTAGCGACCAATTGTCTGATAAGCAGGACAGCGCCCACATGCGGGATTATTGACTGACAATAAATGCCACATAATTCTTAATAAACAAACACCTCTAACCGACGAGTCAATTCGAGTGGCCGTTACAATGGACGCCCGTCTGACGATCAATAAATACCTGTTAGTGCCGGTTCAAATGTATGTTTTATAGATGACATATTGATTGGACGGACCGTTGAGAAGTGCTCAAGATATTGCTTTGTGAAATGTTTTTAATATTTCGAAGCTAAATGGCACTTGAATTTACTGGCGATGACAGAGATTAAAGGGCATACTACTGAGGGGACGATGCCTCGGGCGACGAAATCGGAATAACACTTCGCTTTGCCGAAATAGGCCAGGACAGACAGACAGAGACAGAGACAGACATAGATTAGGAAAACAAAATAGGCTATTCGGTAGACCCATTCAAAATAAAGAGCAAATGTAAATAACTTTCAATGAGGACAAATATTTAATGGAAAAATAAGTAAATTCAAACGTAAACTTTGTGTTTTGCAGAAACAATTCCCACTGGAGATGAATCCGAGCGGTCATCAATATCTAGAACCCAGGTAACTTCTTCAACTTTAAAGAATTGCATTGGTAGTGAAGAACTGTGCAACTTCAATAAATTGTTTGATACTTTTGCAATTTCAAGTTGCTCCTCGGGATCCGTGTCTATGCAAACAAAAACGTAGAAACTTAATTCACCTTGTTTATAAATAAGTCTTCAATCACTGCGGGCGGAATACCAGATTTGTATCGGATGTTTCATTATTCATCCGTTCCCTGCTTCCCAGACGACAGTCCATTAGCATTTTAAATTACGTAATGAATTTACTAGGCGATGGGTCGATACGACCATAAACGGAAAAACACGAATCTAATTGCTCGAAAACATACGATGTAGATTTATTGATGCGATTTGCTTACTCGGCCTGCGTTCGGTTCACGGCGCTCGCTGGAAATAACAATTTCAATTTGTACCTATCATAAACTTGCGGTTCTCATGAAGATCCTTCAGTAAAAATTGAAATTTTGCATGTCTTAAGTTTTTGTTAGCAATCCATTGTTGCTGTTACTCGCTTTCGTAACTATCTTGCATTGGGATATACCTAACATTTGAAATTCTTCAATTAGCAAACATTAAATTCATCGTACTTTATCTAGAAATTTAACGCTTTTGATGTCGTTGTTATTGTAATTATCGCCTGATAATAACGTCTGGGCGTAAGAAAAATAAAGACTGCCCGCAGCAATGTTTTTCTTATTGCAATATAGAAGCGCAAGAAAATTCTTCTCAGACGCTCTCCCGTTTATTTATATCTGAAAATCTAATCCACTAGGGTATTGCAAGTCGTGATTTTGTTGAAATAACTGCATGAATCTGTAGTAGGATCTTCCACCTGAAATTTTAAGTCTAGATGTGTATAGAACTTTGGTGTGGCATGGTAACAGCGCGTTTCCCCTCGGCTTTTCTGAATTTTCACCATTAGCCCATATCTCTTATTCGCAATTTCTTCACTCGCCGCTTTTAACACACTATGTACCTTAAAGTAGTGTCCTGTTTTTCTCAGGGTTGTCTGCCGAAAATTGTAACGCCACGCGACTGGTACAGAGTGAGAAATTACATGATAACGATCATTAAAATGTGGCCAGTTAGCGCGCTAATCCGCAGTAAAACGCCATCACCTGACCAACGGCATTATAATTACGTCGGTGCCGGATAAAGCCTTTTTAATTTGGTCAAGCGTGCTATGTAAGTCTTTTAAATTTGGTACTTTTGTCGAGCTTCGCCCACGCTGCGCACGAGACGGTAATCGCTCATTTAGATTACGATTATGTGGACGAATATGCATGATGGCGGCCGTTATCGCTCCATTGATTTTAAATGGGATTAACCGACGAGAGAAACTACGATGCGGCCCGTTAGAAACGTCTGCAGGCTGAATTTCGTCTTGTTGCGTAACCTGTTTTTCAGATGAGTATTTTCCAATTGGGTTGACAATTATTTATGAGTCTGGTTCTAAGCAAACAAGCTTTTAAGCGGCTGACAATAAAGGTACGTTGTACATACATACCTATTAAAGTAATGATTTCTGTGGCAGAATACTGAACAAACATTTTTCAGTAAGCTACTTGTCTAGATGAAGACCAACTAAATTCGTTTTCCAATTATTTATTAATGAAAGCTTCTAGTTTTATAACATTAATAGTTAATCGGTGGAAGTTTTATTGGCCTGCTCACCGAGCAAAGTAACTTCTGACATTTTAATAACCACTCAAAGTAATTTAGTCACTGCTTATCTGACACCGTTACTTACGGTAACCAAGAGCTTATTAAATAACAGTAAGTCGTGAGTTCATTTCGGAGGATTGAATATAATTGTTCATCGTCATTTATCTTAACAGGGCTATGTCAGAGGCAGGCACGAAGGACAAAGGGCGGTACATGTGAACGCAGCTCGGGGGCACTGACAATAGACCCGAAGGCCTAACAAAAAGACTTCTAAAATTTCATCGTGTTTCGTAGGAAGAGATCGGGTAATGAATCGACTCCATTAACTGGGAATGAACGGCTTAATTGCCATCGAGACGCTTGTTGTCCCTGGCTTACGGGCCACGATACGTCACTTTTACTTCATTCGATAATGGTTGAACGTATTACCGGAGGAGACATAATTTATTTTTGAAATATTTACTTTTCACTTGTCATGCTCATAAAGTTCGTATCGTTCGCTACATAAAATAACTTTTCACTTTCTAATACTATAAAGTGAAATGTATTTATAGACCAAGGGTTTCCGGCGCTAACATCCAAGATTAAGTTTTAATTTAGTTTCTTTAGTTTTTTAACAATCCCATCAGTATTACAATTACGTTGTAAAATATAACGGGGTTCCGATTTAAGTCAATTAAAATAAACGTCCCTATGCTCGACAGTGACCCAATACATGGCACCTTCGATGTTATGTCATAGTAAGAAAGGTGACAGATAGGTGTCATCTGTTGGTCATCAGCAGTTTCAATACAAAATTCAGAGCATTCGGGTTGAAGTCGACTCCAATCGCAACACGACTGCTCTCATGCCGTTGGTCGCGACTGCTCTAAGCAGTCCGTCTATGAAGCGTAGGTCTCCAGCAAAGCACGCCGTTCCTCTCGGTCTCAGTCGGAATCTACTAAAATGACCTAACACATTGCAGTAAAGCAAAAAGACACTCAATTTAGATCCCAACGTGTTAACTGAATTATGTAGCTGGAGCCGGTCTTCGACAAAATTATTCATTTCATTAATATACAACACTTGCGTTATACGTATACACAAAAAACTACTTTTGGATGATCCAATTCATTTCTATTTCTAATTCCACACACCGGACTTGAGCGCGACGATAGGTATATTACTAAAATGACTTCGAAATTTCCGCCACATTGCAGCAGCCGTGAACGAGTAGACCGAAGTGTAGGGCATCACGTTCGTTTAACCACCTGAGTTTTTTTGAACTACCTGCAGTTGATCTTGTTTACGCGCGCTGACGCTTGATCGCATTCACCCTCTCTTTCTACCATCATCCTAAGCCACGTGGCAGAAAGAAATAGTGAAAACAATTGTGATTCCAATAAGGTATCTGGTCACTCTGACACTCAAGACTCTCTAAATCCAAAGATTTTTTGATGCCCACAAATTGCTAAGCACTGGATTTCAAAAAGACGATCAATTAATTTTGTTGCGCCATTTGCCGACTGAAAACATCAAAAAGTCTAACCCTTGCATTAATGGTAACGCACCTTAATTGCGTGCGGCTCAAAGGTTACAGTAACGCAATTATTTAGGGGCCCGATGCAATACATCAGCGCTGCGTGACACACAGCCGTAACGTCACCTACTTTATTTCAATTATTTCCTCGAATAAAGCCAAGAAGGCTAAACACTTTTACGTGCCGGGTTAAGAAGTTCAGGTCTGGCGCCGGTGATTTCGGGATTAAGGTGCGAATTTGTTTTTATTTTGTATCAGAATCTGTTCCAGGGTGTTGAATAAAACAATAGAGGTTAAAAAGGAGTAGCGCTTTTTAAATTACGAGTTATTGTATAGGTATAGCTTGATTGTTGGATAATCGATATTTGAAATTTAACGCTATTTAGTTTTTTTTTTATATTCTAGATATAGGAAATTTCGACCGACACTGCAGTGTCGCTTGCTTATGTAAGGCTGCGTTGGCTTGACATTATCGCGTGTGTCTTGATGTTCTATAAAATTATATCATGCAGCAAAGGCTCTAAACAAGTACATTAAGTATGTCTTAATGAAATCGTTGGTTGTTCTTAGTGGTGGTAAAGACAAATTTAATATAGAATTCTTATTATAAATATTAAGCTAAAAGCGTGAAATGAATGGTCAAAGTCAAAGGATACCTAGGTATACTATTGCTGCGAGATCTGTGATCAATTTTCCTTTGATATCGGTTTGACAGGCTCCAACGAAGTAACTCGTCTATTGTAATAAAACACTAAATAAACCAGCAAATGGGACTGGTCGTTCATCCGCTAAGTAGTATTTTTATTAGTTAAAAAGTCGTTTATATTCGTGCTCGGCTTATATTCATCAATTCGAATTCTTTATGCCAGGTAATAAAAGCAAACTCATTCAATTCCAACGTGTTCTTACAGCAACTTTCTCATATACGACGAAATATAAAGCTACTTTAATCTCGGCGTATTGCGTGACACGAAAGTAAATGTTACCCGTTTTATTTCAATTATTCTCGTCCACAATCCCAAGTAGCAAACTCAAATTGTCATGGGTACGAGAGCACGGTTGTAGCTATTTAAAGCTGTAATACAATACACAACACAAACATTTTGCAGATTTTCATTCCCCATTTTAGTTCACTGTTGTTACTCTATGCTCCATCTAACTGATTTATTAGAAACAGTCAGGTGTAATTTCTAAGTATGTTACCTCATAGAACACACATCGTAAACAATCTGGAATTATAATAGGTAGGTATTATTATAAAAAATAAATTGAACTACTAGTTCGGCGTAAGAATAGTTCAAAGAAATAATTATGCAGATTCTGTCAGCGCTTGTTTCCCTATCGAGATAATTTAACAAATTAATACGGACGCTTCGAAAATTAGCCAAGGTACGACCAGCTAACAAACATTCTTTGTTACCAACCGGAAGGAAGTTGGTTGAGCTTTAAGATAAGCTACCGTGTCTCAGTAAATTATGTAGATTTAACGACAAAATCAAAATCACGAAACAGTAAGGAACAGTTCTTACCCCATTCTCTTCGAAATATGGAGCACTTAATTGTACCGAAAAGAAATACCAAAAAGTGGATTACTAAATTAATAAGGCCGTTGGATAGGTAAGTACAGCCAATATACATAATACAGTGACCTCATTTTGCGTTCCCCTCCGAGTGCGGATTCAGAACGAGCCAATAATAAAGTCTGAGCCACTCCAACATCGATGGCTCTTCAACCTTTGAGCTGCTTCTCCTGCGAAGACAGAATGAAAAGCGAATTACTCTTATTTCTCACTACAATAAGCTCGAATTGAAGCACATTCAAAAACCACCCCTGGCCTGGCCGTCTTTGTTACAAGAAAAAACAAACAGGGAATTTCTGAAATCACCTTTGTTCATTTAGCCTTTGAAGTACAAATCAGATACGCACGCAATTTGTAAAGCTCGGACTTCGCTGTATGATAAGACTGTTTCACGTCAATATTGGATTGGCAGAACTGCTATATTAAATCAGTGAAGTATCCTACGTAAATGAAAGTATCCTAATGATTTACGGAGGCATTTTCTTGCGCACATTTGGCCGTCTAGTTTCTTGACCTTCTATTTCTAACGATACCTATACCCATTATACGCATGGCGTAATGTCGTTGTAGATAATAAGAGCTGCAAATATCAGTCGAATTTTGTATATCGTATTCTTTATTATCTATAATTTCTTATGAATTACGTATAGGTATTCCCCAAGCAATCGGTTCTCTGGAAAAATGTTTATTCAATTTGTCTCCCACCTCACGTTCAGTAATGTTTAAAGAGATACGCGTAGCTACGGTTTCATGCATAATTTCTATTGACATATAATATATACTTGGAATTTTACATAAAGGGCAATGTCAAGTAAAATGTATGAATATTCTCGTTTCGTTTTCATATTTAAGATGCTTTAGCCGTATATTATTACTTAAATACTTATTAAGTAAATCTTAAGATATAAACGTTGTTTGTAAGTGTACACCGACGCTTTGATTAAAATTAAAACAAATTTAAAAAAATCACATAGCCAAGATGATTAAGTTTTAGATTTGTTTTTATTAAAAAGTTCTTTGTAATAAATTACTTTCTGTTTCCTTATAATGGTAAATCATTTATCTTATTAAAAAGTTATTTTTCTTGCCCTGCCTAAAATAAAATTATGATTTGTTCTCCCTGGAGCCGTGAAGGGTTACTGGGATGTATCTAAATCAGGAGAGATGGCTCAACTCAGCACTTTAGACCGACGGGTGTATTATATTACCTATGCCGAAAAAACGATGTTTACTAGTCTACATAGTTGTAGACTAGTTAGTTGTGTTAGTACACAACTAACTAGTCTACTGTACTACAATTGATACTTTATTGAACAAGCCTTTACCCACGGCTTCGCTCGCATAAAACATTAGATCTTCAAGTCGAAATGAAATGTCGCGTTTTTACTTATTTCCGTGGGAATTTCTATAACTTACATCGTGGTCTTCAACTACGTTGTATTAAGAACATCCTTGCAAAATTCTATGTCTATCTATATACTTAGTGGTTAATATATTGGGAATTTACACGGAATCCCGTTGGAATATCGGGATAAAGGGTAGCCTATATGTTATCCTACCAGCCGTTTTAGCGTGAAGAAGACAAGTAACAACGCACACACGGACGCACACAAACTCGTTATCGACGTAAATCTACCCATCTCTTTTATTTACTGGGTGTGAGTCAGACAGTAGGCTCCCATTCGACACACCATAATTCGTTTTCACAAGCTACTCGCCTCCCCATCTCGTCACTTGCACGTCACATACAATGTGTGGCCAATCAAGCTTCAACGGCAGTAGCTGCCCACTGTCGGGGTGGCAACTCGCACTGTCAGTTCGACCTTGTCGTAACATTTACTGTTTTTTTAGACGCAATGAGAAACTTTATCCATTTGCAAGTTAAGTATGAAGTATCTTTATCTATTTATTTTTTTATTTTCTTCAACTTCATTTTTTTATTACTTTTACGGTCATCCCGTGAAACCATATATTTCAAACTAAATACAAACTGAAATATAGATGCACAGAAAAAACCCCAGAAAAAAGACCAATGCTGGGAATCGAACCCAGGTCCTCAGCGTTCCGTGCTGCGTGCTTACCCCTACACCATCACTGGTCTAGAAGAAACCAGACCAGTGATGGTGTAGGGGTAAGCACGCAGCACGGAACGCTGAGGACCTGGGTTCGATTCCCAGCATTGGTCTTTTTTCTGGGGTTTTTTCTGTGCATCTATATTTCAGTTTGTATTTAGTTTGAAATATATGGTTTCACGGGATGACCGTAAAAGTAATAAAAAAATGAAGTTGAAGAAAATAAAAAATAAATAGAAAAAGATACTTCATACTTAACTTGTAAAAGTTGGCCTAGTAGCGCCATCTCTTGGTCCAGGTGAGCGGGTAGCTCCGAAGGAGTGTTGAAGTCTCTCGGTAGAGGGCATTAACATAGATGCGCTTTATCACTGCCTAATGTGATTATAACAGACTGAAGTGTACGATGTATGGGAAAGATTCGTCGCTAACTTCTAGACCAGTGATGGTGTAGGGGTAAGCACGCAGCACGGAACGCTGAGGACCTGGGTTCGATTCCCAGCATTGGTCTTTTTTCTGGGGTTTTTTCTGTGCATCTATATTTCAGTTTGTATTTAGTTTGAAATATATGGTTTCACGGGATGACCGTAAAAGTAATAAAAAATGAAGTTGAAGAAAATAAAAAATAAATAGAAAAAGATACTTCATACTTAACTTGTAAAAGTTGGCCTAGTAGCGCCATCTCTTGGTCCAGGTGAGCGGGTAGCTCCGAAGGAGTGTTGAAGTCTCTCGGTAGAGGGCATTAACATAGATGCGCTTTATCACTGCCTAATGTGATTATAACAGACTGAAGTGTACGATGTATGGGAAAGATTCGTCGCTAACTTCTAGACCAGTGATGGTGTAGGGGTAAGCACGCAGCACGGAACGCTGAGGACCTGGGTTCGATTCCCAGCATTGGTCTTTTTTCTGGGGTTTTTTCTGTGCATCTATATTTCAGTTTGTATTTAGTTTGAAATTTATCCATTTGGTTACGTTGTGTTAAAAAGCTCGAGTCTTCTAAACTTTCAGCAGGCTCTAGCGCAAAAATAAAACTGGTGTGCTTATTAGGCTTTACAGTCAGACAGACTTTGCGGTTGAGATGGTATTTAGAAAGATTGTGAACTCTGCGAGTGTATTATGTAACTAATGACAAAATATCTTACCATATTTCTCACGGCGCACTTTTCTTGCGAATGATGTTCAGTACAAAAGACGTGTAAAAGAGCCCTTTGCGGCTTTGGGTTTATACTTATTTGATTTAAGAAGGTGCATATTAGTCAGCCCCAACGTAAAGGTTAGGTTACAAAATAGCCGTAACTGGTCTCTTTTTTAATGGGCTTGTAATTTCTATGGCTGGCAGTTGCTAAAAGTATAAGATGTGCATAGTTGTAAACAAACCTATTTTACCAAATTAGGAAGTTTTCAAAATTTATAGAACAAAATGCATGTTCGATGGAATCAGAATAAAGTTAGCTAATAAATAAATAAATAAATAAATATCACGGGACAATTCACTAAGCTAAGTAAAGCTTGTGTTATGGGTACTAGGCAACGGATAAACATACTTATATAGATAGATACATATTAAATACCCAAGACCCGAGAACAAACATTCGTATTTTTCATACAAATATCTGCCCCGACACGGGCATCGAACCCGGGACCTCAAGCTTCGTAGTCAGGTTCTCTAACCACTAGGCCATCTGGTCGTCTAAAAGCTAATAAAGGTAAATAATATTTTTATCTGACAAATCTAAACTTTTAACCTCTCGTATGACTTGGTGCAGATCTGCACCAGATTTAAGGCTATCTTTTTGTATTTTTTTTAAATCTTTATCATTGGATTATATGAAACAGTTGAGACTAGAATGCACGATTTTTTTCACTTCCCGCATACGAGGGGTTAAAGTCAACGGGTTTGATTTTTTTTTGTTTGTAATGGATAAACTCAAAAAGTACTTAACCAATTTACAAATGATTTCGCCTACAGGACGCTATATTTATTATTAGCGAGTAACAAACCCGAATTTTTATCCCGGAAAAGTAAAAACTTACTTCGGCACGCAGACAAAATTGCGAACAAGAGCTTGTACGTGTATTGATTGTAAATACGAAAGAGTCAAATGTAAAAAACTAATTAAGAGCTATTTTATAGGGTGCGGCAGGGTCGCGGATCTTTCCTAGCTGCGGGTAGGCCGAGCGGGGCTGGCCTGCGGCGTCGGCGCACCCTACATTTGTACATTTATACTTAATTTTAACATTTAATATTATTGTAAGCGCGGACCGAACCGCGCGATCTCGCCAACTGTTACATAAACCAGTTATGGTTTTTAACAGTGGTTAATAATGTTAAAAATGTAGAAACCTATTATATGAGTAAATAAACTAAAAAAAAAAAAAAAATAGATGATTCTAAAAAGTATACAGAACATCGTGTGCACTAATATGCAAAATTGGTACTTGATCGAATACTTTATCTCAACGAGTCTTGAGAGGGCCTATATTCAGTGTAAAAACTTTAAAGGGAAGTTTTCAATTTTACTTTGTCAGCTGTACTACTGCCTGCAATTTGATATACTTAGCCAACTAGGCTTTTGTTCATTGGTACATAGTTCTACTAAGTAATCGCTGCTTATCTAAAAGAACGGCCTAATTCGAAATGATACGCTGTGTAATTATACACCTTATTTGCAATAGTTAAAGTATTAAGTTGCACACCGTAGTATTTTGGATTAGGCCGTTGTTTCAGATAAGCAACGGTATGTACTTTCTGAATCTTGACAACATAAACCGTAGGAAAGAAAAGGCTAACCCACATAATAGTTGTTGAATGTGTCAGGATTTACTTCAAAATGGCTGTTGACGTTAGTATTAGTTTTTTTTATACAATTTAGGCTTGCGTTTGACCACAATCTCGTCTGATGGGAAGCGAAGATGAGGTCTGCGAAGGAGCATCTGCCTAGCAAATGATCATTCACCCTAGACTTGAAAACGGCCAGATTGTATTGTTCAGGAAATTCAGTATGCTGCATTAGTGTGCTGGGCGAATTATACTATCTCCAATATCTGCCTATCTGAAACGTCAAAATAAAAAGTACAATTTAAAAGAAAAGTAACTACCTAGGTTATATGGTTCTAAAAGTAACTTTTCTGGTTTAATATCAAGCCAGACTTCAAGTCAAATTTGATATATTTACTAATCTATAGGTACATCACTATCTTAATATCATCTTGGCTACCTACTGGGTATGCGTTTATTTTGACATTAACGACCCATTCTGTTATACTTACATAGGTCTTTCTCCTATCATATCGTATCTGTTGCATAGTTCTTTCCGTCACTAATCACTGTTAAACACGAGAGTTTAACTGTTAACACTGTTAAACTCTAATTACCAACCCGTTGGCTTTTCTATACTTCAGAAAAGTTTTAATTTTCAGGCTTGATTGGCTATCTTGTTTCTAATTGCACCATTCGAGCGCTCAGTGCACTATTTAAATATTTAAATAACCGTAATTTCCGAATTGGGGCAAAACTGTAGCGCGGCATGATTATTCCGACGCGTTTTGAAACTAACCTCGCGCTAAGCTCGTGCTATCTTGCTTTCACTGTAATTTATAGTCACGTGATGGTAAGGGAGAGGAGATTTGTATGATATGTTGTCGACTGGATTTAATCTGAATAGGGTTAGCTTGTTACATGCGATGGACTTCGTGATATGAACAAAGGTTCCTGGCCGCGACGACTCGGTGCACAGCGTAATTATGATCTACACAACGTTAAAGTTAGATTGAAAGCAGATTACGTTTGATTAACTACCCACCGTGTTAGTTTTGGTGATACCAAATGGAGGTTTGTTCTTATGCTAATGGCTGTAATATTAGGTATTACAAACGCGTTTTAATGATATTTTGTAAAGTCATTGCGCAGCCGTGACCGTAACGAGATTTTGAATTACGAGTTTTTTGATACCATATCTCGGTATTTGAAAAATATTAAGCAGTTTTTGTGTTTGTAGTTGTATTATGAACTAAGATTAAGCACTTAAAAGCTACATAACTATTATACCACTTGGTTTCTAGTCGTACATTATTAGCAGAATAATTTCTATTGTTATCTGTTAATACTGTACAATGTTGAATGGTGTTGACTTTAAGCAAGTAAGTATATTTAGGCATCTTTAATTTATTTCGAAAATGTAAAAAAAACATCGTTAAAAAGATTAAGACAAGATTAAAACATCTCGATCCTTTCAAGCCTTTGAAATATAAACGGAATCGTCCAGTATCTGCGTCCGTAAATCTCTGATAATAGATACCTAGACGTTAAATCAGTTTTCGTGGAGAATTCAAGGGACAGGGTATCAACGGAAAGTCGTTGCCTTCTTAGCTGTATTTTGCTTAAACATATTCGTTTAGCCCCTGGCGTTAGGGGGTAATGATTAATGAAGCAACCTGTATCTTGGGTGCTGGCAACGTCTGCCCCTTTTTCGTACATAAATAAGACTTTAGGGGATTTTGTAAAACTATTTTTGAGCTAAGGAATTTACTAACTACGTGCTTAACTAAATAAAATGTAGTAAAAATGTGTCTCTATTTACTTTAAGTTTGCTAACGAGAGTTTTATTTAAAACTATGTTTTTTTATTTTACTTAACTGGATTAGGTTTGCGTTAAGCCGTGTTTAAAACATAATAATGGGGTTCTGAATGGTTTATCTTCTTCAGTCGCTAATGTAAACTTGTAGCTAACATGCTATCGTTTTTTGCAAACTTTGGAATACATAACCATTGAGAAAATACTTCTCTTAAAAATGCTTTTAGACTACAATTAATACATCGCACACTCTTTGGGCTCTAAAAACGCTTTACAAAAGACCTTAATTGGTACCTATCAAAACTTTTTAACAAAAAAATTAAACCGCCGAAAAAACTGAAAAGCAAAAAATAATACCTTTTTTGTTTGACCTTAATCTAGGTACCAGTTTGAAGTCGGTGCCTCAGCACGAGCCAGGAGGAGTGATAGAAGCAAATCAGGTAGAAGATTATAGGTCCACTCCTCCTGGCTAGTGCTGAGGCACCGAATTCAAACTGGTACCTAGATAAAGGTCAAACAAAAAAGGTATTATTTTTTTGCTTTTCAGTTTTTTCGGCGGTTTAATTTTTTTGTTAAAAAGTTTTTATTTTATACTTTTTCCCATCCTTGGGGTAAATTTTTTCCCATATTTATACAATACCAACATCAAGGTATACCCTATCCAATCCAATAAAAAAGAATTATGAAAATCAGACTACTCTGTAAAAAGTTAGTCAATCATCCTCTGTTTTCCTACCCTTAGGGTAGGAATATTATTTTTAAATTTACATGGGATCACCCTTGGGGTATACGCTTTCCAATAAAAAAAGAATCTTCAAAATCTGACTACTCTGTAATAAGTTATGCGTGGTCATGTAGTACAATCAGTAACTGAACAATCAATCATCCCCTGTTTTCCTACCCTTAGGGTAGGAATATTATTTCCAAATTTAAATGGGACCACCCACGGGGTATAAGCTTTCCAATAAAAAAAAATCATCAAAATCGGACTACTCTGTAAAAAGTTATGCGTGATCATACATAAAAAAAAAAAAACAAATATACACGTCGACTTGAGAACCTCCTCCTTTTGTTTTCGTTGGTTGAAAATGAATGTGTAAATACATAATCTGTGTTTTCATAAAGTAATCAACAATTTATAGGATCTAAATGTGAATGTAAATTATCTTGAGTAAAACAGTATTTTAACATTATTAATAGAACCATAAACCAAAGTATGCAGAAATTTACAAGTGCGGAGTTATTTCGCGACTTAGCCCGGAATCCGACGCGCCGTATCCATATATTTATATCGCGTGTATTCAAAGCATAAGCATTTGTTACCCAAATGCTTTCCTCGGTGGCTGTCACCCTGCAAATTGAATACAATTTGTCATGCTTATTTGCGTCTAGGTAAGACTAATAACTAAGTGACTGTCGACACCGGTATTAACGTTATTTTTATGACAGCAAAAAACTAGTGTTTTGTCAGATTCTCGATCTGACCAATCAGTATTGAGATAAATAGAGGTTGTACTCTAATAATAGGTACTCAAGAGCATATTGACCAATCACTTTAATTTTATTTACTATTAATGCATATCACAACTACAGACTTAAGTTGTATTGTAGATCGTGCTCCGTGTAATACTTAATGAACTAGTAAAGAACTTGAGGTTGTTGGTGATAATTAAATTTGTATGACATGTTGATTGTGGAAGGAGGTGGTTTTTGTATGCAGACATGTGTGTGTGAGTCGCGCAGACATTAGCTGTCTTGCACATGTGATACTCACATTATATTAAAATAGTACGGATTTTGAAATAAAAAAACTGCAATACGTACGTTTTTAAGCACAAATTCAATAAACTTGATTTTTTTGCATTGTTCTTCAATCTGGAATATGGAATTGATACCTACGGGAACTTCACACTCACCATTTAATTACTGCGCAGGTATGTTCGGTTACCCATACTAACACTAAAACGAGATTAAAACTGTGAGGTTCATTGATTTCGATATATGTACTTACTTTAAATGCTTTGTAATGGTTTTTACAGTCCTGAGTCAACTTTTCAACTAGAGTATTCTTTGCGAAACACTGTTTATTTTATGTACAATATCTCAAACAAAAAGTACTAATTTATGTTGTCGTCTCTAAATTTATTCCACGCCAAACGTCTGCCCCTAAAACTCGTGTGAATACGGTTCTCCGAGAAAAATGTTCTGATACAACATTATCTATGATGAGTGTGAACTTTCAGAACATATTTTTGTGAAAGTGAACATTTGGCTCCTGTTATGGTTTGTCTTTTGCTCTTGGAAAGAGAATTACTATTCTCCGAAATTATAAGTGACAGGCAAAAACGATTAGCAAAGATGTGCACCAATAAACACTAAAAAGAATAAACAATATTCAAGCAATTTTATTTTTAAAGCACTTTGAGTATCAAGAGTCAGTTTAAACGAGATGTGCACTAAAATACACATCAAAAAATAAATGTTTTAACATCTTCAATTGCGAAAATGAGGACGGTGATCTCTTTTCTTAGACTTTTGGAATTTCAAATTATACTTTAAATAACTTTTAAATTGTCTCAAAGTTATTTAAGTACTTTTTTTTCATATGTGTCTGCTACAAGATTATATCTTATTCGTTAGAAGCTGAAATTGCTTTTTTAAATAAATATTTACTGAACTTTAACTTAATTGAGCGAAAGTGTTTTATGTAACTGTAGCATTCGACAATAAGAAGTAATTAGACACTATAGGGAGCTGGTAAATGGACCATTAAATGAACCTATAAATTACACTTAATCATGACTAATTGAAGTGACATAAAGGGAAGCACACACATCGACTGACTAGCTGCGCGGCCCGGGTGGTCTCATAAACGCCACTTGGGCTTTTACATTGTCAGATAATGAGCCGACTAAAGGGTACCAAATAAAAATTAAGATAATAGTGATAAAACGAATGCGGAGTACATCGTAAAAACTCAATTCTATCGAGCTTAACATTAATGCTGTCCAATAAAACTCCAAGATAAAGAGACGTTTCAGTCATTAAAATGGCAGTCCCTTATGGTTTATCCACCTACATTAACATTCAATAACCAATGCGACCACGAGATCTAATAGAATCGCGCCAGAGCAGTTCAGTAGATTATACAAAAGGTATCCCATTTTAGTAAAACCCTTCATTAAACTTATCAGCGTCGGATCTCCTCAGCCCGAATCCGTGTAACGTAATCGATGTCGAAACGAGGAGCCGCGAAGGACAAAGTGCGGTCACAAATTAACATATAAATTTGGGATTATTTTAATTTAAAACACGCATTTGGAAAGTGTATTAGCATATACACGAGCCCATTACAGTTTCTTTGCCGCAGTTAGTTAATGTGACAGTTCAGTGAATTAATGCAACTTCGGTATTGTGGTAATACGAGCGACACTGCACCCCCGGCTCGCGCACCGAATAAATAGCCCGGTAAGCCGTGGTGACCACTCAATAAAATGAACCAATTTGTCAAGTGTGCGCTGCGCCCATGTTGAATCTGGGTGGAGTCGTTAACTGCACTCATTTAACTGATTTTCAATTTAGAAATTGAATTAAAACGATAAACTGCTCGATTTACGCGAGGCCACAATTCGACAGGTTTATAGTGGGTATGATTAACATTTTATTCAAATTGAATATCTAAATGCGGTCCCTACGTATGCGTAATTAGACAAGCAATTCATATGGCCCTAACACATCAAAGTGCCCGAAGATATATTGAAGATGCGACGTTAATTATAGGGCTTGATTTAATTCCATACGGGTATTAAATCAGTCATTGCCGAGGGACGCTTGATCCGGGTTCGAGCGGGGAAGAGAAATGCGAGCCGAGCACATATTTGTTCTTGTTGCACTAATAGCTCGTAAATATTTCAGCGCAAGCGTTGAACACACATGCGCCTCAGACAAATGGTGCTTATAAATATGTGCGCCGTCACTTTGAACATTCCCACTCGTTACGTTTTCGACGACTGAAATAACAATGCAAAGCCGAAGCCGAAGTCGACAGTTTTAAAGCGGAAACGCCGTCCATCCATCACTTTTGGCCAGTCCATGGATAACTTAATGTGCTAGTTTTCACCCCTCTATTTATTTTTCTTTTTTCTGTACGGATAACCCCGAAAATAACTAAGAAAAACAATATAACTTGTTTAAGTGAAAAAGTTGCTTGAGAGATGAATTGAATAATATATTATTATCAGATCGATATGCTATGGTTGAAAATTACAAGCAATAAACTTAGTCGCGTAAAAATAAGGATAAGTTAAACTTAGGTAAGATTAGGTAAGCTTATCTAAGTGTGATGGTTGTCAATGTCCAACCGCTTCATCTACAACTACTCACATATTTATTAACAGGTAGGTAGGTATCTACTATTGCCACGTATTGAACCGACAGCGTGAATCTTCCTTAATCTGCGAAGTAATAAAACTAGGGTCCACCGTTGTCCTGTCGTCAGACGGTTAAAAGGCAGTTTAAAGGGGAGATTGTCCAGAAAATGGCCAGGAGTTTTTATGTCGACCAAATCAGGATTGCTGTAGATTTATAGGGCGAAGGCGGGTAATACAGATGCTGGGTTTATTGGTCTGTGGTTCTCAATTTATACCTAATTTGCTGGCAAATTCAGTGGTCAGTTTTGAAGAGAAAATTACCTCCAAAGAATATTTAAACGAGGAAAAAATAAGAACAATGATTTGATTAATTTTCTTCCGGCTCTTTTACTGATGCTGAGACATCTAATTAAAATGGGTAATATATCCTCTTTGCTCGGTAGGTAGGTTAATAGATACGTTAAATAATTCAATTATTTGGCAGTTAAAATGGAAGACAGTGAGAGCACTTGATAATTAAAAAAACCGGCCAAGTACGAGTTGGGTACGAAGGGTTCCGTATGACGTAATAAAATCGAGGAGCCTCTTTAATTATTAACTTTATTTAATCTTCATTATACTTAAGTATTCTTGAAAATTAAGACAGTAGCTTCAACGATTTAGCCGTTAGAGCAGCCGTTCTCAATTTGTTTTGTATGAACCAAAATGTATTATATATGTTGTACACCTATATGCTGTCGGTGAAGCGGGTAGCAGCATCGATTGTCAACAGCATAAAAAAGGTTGAAATCAATATAATTATTACGCCACGCCGGCCACTTACAGAAGCTTGGCGGGCTGTTGTGACAGAAAAGACTAACGTACGAGTGAAAGCGGGTCACGTAGCGATACAATAAACGATTTAATTAACAGAGTGACCACTTTAAGTAACAAATTTACCACTCAAAACTCATAGCCATTACGTTAAACTAAAGCCAGTGCATACGAGCTGGATCACGATGCCAGGGCAGAGCTGTCAATCTAGTTTATCTCAGGAATAATGCGGTGCAACCCAGCCGTTATTCATCCCACTGAACCGCAATGGCATTGTGCCGAAATGTCTCAAGCTCTCCCCCGGGGGCGAGCGTGTGCGAAATTATGTTTTCATTCCGTATTCCACAGGCATATGGAATTGCTTGTCAGTTGTTCTTTTTAAAGTGACCTATGAATAATGAATACCAATTTTTTCCCATTTGATTTGGACTAGTCCAAACTCGGGACTAGGTTATACTATCGCCATTACATTCTCTTCTGTCACCATTAGCAACGTATTTGACGAGAAGTGTTCCATATGGCCAGCTGCTAATGGCGACAGAAGAGTTCGATACTGGTGGCAAACTTTTTTTATGACAGGGTGGCAAACTCGCAAGCCCTCATCTAATGGTAAGTGAATACCATCACCCACGTGTACATCTCGTTTGGCTATGGGGTCGAAGGAGAAAAGTAGTTATACGACATAACAATAGGACTAAAAATTTTATGCCATCCGATATAGACCCCTCCTAGAGATATGATGACAAAGTTGGTCCAGGTAATTTTATGTAACGTTTTTTAATACCACGTTGGAATTTTAGGGATTCCCCACGAGAATTTGGGGAAATAAAATAATAAATAAATAAAATAAATAAATATTAGGCGACAATCTTACACAAATCGACCTAGTCCCAAACTGAGCAAAGCTTGTACTATGGGTACTAGACGACGATAAACAATCCCGGAATATTCATTCAACCGCTATCATTAGGTAAACGCGAGCGAAAACGCAGGTTAAAGCTAGTCTAGTAAACTATAAAGAAAATGGTACTACGCTAGCGCTATCCTTTTCCTTTATTAATAGCGACCACAGCGCTATATCAGAGGTCTTGTGGAGATAGAGAGAGATGGCGTCTTAGGTTTATCCCTAGAAGGGATTTTTCACCGGCCTGATAATTTATAAAGCCTTAGCTGCGACTGTGATAGGATGTGAGATAGTGGGAGAGGAGGGGATTTGTTGTCATAGGTAAACTAGCTTACGGCCGCCGCTTCACTACCATTACAGGATACTATGTATATCCCGTGGTTTAGAAAATTCAGTTCTTATTTCTTATTCTACGTAGTAAAGGGAACTTTTGTGTAAATTTCAGCTTGATTGATGAGTCGATCAAGTCAGTAGTCAGTCGATTAGGACTTTTTGTGATCTAACCAAATAGATATTGGTAAAATGTATACTTGAAAAGGAATCGCATATAGAACCTTCGTTTAGTGGCCAATTAAAAAAAACAGTTATTAGTGAAATTTGACGTTAGCAGTCTACATATTTAAAAACAACGAACATTCCGTTGATTATTGTCATGAAAAATTACATGTTTAAGAACACAGCCACTTGTCAAACTTTTAAATTTAACTGAAAAACGGTTGTCAATTGTTATGCTGGGGTCAATGATTCACACGACTCAACTCGTTTACCTCGAAAAGAATATATTAAACTCAGCAATCATCAAAATTGCGCCAAAAATACTGACGTGGCACAAAAAAAGCCGTAAATTATAATACATACCTACCGACACGAATTAAACTGTCAAGTAAGCACGAGTAACGAAATTAATTACAACAGACATTCTCATCGGCGACAATGATACGTTTTATGTTTATAAATTTGCTTAATCACTACTAAATGTCACATTAACTTGTATTAATTTAGCTGAGAGGTCTTTTATACGTTTATTAAAAGACAAGAGAGATTTAATAAAGCTCTTGGGAAGTCGTCGAGTGGGGTCGCGATTCGGAAATCCGCGAACCTCGAAATATAAAGTTTGAAGTTTAGTTTGGCGGCTCCGAGGGATATTTTATGTGATCTCATAAGGTATTTTGCAAACACAATGCGATAGTAAGATTAAAGTAGGTAGACGAACAATTCATTTGTTTGCTTTAACCTATGAGCAAAATGTAAGTGGATTCCGTAGGGAAAAATGTGATTTAAATTATAACTAATGCATTTATGAGACAGAGATAAGTAGATACGACGTATTTAATGTAGTTAAAAGCGAAAATGCCAACTGTATATAAAATCAATCTGTAGTCTAACTAATGTCTAACTAATTGTTCACAGAAAGTACACGAAATAAAATATATATAATAGCACATTTTCTAGTAGGTAACTATACTAATCAACTTTAAAATGTTAACCTTTGATTATTTATACATAATCAAAGATGTTAACATTTAACTTACTTGGTGAATAACTATGAAATAAAACAAAAATATTAAAATAAAAATGCACGTGTCACAGAAAGATCCCAAATCACCAAACTACCGTTCCCGATTCAATTTCATTGACTTATAGGTTTTTGGTCAACCAATACATTTTACTATCGTTCGTGACAATGTACCGTGACCATAAACAACGTTCCTCACGTGCATAAAACAACATAGTAGCCAGTCTGCCCCGTCTACTCCCACATTATGAGCAATAGAACCGGCCGAATCACGTCGCGCTGCGTAGACTATGAGAAAAGTTGGGACGAGGGATTTATTTGTCAACTTCGTACTGATAAAACTTTGTTTGACATTTGATTGTGAGGTCATGCCGCCCCGGTTTCCGCGCAGATAAGTTCTGAGGGCGTCTCTTAGCACACGATTAATTTCCCCTTGTAATATTGGCTTCATTTGGTTTCTTTAATTTGTTAATGAATCAACGTTTATATCCGAACTTTTGATACGTACGGATATTTTTTAACTTAATTTTATGTTTACATTTCCTACGCTGCTATTTTAGTTCTATAAACAGTTACCAGTGTAAATATTATAATTTGTTTTGACTTTTTAACTATGTCTCGGGACAGGTGAGGGTAGGTTATACATAAGGAACTTTGAACTCAAAGTTTACTAAAAATGTATGCTTTTATAACATGAGTTGATCATGTCTTCCAAAAAATAAAAACACAATAAACAAATTTACGCCAAAAATTTTTACATGACGTCATTGATGATAACTGGTGTAGGTTGTGTACGCTAACTGCAGGCTGTTGCATCCAATCTTCAATCCACGCTACTTATACCTACCTAGAAACAAACAAAGTTTAACTCGTTATTGCTACCGAAGGTCAGCAATCCACCACATAACTTCTGATTCGCAAGACAAATAGCTTAATGCTTCAGCTGTCATGTATATTAAGAGCGTTGTCTTTTTACTGTCATTCGGTTGCGACCACCCTCAAAGTTCAGAACGATATGTCACAGTCGCTTAACGATCTATTTACGTGAGAGATCGGTGGGCACCTCAAAGGAATGTCGACTAGGCTCGGAAGTTGACAAATCTTCCCGGGCTATTCCTGTACTAATTAGAATCCACAGCGTGGGCGACGTCAGGATGACATACAAATTTAATAATAAAAGAGACGTGCGTCCGCGCAATAAACACATTTGTTGGCTCTATCGGCGGCATCAAAAGAGTTTAATCGTTATTCTGTATGTTTTAATGTGATGATGAATATAAGTAGGGCTTTGATACGACCTGCCTAACAAGCAATTAAGTTTAGGTCTTTTGTGTAAAGATTTACTGGTTCCAAAATAGAATAGGATTTGGTATAATTGTACAGTTAATTGAAATATTTCTGATAAAACATTTTATACAGATGTAAAATTACAGTAGAGCATTATATTACAAGCTTTTAATAAAGTACTCTGTTCGGGTCACATCTTGCAAGTTAAATTTTCTTCACTTCTAGTGATCGGATTGACCTAAAATTTGGTGGGGATATGTAATTTGGTTCCTGCGACCCTTACTAGATCGTAGGTTGTGTCGTAGGTCTGTTGGAGGCTTTGCTACGCCACGTCTTCCGGTTCGCGGTCGCCCTCAAGAACCTTAACTGCCCCATCGGTCGTCGGCTTGGTTACGGGCAACGCAGTGCCGATCGTTGTGTAACTCTTAGGGGAGCCCTTTGTGCAGCAGTGGGTATGACTGATGTAATTTAAATGTCATTTAACATAAAATATTATTTTAAAAATTATTTTACAAAAACTTGTCGCCTTATAACAATGACGTAAGGTGGAAAAAATATAGCCATACATATATTTGGCATTGATTGTACTACCTACTACAACTTCTATCAAAGTTACGAATGTTCAAAGTCGGTTGCTTTTACCAATATGTAAGCTGAGGTAGACACATAAACAAGATCACAAATTATAATTTCGCAGAAGCGCTCCGGTTAAGTTCTGGGCTCGTAGGTATGACGGCAACAAAGGGTAATTACCGTTATTATAAGGATTATGTTTTGATACAACTCTTCGTTTGTTCCAGCCTTATTTTGTATTCGACCATTATACAACGGGGCTTATTAGTCAGCTATAAAACTTATTATAAACAAAACCGGTGTAATTGCTACCACCAATTGTGAGATTATAATTCGTACAGCTCTCTTATAAGACTAATTAGCTGATACGAAACCATTTCGTGCTTATTTAGCGGCTAAATCTAAATAATACAATACTTAGACATTTCTCAATGTTTAAAATATAGAACAACAAGAACAGCTTTTGATCTATACACAATATATTTAGTGTATCCCGAAGAAAATACAATACAATACAAATATTCTTTTATTGAACACCATACAGATAAATAAACAAAAATAAAAATTAAGGCAGACAATAGGATAGAAGTAGAAGAAGTAGTAGGTAGAGTAGAGTAGGATAGGAAGGAATAGAAGGTTATTTTTTTCCTTTGGGTAGAAGTCGCAAGAGAGAAAATGTGTAAATCTTTGTCTAATACAGTAAAGGAAGTTGTAAAGTAAATATGATAATAATACACGCATAGCCTGACAGAATATTTAAAATAAATAAAATAAATAAATATTAGGGGACAATCTTACACAAGTCGACCTAGTCCCAAACTAAGCAAAGCTTGTACTATGGGTACTGGTACCAAAAAACGAATATTATTCAACTCTTTCATGGAAACCCCTTTAATTATGGAATTTGACATGGATATAGGTACTCGTAATTTGAGACCTGCGAAGGACATACGTTCATATAATACATACATTGCAAGTTAAATCATCATCATCACCATCCCAGCCTATAAGTATACGTCCAACTGCAGGGCAAAGGCCTCCTCTCAGAATGAGAGGGCTTGGGCCGTAGTTCCCATGCGGGCCCAGTGCGGATTGGGAACTTAAGTAAAAGCTTAAAATGAAAAAAAATCTTTATTAATCAATTAATTATCGTTATAATCTACTTTCATAACAAGGTCTCAAGTAGTGAAAATAAATGGATCACTAACGTCTTAAAACGAGTTTAACTCGACATGTTTCGGGCTAATCCGTAGCCCTTTCTCTCGGAGTCGCACGTCTTGGCGGCTGCCAAACTGCGACCAGGGCGGTAGCACGCAGACCACGCAGTGCACGTTTGGCAGCCGCCGTGACGTGCGACTCCGAGAGGAAGGGCTACGGATTAGCCCGAAACATGTCGAGTTAAACTCGTTTTAAGACGTGAGTGATCCGTTTATTTTCACTATGAGTGAGTCTCACGGTAGTTTCACGTTTAAGGTCTCAAGTAACAATAAAACCTCAAGTAGGTAGGAAATGACTCCGTGCGGTAATGCGGCGCTCTAATTGGGCGGTTTCGAATTAGCTGCTCAATTACATCCACTGCTTCGAACATATCGCGAACTCGATTACCTTCTAACTTTTGTGTATAAATGCGAAATATTATTTTCGAGTGCTTAGGACTTAATGAATCCTTTAAACAAAGGGATAATTACGTCTTAGTGTCCGTTAGAACCTTCGGTTTCGGTTTCGGCACCGAATCTTTGTATCCATCCATAAATTAGTAGTTCATCCATCCATTCTGGTATAATGATCTCTGTCTGCCAGTCTGTCTGTTAATGTTACTGTAATTTGGTACAAAGACAGTTAAAGATCCTAAAAAGGACATAAAATAGTTCATATCTTGAAAAGTTACATATTTCCGAATTCTTAGTTAGCAAACGAAGTCGCGAGCAACAGCTAGTACTACATTAAATATTATAAGTTTTTATTTTTTGTAAACGCATAAACTGAATAAGCAAATTAACAATCCTTAAGAAGCGGGCGAAAATTGAGTTCGAAAAAATCCAAGACAACAATGGTTATGGCAGGCATGCTTCCATGTAAGTAGAGGTACGTGTAAAAACTAGTCTGACAAACATAACCTCACATGACAAGAAGGAATACTATGCTTTTTTCATGTTAAAGTATGATTTCTATGAAGATGTCTGCAGCGTAATGCTGAATATGGTAAGACAAGACGATCTCGGCCTGAACAATTAAAACAAAACACCAACTAACGAAACGACACTGTCAGTTTTATTATTAATGGCAAAATAAGTGAAACTAATTTATTTTTTATCAGGTAACAACATAAAAAAAATATAAGACCTTATTTAAGCTCCTTGTTTATTACGCACCATGGTAGGGCCATAATATGTTTTATTAACCGAAGACTTCGCCTGAAACACAAGATCATCCTAATTCAGGCATATGTGTTACTATTTCCTATAAGTTTAATTGTATTATACTGTAAGAAAGTATTTTGAACAAAGATTTTTTTTTAACCGAAGATCTAACAGCTGGTTTGGCATTGGTTATCATTGCAGCAACTTGGAGCAACTCACTCTTTGCAGTCATCATTTTAACACAATATTTTACTTCAACATTTCAAACTAATAATACTAATAATAATACTAGGATAATTCGGATCTTATTCCCATGGCACGGCTTGAGATAGCCTCTTAAGAATATTTCAGACTTTAGAGATGAAGCTGTTACTTATTCAAGGTTCTGAACTCTGAACGTGATGAAGACAAAGGGACTGCTCCTTTAAATGTGCTGAAGTTTTACAGGGCCTTCTTATCTCAAAAGTGCTTCAAACTTTTTAAATAAATCGCTGGATAAAAAAGATAAATATGACTTCAATTTCAATTAGGTACCGCGCAAAAAATGTTAGAAGGTTAACTCAATGGCAAAACGATTGGGCACATATCGGTGAGCGCGGCATCCCGAAATCGTGACCAGACCACCCACAAGCGCTGTGAGAGAATAAATAAAATAAAACAAGTATAAATAACAGTGCCCGCGCATAATTGATCACAAATTAAAACTCGCGGCGCGTCCGAAATGTTAAACGCCGACGTCGCCGAAAGCGAAATTAGTGCCTACACGCAGCTATGTGTGTGCCAGCACACACTGCCACTTTGGTAGGGTTGCTAAGGCAGAAATCTACGTCAATTTGTTTATTGAGTTATTTTTAGGGTTCCGTACCTCAAAAGGAAAAAACGGAACCCTTATAGGATCACTTTGTTGTCCGTCCGTCCATCCGTCTGTCAAGACCATTTTTCTCAGGAACGCGTGGAGGTATCTAGCTGAAATTTATATCAAATACTCACGTCTACTGTCCCTTGGAGCTGTGAAAAAATCAAACTTCTAAGCCAACGCAATCAAAAGATACAGCCGTTTATGCTGCAAATTTGCGCAAATTTTCGAAACTCGCAAAGGAATCAAAACCTACAGGGTACTTCCCGTGAACTCAGAATCTTGAAATTTGGCACGAAACAAGGAAAAAATTGCGAAAAGCATAAATTTTTTTGTTTGTTTGTCTATATCAGTAACCAATCTACAATGATCCCACACTGCGTACATTTTGCTTGTGAGCAGGGGTCTGATAAGACTGGATGTTCATATATACATATAAATTTGTACGGAACCCTCGGTGCGCGAGTCCGACTCGCACTTGGCCGGTTTTTTTTTTAGAATGTCGAGCTAAACTGTATCATAGACGTGAGATACGGAAATACGGATACTTTTACACTATAATTGATTTCTATTTATATTTCATAATTTGTATATTTGTATTTACCTATCTTTTAGTAAACTTTGAACTAAGTAATTAAGCAATTTGAGCCTTCTTTCAACTTGCGAAAAAATAATCAAATCGGAATACGTGAAACGTAAAACCATAACGGCAGTTGTTTTAAAAAGTGGAATAGAAAAAAGATGTAATATAAATTTACAATAAGTATTTATTAGGTACTAACCCAGTATTGGGATATAACAACGTTGATACTTAAACAAATGAAAGAAAGCAAACAAAGGTTTTTCAACCATGATATAGGTAATAAAACTTAAATAAAGGACCTGTTGTATGTAGTAGTGCACAGAATTGATATAGAGCTTAAGTATTTTTTTTTAATTTGGAGCGTCAATTTGTTTATACATACACGCTACTACTACATACAACAGCTCATATACTTGAGTTTTTCACCTATAGGTATCAGGGTTGGCACGATTAAATCATTTTGATTTAAATCATGATTTAAATCACGATTTAAATCAAATGATTTTTTCAATAAAAATCAATGATTTAATCAATTCTCTTTATTGTCATAAATGTTGATTAAAAATCAGGGTTTTTGTAGTATTTTTTTCCGTAAAATGTTCCCAAATAGCATCTCGTTAGTGAGGGATTTTTTATTTATAATCAATATTATATTACAATCTTAGTATTATGTCGTTTAATAATACACGCAACAGAAATAACAAGAACAAATTCAATGAAAACTGAAACTGAACTGAACAAATGAAAGCTTGTTTGGATGAATGAGATATTTTAGGGGAATTTCCCGCGCGCCGTTTACTAAACACCGCGCGGGGAATTCCCATTTTCTCAGAGCGCGTTCCGTTTTACGCAAAACTTTTGTTAAAACTATGACAACTGAAAAAATCAATAAATCGCGATTTATACGATTTTTTCAAAAAATCATGATTTTTTCCAACCCTGATAGGTATGTATACGCCTGCTTGTTCTTTGGCACCTTGTATATATTCCTGTATTATTAGCTGCAATTTTGCAAAAATATCCTGTCTAGCAAGACGTAGTTATAGGTAGTTGTCTAGCATATAGACGTGTACTCACAAAGTGGCAATTATTTTTTCTTATTTTATAAGTCGTAGTAAGCTAGTAATGTAAGTCGTGGTAGCCTAGGTAGTAGTTTGACTTATGGCCTGTCAAGCAGATTGTTGTGAGTTCGAAGCCAGGTTTGGTTGTTTGTCTGAATTGTTTGGAATTTATAAATTTACCGTGAACTATAGGTACGCCTATGCCCTGCAGTGGGATGTATATAGACTAGGATGATGAAGATGGATGGAACCAAATGTGTCATTGAACTACGTGCATTTACTTACTTAATAATCACAAAGAGAAAATCCGAGATGTTTTACCTGAGAACAAAAAAGCAGATTATTACACATGTATGCGTATACATAACTCTATGTTATACATATGATACAGCAAAGTAATAACTTAATATGTAAATAGAAAAAAAAAGACAAAGGCCAAGAGTAAGAGTCAAGCCAATTAATTCTTCCACAATCGATTGCACAGGGTGGCAAGCGAATCTGATTGTCTGATGTCAATCAGATACTTATGTTTATTTTAAACAATGATTTATGCACGTTGCAATATATACATCCTGATAGATGAAGACTTATTTTTCTATTAATTTGGTTCGGTGGCAGCCCTAAAATATCTTATCATACACGTGAATTCCTCCTTCTGTTTACATGCCAAAACAATGGGCCGTTTTCAGGACAATATGTCACTAAATATAAATGTTCTTTGTTCTCTTTATTGTCTTCCATTTAACCAATAAAATGTTGGTTTGATTGAATGTCTACCTGTATTACATACTCATTTTTATTTCATTTCAAAACAAGTTTTATTAAATTATACTTCGTGTAAACCCTACTATTTTAATCTCTAAAGAAATAACTAATAATAATTATTTAAATGAATTGGCAAATGTTAATTTGTCAACCATATAATTCAAGGAATTAGAGCAGTTCCTCGAAGGTGTGTGGTCGGTTCTATATTTCATGTGGCGGTCAGATTGTTCCAACGATAAACTTTTAATTCCAATCAAGAATGTTAAATTTTTTTTAAAGTTTCAAATACTAAAGTTTGACAAGCAGTTTTTACCGAGCATTGTGGCTAAAAGGTTTTAGTCACAAAATACTGACACGGTAAAGTTGCGGGACTAAGTGTTGAAAACACTTCATTTTGAAGTTGGAAAAACTATAAGCTGTGGCATCTAGCCGTACCGACTTGTAACTCCTGGAAAACTCGACAAACTGAAATTACTAAGTTTGTAACATACTTAGGTATTACTTTTGTCGCTACGGACTGGATGTCTTGTTGCTGAGTTTGAAAACATGGAGTTTTCGATGTCCATATTGAGCTCAAAGAAGTTTGGAACGATTGAACTTTACTGACTCTTTTGTAGTTTGTGTGAAAACAAATTGAAGTAAGTAGATAATAATATATCTGATAAATTCAGGAGATGCAACTAAAAACTATCTTATTGTGATATATGCTAAGGTGCTAAATATTATTGACTGCATAAACAAGCAGCACTTCGAAAATAGGAAGCCGCACTTTATTTTATGTTCATTGGACTACCAATTCAAATTGTATAAGGCAAGATGGTGTACGCATACAATCAATCAAAGCGGCAAACCGTCGGACGCATTCAATAGCCGTGATTCAAGTTGGGTGGACGTCTTGACTCTTGACTAACATTAAAATTCATTGAAAACTTGTCTAATATGGCAGGACGTGACACGATTACCGGTACGTTCGCCCCACGGGCCCGGCTGAATACAAAATTCTTACATCGATTTAACTCCATATAAGAACTTATAAATATGTAACGAGAGCCCTCGACTTGACGCCGTTTTGAACCAAATCAAATGCACTTTGATACCTTTATTAAATAACATCGTATTTTTAAGAAAACTTTGACGATCATAATATTAGAATAATTCCGATTTATGGGCACCGCAAGATGCTAATTTAAATGAACTATGAATATCATTATCATTGCCTATCGTTCTCCATCATATTTTAATGCTGATTTAATCTCGAAATTATTAGACCTCTTTTTGAGCTGCAGGAATGATCATATCATGATCAGCCATTTTGCTCATACTTATAAAGTAAAAAGTTAACGTTTAAAAATATAGATAAGTACCTGTAACTAGCTTCTGTAGGGACCGGTGATAAACAACCTTTTAAAGTAAATTATTAACTTAGATAAGTACCGAAACAGAAATTATTACGCCTAGTTGCAAACTTACAAGGAGTTATCAAAATAACTAGCAGCCATAAGAGCCGGACTCCGCTTATCAGCACAAATAATATGTAGTTTTATTTCAACTATGTCCTTGCGCCCGCCGAGAGCATCATTCGCGTGCTTATCGCGATCACAAATCAGAACCTTTGTGGTATTCCAAGTAGAAAAAAAAAGACAAAAGCAATCTTAAACCTGTGCCGTATGATTGTATTTCCTCAAACACAGATAACAAAGGTACAACACTGCTAAAGTGCCTCATTCTATGCAGTCCGCCGTGGCTTATCGAGATGTGGCATCTCATGTGAATACTATTTTGTTATTTTTGCAGAAGTAATGTAGATAGAGTATGGTAGAAATATTGTCGGCTGAGCCATTATGTGGTATAAATGGTGCTGGGATAGTTTAACTTCGTTGTAATATTCATTTTGTTAACAATAAAATGTCTCATTACTTTATCGTAAACTAAACGCCCGGATAGCATCACATCGTTGCTACACAACCGCAGCCTTTGTTCGGTTACCACACTATTAGTTTTTGTCTTGAATTTCCCACAAAAACTTAGTGGTTATTGTTACACCGGTGTCGAAGGTACTCACCAAGAAGGCTTCATTTTCGTTACAATACATTGCTCCCTCCGTAAGAAGTTAGGAAGCGCTAGTTTTTTACAAGCTTTTATTTAGCTCACCCCGTTTGTTTTATTTTTGGGTCAAATCTTTGAAGTCGAATTTGATCCATTTACAATGGTTGGATTCACCTGAAATTTGGTATACTTATGTAGGTTGGATGGCAATGCAAGTACAGTCAACAAAAAGTACAGTCAGCTAAATAGCTTGCTTTAAAAATGAAATTTTTAACAAAACTTATTTGTTTTGAAGACGATGTAAGTTTAAGCTTAGTTGTTAATGGTATGTAATATTAGAGTTATGTTTTGTAGATTATAGATAACAAAGGCGAAGTTAAGCCGTAACAGATATCGATCCGTGCTCGATTAGAGCCTGCATAGCGAGAAATATTACATTATAAACCCGTGGTTACGCTGGCTTTTCAACCGTTAACAGTTTGTGGCACTTGGCTCTTGTTTTAGGTTTAAATTAATTATTCACTTTCCAGTTTTTATCTCAGTCCTTTATTTTAAATAGAATTAAAATTAATTCAGAAGATGAAAAAAGCCTGCCGGGTTTGTAACGATTAAAATTAAATACGGCTCACTTCCTGTTTTTTTTTAGACATAAAAAGGGCGTTCGAAACTTTTTTATTCAGGGTCGAGTAGCGAGTGATTTTAACGAGCTTTTATTCGCCAACTTTTTTACCTACGGTGGCAGAAAGGTACTTTCGTGAAAGTAATGAATGTCAAAACTAACTTGTCTTTTATCAACAATTTCATGAAATCTCTTTGATGCTCGCAAAGCGTGATGTTCAATGAAATTTGTCTCTTATCTACCTCTTCTGGTGATAAGGCATCACGGAGTTAGTAATAGTCTTTAAAGTATAATCAGCTATAGAATGTAGCTAATAAAAACTAGTCCTACATTTCGATCGATCAAAACTGAATTATAATCGCATTAGGTAGTTACAAAAATGCGTGATAAATTTAATTACACGGACAAGCTTCCGTAGTGCTTGAGAGGGACAAGAAATTATTCATCATGAGTCGAAACGCGCGTGGGTTCATATTTAGTCACGGCCTCGCCAGCGCCTTATTCTGAAATATTGAACAGGCTAGCCTAACGTTTCCAGTAACCATACACGTCAGTAATTTTGTAGTATACTGTTACCTATGTGGCTACCATGTATAATTAAATTAGGCATTAAACCGAAAAATATGATAACACTACCGTGTGATTGCTTATAATTAAGAGCTAGCAGTTGTTTTTATGATAAACATAGCCTTTAACCCGCGGCTTCGACCGTATTAGAAATTTATCAAAAAAGTTTCGGTAATATTTTTAGACCAAGAAATTCCCATACCACTAAAGTTCAATGTCAGTTGGGCTTAAAACATCAAAGGCTATTTTCACTTAGAAGTCAATGTGACAATCACCCCTATTGTTTTCATCCTGACGAAGGAACTGTCTTAAAAAAAAGTGGTAAAGCACTAACTTGTTCGATTACTTCGCATACGAATTATCCATGTCCTTCTAACTATGGCTTCTTAAGAAACGTGCTTACCTATACCTTCGTACATACGTTAGAAGTCCCAACTGTAGAACCGGTTTCGATGCACTGTGAACTGACATCGATAATTCTTTGAAACCGAAAACCGATACCGATTCCTTATCGGAAGTATCGGTAAGTACAATACAGTTAAGTAAACAGCCGGAGTAGAAATAGAACTTTTAGCTTAAATTTACATGTTTCGCGAAAACGATTAGTACCTGTTAGTATGAATGCACACACTGAACTTATACTTTCTTTGTCTGTAAGAACAAAGCGGTGGCCGCCGGCCGTAACAAATATTAAAAAATACTTAAAAGTTGTATAGGGAAGTATGTCAAAACTCTGACTAGTAGCTTGATATTTTTATTAAAAGATCACAGTGAAAAATAACCCAGCTCTTAGATAATCATTTAGATAAATAAAATAAACAGTTAGTCCATATAATAACTCTGACTATAATATTTAATAAATCACAAGCCCGGATTTACAGTTGAATAACACTTAAATTGGAACAAATTATATTCGCTATTGAATAAGGCTGGTAAGAATAAAATAAGCAATTTGAAAGGTTCTTAATGGGTGAAATAATTAGGTTGTATGAATGATGCCCTGATGCCAAAATGTTCACAAATAGATCCTTGACTTGATTTGTCTGGACTTGAATAGAAGGTGACAAGGTCCTTGTAGAAATTTAAAAAAAACACACCTACTATACAGTACCCTAGGTAGGTATAAAAGTTATAATAACAAATTGCAGCAAATCACACTATCCTAACGCGACAACGATGAAGTACAAATATTAAAAGGCGAATCAAAGAGATCACTCTAGCTAGACTGCCGTTACATGCCGTCAGCGGCAGTAATTGAGCAGCTATGTTTTATGTTTTCCTGACGGATCAGGCTCTCCGGACAAATTAAGCAGTAAAATTAGTAGAATACTTAATTTGATAATAAGGCTAAGAGCCAATCTGTAGATCAAATTATAGGCCGTAGTACCTACATGGTACCTAGTAATAGTTTCAAAATCCTAGATCATAGCTGTGGCTATGAAACCTGTAGGTTGATTCCATTAATCAAACCTTTAAGTTAATAGGTACAGTAAATCAAAGTATGGTTGATGCAGAAAAGAGAAAAATAAAATTCACTAAATAGGTACCACAATTTTAATAACAAAAACACTACACGAATGAAAACTAAACCATTACGTGAACAACTTATCCGAGAAATACGGCTTGCCAACGTAAATAAAAGAACACTCATAGTAACTGTAAAAGACTACACTACAACGCAAAATTATAAGTTAGAGCTGATAAAATTAAGTGATATTATTTCGTCTCAGTTGGCCTAGTAGCGCCATCTCTTGGTCCAGGTGAGCGGGTAGCTCCGAAGGAGTGTTGAAGTCTCTCAGTAGAGGGCATAACATAGATGCGCTTTATCACTGCCTAAATGTGATTATAACAGACTGAAGTGTACGATGTATGGGAAAGATTCGTCGCTAACTTCTAGACCAGTGGTGGTGTAGGGGTAAGCACGCAGCACGGAACGCTGAGGACCTGGGTTCGATTCCCAGCATTGGTCTTTTTTCTGGGGGTTTTTTCTGTGCATCTATATTTCAGTTTGTATTTAGTTTGAAATATATGGTTTCACGGGATGACCGTAAAAGTAATAAAAAAAAAAAAATGAAGTTGAAGAAAATAAAAAAATAAATAGAAAAAGATACTTCATACTTAACTTGTCAGTGGTTCAATCAATAATGCTCTATTTATTTTGAATCCTTTGTGACAGCCAAAATCATAATGTTAACGAAGTGTGTAAAAGTAAACTGAAACGCGATGCTGAGGTTGAATATCGCGGCTATGAAGGAAAAGTTTTGTCATGCGAGCAAGTCTTCTTGCTGCACTAGGTACTAGAAAGTTGTAACTCAGCTTGGCTGCTCATAATTAATAATCATGTTAAGAAAGTGGTGGAATAAAATTTTGTAAAAAATATTTGGTGTCTCCTCTACACGTAAAGTTGGGATGATTTTATTTAGTCTACCCCACGGTATGATGTCGTTAGATAGATCTTTTAAAATTATTACAGGTTTACAAACAGCGCTTTTCGTTTCAGAGATTAATTAGCAAAACATACATTTATGTTAGTGTCATGGTGTCCTCTCTTCCTGTTATTCAGTGTTGTTGAAAAAATTCACGACTAAGTAAGTATAAGTATATAAGGTACTTAGTAAAAAAAAACATACAGTCGAACATGGAACCTCCTTTTTTAGAAGTCTTGTAAATATAACAAATTTAAATAGAAAATTATCACAGTTATGTAGGCATAATTGAATGTGTGGTGGTCGACCAAAATTTAATATTTGGCACGTATTAATACGGAACCCTACATTGTGCATGGGCCAACACGCTTTTGGGCGATTTTTGGCATAAGGATTTCCTTGAACAGTAAACGAGTCTCTTCACGTGGGAAACAGTTCAAGTATCAGTAATTTTGTGCTGCCAGGGATTAGGAACATTCAAACTTTTAAACAAGTTACTCAGTAACACCGTTTTTTGTGAAGCAAATTATCGAACAACGAAGTTTTAACAACACGCGTTAATACACTGAAAAACATGTATTTGCACTTTAAACTTTTCTCATCTGAATTTGAAAGCATTTGGCGAGTTCATATAAAAATACGGTGAGCGAGCAAGTTACTAACAAAAAAACTTTCGATACGAAAAAAATCACAACGAACCGGTGGAATGATAAGCGGCCGCCCGAAAATGGCTCGTCGCCACACGACGTGACAGGCTGAAAAGGCGCAGCCACGGTTCGGCTGTTTTTGGACCGGCTCAACAGCCCGCCGCCACATGTCAGCGCAGCAGTCGGCGGCGGCAGCGATACGGGACGAGCGACTGCAAACACCGGTCCATGCTAGCGCCTCTAATGACGGGGGTTGAACCCGAGTGTGGACCGACTCTACACAACGTTTTTTTCAAGCACAGGTGATGCGGCGAACCCACACTTAGTCGGCGTTAACCTGTAATCTAAATTCATTTCTCGATCCGACCCACCGAGGCCCATATCTCTGTTTTTATTATAGCGTTAAGGCCCATTTACAGGTTTTTTTTATTCGAAACAAATTACCCATTATTCTGATGGCGGGTCGATCTTATTATCCGACGACAAACGAGTCTTTTTTGTAACCACTTAAACCGTGTTCTTGGAAATTAATTTTATAAGCTGTGTTGTAGGTTAGGCATTGTAAGCTATCGTATCGATATTTGAGGTCATTAAGCATCTGCTAAATCGATTTGTGCCCACTGACTCGAATGATTTCCAATGATCCCGTCAAGGTGCTCGGATTAACTTAGCGTCGGTGATATCGTTTTATCGCATAGAACTCGTAACATAAAATATGTATGAGCCTCCGTCTGTATTAGAAAGACAACTTTGAAAATAAATATTTCCATGAATTATTGAGTTAACTTGTCACATTTATTAATTATAGAGGGAATTGGATGTCTTTTTACTAACGTCGCAGTCGTTGGATAAGATGTTGGTTTGTAAAATTAAAATGGATGCATGAAGCAGTTTGCGCCGCTCCCAGGCTTCGCCAAGATAAGGTATCCGGCTCTCGAGCCGTGTCTGCTGTTCGTAATCGACCGAGCACTCTAACTTGAAAACTTTGCAGTTTGAGTGTTTAATAAAAAAAAACTAAAGCGTTTTCCTTGTCACAAGAATTCCTTGGATAAAGGAGTGTGATTATTCTTTATCACAGCAATCTACGTCGACTAAGCTATAGGTATTTTACAAATATTTAGAGAACGAATATTATGCATATTATGTTGACTCTTCAAATAAATTTCAGATAGTATGTACCTTTATTTAACAAAAAATAATACGGGCGGGGTTCACGAGGATTTTTTTAATTTCTTTGAGCCTGACCTTACTTTTGAAATCTATATAAATAAAAATACACAACAATAAATAAGCTCGTAGTTCTGAGTTCTCTTCAAGCGCTTCAAAAGCCGTACCGTGAACGTGAATATCCAAATTACAGAACACCGTCTACTACTTAACAACCGTTTTGTTTTTGTACCATAATAACTGGAAGTCAACTATTAAGATAATACGGTAACAAAACGTAGTTACGGTACGGAACTTTAAAATTTATGTCCATTTCAAATTACTTGTAGAGTAGAGACAATTATTGGCAATGTTTGACGTAGAATTACATTTTAATGTTTGAGTATTCCACAGACAAAACCAAACTGGTAAATGAAGAATTCATGTCGACAACGAATGGAACCAGTTAAATTGGATTATATTTTATTTATTTTCCCTTTCTCGTCGTATATTACAAACTCCATACATTATGTATGTATAAGAACGTTAATATATTATCCATGTCAAAATCAGAATTAACGTTGGCTCAGCCGAGTGTAAGAAAACAATGATTGAAATCGTTTCGACATTGTGACGAAATTCCACGCTATGAAACTAACTTGCATTCGGCTTTGCATCTGTTTGTGTTTACTGGAACATGCAGCCATCGCAAAACTTGACACAGTGCCAAAAGCCAACCAAATAACTCATAAACGTAGCTGAATAACTGTTGGAAGAACATTTCGAATATCACTCCAAACGATACTATTTAACGCGATCCAAATCTATCAGTTTTCAATGAACCTCGAACCATAAAAGGCTATAAATAAGATTTCATTTTCAATTATCGGTTTAGCCTCCGATTTTCGGGTTTAGTTAAATATATATCCATGTTACATGTCCCAATTAGAGTTAGATTAGTCGGGAGCGTGCGTGATGCACGAAAGACGAACTCCGAACACCCACAGATAATTAAATATGGGATGATGGTGCAATGAATGTCCATGAGTGCTTTTGTCTTCGAGTTCACAGTAGAGACAGATACTGAGAAATTACCTACACGCGATCAGATAAGAAAGTTTTGAGATCTCCGACGCTGCTGTTAGAGTTCTGATGAAAAACGATAATGTGCACGATGAAACGGTGATGAAACGGAATGAAGAATGACTTTTCTCAAACATGCTATGTAATGTTTACGTTGTGTTCCTTAAAACAGGCTTCAAAATACACCGTTGCAGGCCTAGGCCGGCAATGCGATCGTCTATTGTTTCATGTCACACAGCACCATGATGTTTATAGGTCTATGGCATCATAGCATTTAGCCATTAAAAAAAAACTATAAGCAATATTTGCGTTTTGGTTCATTATGACATTCTGCCACTACGCTTATTTAAGGTAAGGTAAGATGGTGATGATGATGCTAATGGTGATCTGCCTTGAGAAATATTTCACCATCAACATCATCATCACCATCTTCATCATCACCATCACCATCATCATCGTTATCGTCATAATCATCATCATCATCACCATCATCATCATCATCATCATCACCATCATCATCATCACCATCATCATCATCACCATCATCATCATCACCATCATCACCATCACCACCATCATCACCATCACCACCATCATTATCATCACCATCATCATCATCACCATCGTCATCATCATCATCGTCATCATCATCACCATCATCGTCATCATCATCATCATCACCATCATCATCATCATCATCACCATCATCATCATCATCACCAACATCATCATCACCATCATCACCATCACCATCACCATCACCGTCACCGTCACCGTCACCGTCACCGTCACCGTCACCGTCACCGTCACCGTCACCGTCACCGTCACCGTCACCGTCACCGTCACCGTCACCGTCACCGTCACCGTCACCGTCACCGTCACCGTCACCGTCACCGTCACCGTCATCGTCATCGTCATCGTCATCGTCATCGTCATCGTCATCGTCATCGTCATCGTCATCATCATCACCACCACCATCATGATGACGACGACGATGATGATGATGATGATGATGATGATGATGATGGTGATGGTGCATGTTTGAGAAAAGCACTATACAAGCCTCGGCCGGAACAGGGGTTGCCGGCCTCGTGTACCACTCGGCCGTCAACTTAGCTACTCGGCCGGCAACCCCTTAAGTCCCGGCCTCTGCAGTAATGTACTAAAACTAAATGGAATGTGTACAATGTAGGTATGTACTAGGGGTGTTCAATAAAAAGTGAGAATGAGTATGTTATAAACAACTTTTACTAAATGTAATTTTATTTTTCGACATAGTCACCTTTTAGCATAATACACTTATTATATCTTTTTTCTAAACTTAAAATTTCATTTTTAAAAAAGGTCTCATCTTGAGTACTTAAAAAATCTTGAACTGCAGCGACTACCGCATCGTCGTCTTCAAATTTCTGGCCTCTCGGGTATTGTTTCAATCTCGGAAATAGGTAGAAATCACTGGGAGCGAGATCTGGTGAATACAGAGGATGCTTAAGGATATTGAACCCAGCATCACGAATTGCAGCCATTGCAACGATGGACTTGTGTGCCGGGGCATTGTCCTGGTGGAACAGCACAACTTTCGAGTGTTTACCTCGCCGTTTTTCACGGATCTCATTGCGCAATGTTGCTATTTGTTTGGCGTATAATGTGCCCGTAATAGTGGCTCCATGTTTGAGATACTCAATCATTAATACCCCTTTACCATCCCAAAAAACAGAGCCCATGACCTTACCGGCAGATGGGCCCACCTTGAATTTCTTCGGAGTTGGAGATGATGGCCTTTTCCATGTCATAGACTGCAGTTTCGTTTCAGGGTCGTAATGATGGAGCCATGTTTCGTCCATTGTTATAAATCACGCCAAAAAAAGTTCCCGGTCTTGCTGTATCAGGTCCAAAGCTTCTTGACAAATCTCGACTCTAGTTTGTTTTTGCGTGTCAGTAAGCATTCTTGGTACCCAACGCGCAGATACCTTTTTCATACCCAAGCGTTCATGTAAAATATTATGCACGCTCCCCGTTGAAATCTTTACATTTTCAGCAATAAAACGAACCGTGACACGACGATCCGCCAAAACTGAATTTTCAACTTTTTTCACAATTTCTTCAGTTATTGCAGTAGCAGGGCGTCCGGAGCGGGGGTCGTCCATGGTCGATGTTCTTCCATGTCTAAATTCGGCGCACCAACGTGCGACTGTCGAATACGGAGGAGCATTAAACCCTAAAGTGTCCCGCAAATCTAAATTGACTTGGTCCGTAGAAAAATTTTTCAAACACAAGTATTTTTTTTTAAACAAAAGACAGTTACTTTTTTTTTTCATAGCAATCAGCTAGATAGATTAGCTTTACCGGCCAGTATTTAATTTCCTAATATTGAAAGAGTTTCCATCTCATTCTCACTTTATATTGAACGCCCCTCGTATTTGAATACTTCCATAGGTGTGACGGCAGGATTACTTTCAGGTGGCAATGTATCCTTATCTTGAGGGTACATAATTCTTCAATAATATAGTTTATTGTTCTATTCTATACCATAATCATGTTCTGTAGGTACTTTTTTATGACCTCTCTCGGCATCCATGATTGCTTCAGGCGTTAATTTACGAAGGCCCAGCCCATATCAATCGTGCACACAGAATCCGCCCTTCTATACTTCAGCATAAATCGATGCATATGTCACAAACATCAAATAACGCTAACGCGTTTCGAACTCTCTTTGAGTTTATTTTCAATCCAAAAAGCTAAAATGAGCACACAACCGTACCATCGACAAAAAGGTCGCCTTGATATCTTAAATGTCTATTTTGCTTGCAGTGGCTGGACATCTGTCCATACCAATCCATACCAATGAACTTCAACGGCTGCAAGCAAATTTGTTTTGAAACTGGGCAAGCCTCGCTTTTGTCGACTGTACAAGTACATAGTAACCAACAGACAATAATATGTAACTGTGATGCACGTTTGGTAGAGGAGGAGCAAGGTAAAAAGGTTGTAGTTTATTCTCATAATAAGGTGTGTCTTTAAGAGAATAATTAATAACTTATTTTTTGTCATAAAAGTGCACAAACTTAAACCGTATAAGATACGCGGGTGATAAACAGCGCCGTATTGTAATCCACTCATGACTTCTTCCTTATTGTCTTTTGTCGCTAATATAATGTAGTGCTTTGTTGCGGCGTAAATACCCATTTGATCTTAATTGCAAAAATAAATCAAAATGTAATTTACTGAGCTGAAATTTAATGGTCATAAACTTAAGATGTTATCACCCAATAAAATGATAATAAAAATGCTCTTGCGGTAGGGCGGGGGCTCGCCGGCACCCGCTGACGCCCTCAGACAAATTCAAAATTTATTTCGTTGAGAGGTTAATGTTTACATTTTGGAACTGAATTCCAAATTTACGGAAACAAATAAATAGGTATGGTATACCTATTGCTTACCTTATATATGTTTTTCCATGTAAGTACTTGTTTTTCTGTATTGTTTACTTTTTGGTGGACAATAAAGAGTCATTGTAACTATTGTATTATGTAATTAAAATTGATTGATTCAGACGTTATTTTGAGAGGATCCATATAAATTAATCACAACATTATACTATCTTTGCTGCTCGAATAGCGTCCACGGACTGGAAGACGCAGTGTAGGTAGGACTCCAACAAGATGGAGCAACGACCTGGTTAAGGTTGCGTCAACGAGTTGAATGCGGATGGCGCACGAGCGGTCGGTTTGGCGAACCTTGGGGGAGGCCTATATTCAGCAGTGGACGTCTTTCGGCTAATTTGATGACGATGAGTGGAGGAGCAAGATATGAAGATTGTATATTTCGGATAAATTTATCTTGAGGCATTGAGCAAAACATAAAGTACACATTTAACACATTTGATTATCCACCTGCTACTAAAAGAATGTGTCCTAAGTATAATTAACGTTCGCAAACAATTTATTTGAGCACATCATTAAATGCCTCATCCTACAAAAATCAGGTAGGTATGTGTGGTCGACTAAGTAAGTAAGTAAGCAAGTAACACATTGTTGTCACATTGATATGTAAAAAAAAACCGGCCAAGTGCGAGTCGGGCTCGCGTACCGAGGGATCCGTTTTAATATTTATGCTTTTCGCAATTTTTCCTTTATCTGTAAGATAAAAACTTTATCTATAAGACGTTGCTTCGTACCAAATTTCAAGATTCTGAGTTCACGGGAAGTACCCTGTAGGTTTTGATTCCCTTGCGAGTTTCAAAAATTTGCGGAAATTTGCGGCATAAACGGCATCTTTTGATTGCGTTGGCTTAGAAGTTTGATTTTTTTCACAGCTCCAAGGGACAGTAGACTTGAGTGTTTGATATAAATTTCAGCTTGATACCTCCACGCGTTCCTGAGAAAAAGGGTCTTGACAGACGGACGGACGGACGGAAAACAAAGTGATTCTATAAGGGTTCCACTTTTTCCTTTCGAGGTGCGAAACCCTAAAAATCCGATGTTTTAAGCCATACAATTAATATTAAATCTTAGGGTAGCAAAGAAATTTCTTGGTCATCTACGAGTATTACCTATACTTACCACAAAACTTATATTGTGAGGTAATTGCTCAAAAACTGAGTATTGCAGAAATTGTGGTGATGAGAATTTAACAAAAAAACGCGTGCGCGTGTGTCTGCGTGGGACAAGTGAAAAAGTGGCAAGTTTGATTGAGGAAAAAGACACGTTACTACCACTATAACATTTCTATTCCTCTTATTACGAGTATCAGTTCTGTGCTACGTGCATTAAACGATGTACGAATGTGGGAAAACTTGGCGTAGTTTTCAAGGTTAGAACTGCGTTCATAATCGCTAATTTGAATGGTAGTATTAACAAAGGCTGCGTGGTGAGACAAAGAGTGTCCTGGACCAATCAGCAAAGCAAGCGCATGGGGCGTGGCATCTCCCTCGTGCCAAAGCGGCCATGAAACAAAACACCGCTAAATAAAGCTCATACAATTAACCAACGAATAAAAAACGGGTTCAAATTTTTAAGCAGCAATTTCTCTTTTGTTAAAGTCAAAGGCCCTTTATGGAGGGCAGGCACTTATTAAAACTCGTGAGGCTCATGGTTCTCGAGTTTGGAAGTAAGATTAAAAGAATGAATTGCGTTTAGATGGCGACTCGAATGCTTTAGTTGGCTAGCAACACAACACTGAAAATATGAACGCGTAAATATACCTACTGTTTTTAGGGTTCAATACCATAAAAGAAAAAAAGCCTCACTTTTTTATCTGTCTGTCAAAAAGAATCACTTTTTTATCTGTCTGTCATAAACGTTTTTTAGGGTTCCGTAACCAAAATGGTAAAAACGGGACCCTATTACTGAGGCTCCGCTGTCCGTCCGTCCGTCTGTCCGTCTGTCCCTGTCCGTCTGTCACCAGGCTGTATCTCACGAACCGTGATAGCTAGACAGTTGAAATTTTCACAGATGATGTATTTTGGTTGCCGCTATAATAATAAATACTAAAATACAGAATAAAATAAATATTTAAGGGGGCTCCCATACAAAAAACGTGATTTTTTTTTGCCGTTTTCATAGATAATGGTACGGAACCCTTCGTGCGCGAGCCCGACTTGCACTTGGCCAGTTTTTTCGGAACGTGTGAGGTATCAAAATTAAATTAATATAAAATGGTTAGGTCTATAAATCCCGTGACTCTGTGAAAAACATACTAAACACGCGTGATCAAAATATACCTTATATTGAGAGAATATTTTCATTCAAAAATCGTAGAATTAAAACTTCCAGGGTATTCCCGTTCATATAAAACTACTATAGGTAGCAGAGCTGTTCCCCGCGACTCGGTCTACGAAGAACAGGGGTATAGAAAATAGCCTACGACCTATTCTCAGACCTACCGAATACAGAGAAAAAAGTTTCGTAACAATCGGTCAAGCCGTCTCGGAGGCGTTTGATAACAAACACCGCGACACGAGATTTTTATATATTAGAGATAAAATTTGGAATAAAAAATACCTCATAACACAAGCAAAAGAAAAAGTCGGGAAAATTACTGATTCACAAAATTTTATTTTCTTGTTAATGCTGCAAAATGCAAACTTATTTTACGCATAGGTACTTTTAAATTTTAGTGTTTTAACTTCCGGTGCGCGAATCCAACTTGACCGACACTTGGTAGATTTTTAAGGTTTCCGTCCGTAGTTCTACAATAAACTCTTATATTTTCGTAGGTAAGACTATCACTGCTTCGTAGACTGTACATGTTAACGGGTAATAGTCGATCAAAACTTAATATACACTTAACACTGTCACACGGCTTGCCGCAACATTATGCTGAGTGCGGCCCAATTTATACTATTCGATGATTTTTATTTGTTGTATCTTTTTCTGTCAACTGTTTTTCCTGTGTATCGAATATGTGTAAATAAACATCTCTCTCTCTCTCTCTCTCTCTCTCTCTCTCTCTCTCTCTCTCTCTCTCTCTCTCTCTCTCTCTCTCTCAATATTGAATGTTTGTCGCATTAGAATGGAACCTTACTCTGCGCGTAATAACAATTGCAAACTTGCACTTGTACACTTTGTATTGTGATAGATAACTACACCTCGTAAACAAAACGCATTTAGATTTCGAAATACACCATTGGTCATTAATATGACGCCTTCAGGTAACCGGGAAATGTACCACCTAGTTAATTCTTTATCGTTGAGAACGAGATAACAACAGGTATAATCTTTTTATATATAAAAATCTCGTGTCACGGTGTTTGTTATGGAACTCCTCCGAAACGGTTCGACCGATTTTTATGAAACTCTTTTCTCCGCATTCGGTAGGTCTGAGAATAGGTTGTAGGCTATTTTTTATACCCCTATTCTTCACAGACGGAGTCACGGGCAACAGCTAGTAACACTATAGTATCTACAATACGTCCCAACTATACCTTGACAAGCCGTGCGCGGCGCTCGGCGGAACCCTGTCGCAGGGAGCCTCTGCTAATAAATAAGTAGTAATTTTAATAAGTGCGGCAAAAGCTGACTGCGACAGAGTTCCGCGGATTGTCGCGCACGAGCTTGTCGGACTATAACCACTAGAAAATAAAGTTACAAGGAGTCTCATTGGGAAACCAAAAAATAACAACAAGAGAACCACATCATAGTAGTGTGGGTAGTTCAAAGATATTGTGCGATTCTGCGACAGTGACACCCGCCTCTTCAGTCGTCTTATTTACACGAGCTTTGCAATATAGACGATACGTCGAGGTAAATCAAAAGTTTATGTCATGTATGTTCTGTTGTACTTACCTACTTTAATAGTAATAAATATATGTGAACAATCAAAACAAAAGCTGTCTAGGTGAGTATAAATTCATCTTATTTTGATGCGCCGCGGGTTGATTCTGTTTATTGCTGTAATCGCTACTTGCCCGTAATTACGAGCCCCGCCCATGCACTTAATATTAATTTCCAGCAGAAGTGAACTGACAAACGCTTATTACGTTTAAGTTGCACTTAAGTTGGATAATTTCGCATATTCATTGCGAAGTAAATTAGTCCGTCGAAATATTTGTTTGTTTTTCAATGAGTGTTATTTTAAGTTAAACGGTGGTATGATTTTCTTATGAGCTTTTACTTACCACGCAGTGTTGTTTGTTTATTAGTTAAGACCAAATCTTGCAACTCAAATCACCCCACTTCTAGTGATGATTTAATTTTTATTAGAAATACTATTAACAAATGTTATTAACAAATGTACAATCAGGAAACAAAGCCTGCTTTACCTAAACCTTATTTTACTCTTTGACTTCTTGCTCAAGACCAGACGTAAGACGTCAGTGTTATTTGTGAATATTGGCGTTTCATATTAAAATTAACCGTCACAAATTGACATCATTTTCACCCAAATAACATTAATTTTATTGTCCTAACTTCATCATTGCCGGATATTTTATTTAAAAATGTTAATATCATTATTTTAAATAAACAAACTTGTTGTTGAAAATCAATTTAGAAGCGTCTTGAAACTCGTTTAGATCAGTAACGTCCCCATTGAAATTCAAATAAAGAATTTTAACGATAAATTGTAACGATAGTCGGCCATTAGAGTCAACCATTCCGTAATTATTGGGGACCACTGAGCTACAGGTGGTATTTAAATGCCCGATGGGCGCTCAGCGAACACATAATGTTATCTCGCTCTTACTCATGGTTGAGACGTGTTAAGATAATTAACTTAAAAGTTTGTTGTTAAACTCTACTGCAATACGAGCTTTTGGTCGTAAACTGAGCCAAGATTTAAAGTGAAAACAAAATTGTAGCGATGTGCGAAGCCCCAAAACCAGCATGGATACTTTTTATTCTCAAGTACTGTTCACATAGTTAATTAAAAAAATACAACCAAATTGACGACCTTTTTTTAGAAGTTTGTTATTTACAAATTGCACAATACGATCTGCAAGCTACTTGTGAAAATAACTTGAGATTATAATTTTCTTTTGTTTTTCTCAAAGTTGCCCGTTTCATGTTGGTTAAATCACAGCCAAAAGAAAGATTGTGCATAATTTGTTTCTCTGCAGCGTACTTTAAATAACGAGTAAAATAAATAAGTTGAGGAATACTTACAAAGTACCTTATGTTTGTAAGCAGTAAGCACGCTACGAAGATATCGATTGGAAGTAAAGTACGTCGCGTTAGATTCCGAAGGAGCCTAGGAACAGCTTTAGCGTAAGGTATTCGTAGTCGATATCTTGATCGAGGTAGTACTAGCGGAAACACCTTGCTCCGCAACCACTTGTGATCGAGATAACGTAAACCATTGCTGCCTTTACCGGAGAGAAAACCTGTAATTTTCATTAAAAAAAAGTGATGGAGCTAAAACCGATTTTGCGATTTAAATTAAATATTTAAGTTAGTTAGTAGAGTTAAACGACGGATCCGACACGCTCAACTTCGCTTCTTGGAAAGTAAGCTTCATAAAACAACAATAAAGAGAACTCAACCCGTGCTTTCTTGTTTCTGTGCTCAGTCCATACTTAATGCACTGCGATGTAGCCGCGGCGGGACTGAATGCTTTTTAATGGGCTGACTGCGCATTAAATTACATACCTATTATAAGTTACATGCTGGTCTAAAATAGCCCATCGTATGAGCGTAGGTAGGTGTTTCTCGGAAAAGGAATTGGTGTACTGCCTCATATATTATGGCGGGCACGGTGCGGTGCATGGCGCGGCGTGAAGCCTTTTGAGTTTAGTGATTCTTTATCTGCGAGTGCATTTTCACTTAGTTAATAACTACAACCAGCGACTCCATTAATGGGTGGGTTCAATGTTGTGCCTATTATTTTCTAGAGAGTTCTAATTACGGTGATTTGTAGAGACGTTTACACTAGTATTATTTTGTGATCGTGATATTTCCAGATTATACTAGCGGCTTTGCCTACGCGAAAAATAAAAAATACGGTAGGTATATATCCTAAGGGAAATTTGAAAAAAATAATTAAACGAAAGTTTAGAAAATACATAATTTTTAGGGCATATTTCAGCTTGATGGACTAAGTAGTTTTGATTGAGTGTGATAAATCAGTCAATTAGTATAAATGATTTTATAAAGCTGATTTCAGTTAGTGGTTTTAGAATGTGTAAGTATCTAGTTATAAATAAATCAAAAGTTTAAAAATAAGCAATCGGCCGCGCTGACTGTCGAAATCCTTTAAAATAATTAATTTTCCATTACCACCCCACGTGTGTACCACTGGCGTAATGAATGCATGTCACGTTCTTTGATAGACAAAGCCTTTCATTGACTTCATCGAAATAAACATTAGTATGTTGTTAATTTTAATAGTGTACAAAAACCACAACAAAAGTAATTATTCGAAAAAGAAAGGTGACAAATCACCTTACACCAGCTTCTCCAATGTCGAAACATGACTAAATAAATGTATGTCGGGGAACAAAACGCAACCTGAACTGGTATGATATAGACGAGTAGAATGCTGCAGGAATACCTTCCCGTAATGGAATGGTCTTGCATAACTATGCAACTGGTTTTCCGGAACATATGCCCGGCCAATACCAATTGGAGCTACCTAAAAATATAACAACCATAAGCATAAAATTCAATTTTACTACGTGTGTCTAGTGTGTTATTTATACAAAATGTAAAGCGGAAGCGGACAATAAAAGTATTTTTAAATGTAATTATGTTCTTTCTGAACTATTTTCTTCTTATTCATAAATGCTTGTTAAGTTTATGATAACTTAGCACTCATTTGATTTTATCTGTCACTTTGACATTTACCTTTGATCAACATACCTAGACAAAACAAAAAAATCTATAACCCGTAACTTTCATGAATAGGGGGCTATCTTACAAGATTTATGCACGCTTTATAAAGAGGTTTCATCACTATCTAACAGTACTAGTAAACGTTACAATTGAAGCGATAAATATAAGTAAGAGAAGTTACCATAAAGCGTTACCACGGCCAAACTAATAGTGGGCTTAAGTACCCAGAGAACAGAAAGGCCGCGCAAACACAACCTCAAAGCGTGAATCGTGAATAGTACTAAACGAAACGGACTTCATTTCCCATTTACCTTTAACGGGCCATTGTCATAATGTTAACGCATCATTGTCATGTCACAGTTTTAAAAAGGTTTTTTGGACGGCCGGTAACTGTATGTTAATTTCGTGGGGCGGTCCCGGATGGCTGACGAAACACATGTCGTTGGTGCAACTATTGTTGAAAAAACCGACATGTTAGAAGAATGCGTTCACGATAACATCGACGCGTGATCGTGTTTGCTGACGCTTAATTCATTTTTAATGTAAAATTTTAAGCTTGCATGTTCAAAATACCATTTGTAGAATTATTAACCGGAAAAAGCGCGGCCATATTGTGTCTGCGGTTAAGTGCTGGTACAAGTACAAAGCTCAAATATGAATATTTAATGATTATGACGTTGATGTATTGCAGAATTAATAATGTTTACAATTCTGTTTTAAATTTCCGCTTAAATATTTAAGGCGATTCCGGAGACAAAGTTAATTTAATCGAAAGCGGTAAGTCGCCCGCACTAAGCTGGCTTTAGCAAAAGACATTTTGATTTACACTGTTGAAAAAGTTACTTTACCGTACGTTCACTCCACAAAGTGAATTTTGGATGAGCTTAGATTTTTCTTTTGGCATGGGTACGAATTTAGCGGTTTAATTTTAGATGTAACTGACGCATATATAGGTACATTTCTAAATTGTAAATATGGACAAAACTTCAAATTATAAGTTTTGAATTTAGTTAAAATATATTTAATGTTTAAAAATGAACTTTAAAGACAGCGATGCTTTTTGGACACGCTATGGATTAAGGGGTTAAGCTGCAATTTAGGGTAAAATATCTACTTTGTGTAAATTATTCGACAGGTCAATTAAAAAAGTCAAGTCTAGGGTGAATGAGCATTTTCTAGGTAAGCGTGCTCCATCGTAGGCCTCATATTCGCTTTCCATCTGGCGTGATTGTGATCAAACGCAAGTCTATATTGTATTAAAAAATCATATTTTTAAATATCAGACACTGTTGTAGCAGAGAAAACAAAGAAATAGAATTTTATATTTTTTTAAGATGTAATGTTGTAATGTAGTAAGTACACGGAGTCCTAAACTAGATGGCGCTAGCTACTCGACTTCACACGCAATCGTCACTGGCGCGGCGTAGCGAGGAGTGTAGTACCAAAAGTCACCCAGAGATGGCGTTGGGGTCGAGTTAGATCGCGCTATCGTTTGGTCAACGCAGAATCCATAGAACCGTGATGTAATATTTCATTTAGGAGCGGGTTTATACTTGGTTGGCTGCATTCAAACTATTGAACACCTTCCAATATAAAGCTAGACAGGCCTCTGGTCGCAGTGCGGTGTCTCTGTCGAAACGCCCGCCGTTCCCTGAGTATATTCTGTACATCTGTATTGTTGAGATTATCTTAATAAACCGTTTGATTTGTACAACGTCGTTTCCGTCCGATAATCAACCCCGCTACAGTGGCGCCCAACGTGGGGCTCGAACGAACCCATGTACGTGGTTTCAAGATACGGACGGGAGACAACATCAACAACAACAACAACAACTCGCACGGGAATATCTCAACACAAGATGACTGTCAATCAGTCAACGGAACAATTTCAGCAGCTATTGGCGAACGTTGGAAGTAGTCGAAAAGGCAGCATGACGTCATGTAAAGCCACTTATAACGGTCGGAAGGACAGGGAGACTGTGGAAGCTTTTCTTACGGCGGTACAAGTCTTCAAAAAGTTAGAAAACATCAGTGAGGTTGATGCGCTCGCTGCACTGCCACTGATCCTTCAAGATGACGCTGCCATATGGTGGCAGGGTACTAAGAACACCATCACCACATGGGAAAATTTTGAAAACGCGCTGAGGAATACCTTCGCACCAAAGAAACAATTATTCTTACCTCGGTGGGACACCTCGGGACCAAATGGGGGAGTGTAGTACACGGAGTCTTAAACTAGATGGCGCTAGGTACCCGACTTCACACGCAATCGTCACTGGCGCGGCGCAGCGAGGAGTGTCACCCAGAGATGGCGTTGGGGTCGAGTTAGATCGCGCTATCGTTTGGTCAAAGTAGAATCCATATAACCGTGATGTAATATATAATTTAGGAGCGGGTTTATACTTGGTTGGCTGCATTCAAACTATTGAACACCTTCCAATATAAAGCTAGACAGGCCTCTGGTCGCAGTGCGGTGTCTCTGTCGAAACGCCCGCCGTTCCCTGAGTATATTCCGTACATCTGTCTGTGTTGTTGAGATTATCTTAATAAACCGTTTGATTTGTAAACGTCGTTTCCGTCCGATAATCAACCCCGCTACAGTAATAAATATATTTCAGAATTTTCTGCAAAACTTGGCACACATTTATATCTCAATTATTTTGTTGGCGAAGTCCACAATCAAGCATATTTTTTAATATTGAACTTGACTAATATTTTTCACATTTATGTTTCTGATGGGATTTTTAAATTTACCAGAAGTATCTCATTTCAAGTACAAAGTTGCGAGGTTTTTAAAACGCGAGCCCGACTACCGACCGACCGCATCGAGATCACGCCTGTACTGCACTCTACTACTTTTAACTAAATTGAAGTTGAGGGTAAAGAGTGCACTCGCTGCACGTGACGCATCTGTCCGGCGGTTCGTTTGTAACTTACGTGAGTGGATTGCAATGGATTTCTTTATACTATACTTTTTTACCGAACGAACGGAACAAAAGTGTCACATGGTTTTAAGTAATTACAAGTGCCCATGGCCAATACATCCGATAAATCTGAGGCCCTTGTACTTCATGGGTACCGAAAGATATCTAAACTTGACACAAGCCAATATTTTTATACCTAATTAATAAATAAATTCTTGCAAGGAACCTATTAAAATACACACATACAGCTTGAAAGAAAAATAAACAAAATGGTCATTTGATTATTATTTTGTGTGAAACTTTTCGGGCCTCATTAAAAAAAACAAATGCTACTGTACTCATAAAATTGAAAATGCCCTTGGACTATTTAGACGAGCCTTCATTATATCAATCAATCAAATCTACAAATGTGCAATCTACAAATTGATTTAAATTAAATATTTTATCAGATTTAACCAGGTTATTTTACCGTTATAGTGGTGGTTTTCATAAACTATAGGGGTATACATATACCCCATACTTTATGAAAACCACCACTATAACGGTAAAATAACCTGAACACAGGGAAATAAAGCCTTCATCAGCCAAAAGTAACGCAACAGAAGTATTACATTGAGACCTGTTAGATAATGGCTTCGAACGGTTTAGTCTGCCAAGAATTTTGATTAGTCATAGTGTTCGTTACACCTTAGTATAGTATTCTTGTCAGGTAAATTGACGTCGGATAAGTTCAAGAACGAATTACCGCTTTATGTAAATCATTGTGGTTTGGCATGTTAGAAAAAATAAGTAAAACCTGTCACCTTTGCAGCTTAGTGAAATACGCATATTTCAATATGTCAGTAAAATTATAATACTACATCGCAGACTTGTGTTACTTTAAGCTTTGACATGAGCTACTTTAAAGTTGCATGCCATTTCATGCAATGGCTTTAATTCGTTCCAAGCAGCAAGTTGTGCATTGCAGACATTACAACTCCACGTTTCAACGGTAGTATATTTCGTAAGCCCTACTATACAGGGTTATTTGTAATTCACTAGCATCCTTTTAACCCTAAACTCCTACCACTCAAACAAATGTTTTTTGTTTTACGGCTTTTGTCATAACTTAATATTTATGGTGTAATAACGTTTTGAAAATTTGAGATAACCTCTTATTTTTACGATACTCTGTGTATTTGTATGGGAAAAAAAGTGCTTCATTTTAAAAAGTCGTAGAACAAAAAACATTTGTTTGAGTGATAGGAATTCAGGGTTAAGAGGATGTCAGTGAATTAAAAATAACCCTGTATTTAACTTTTTAATCTTTTGTTCAAGGGTTTTTCTTTGCAAGTGCCGTCGTCAACGTAACTTTTCAATTCCTCATGAGTGTCACTTGGAGAGTGCCACTTATGTCACTTCCATTACAGGCGTTCACTACGTATGTCATTTTCTCACTTATCGTTCTGTGTGTCTCTTTTCTACAGCTTTAGTTAAAACGGGATGCAGGAGCGATATATGTTGTACAAAATAAATGTAGGTAGAGTAAGACCGGTGAATGCATGAGAGGTACAGTTACAACACAAATGTACCTAATGGACAATTCCAACTAACGCCATATGGATGAATGGATCTAAGTGCTTAGCTCAGCCCAGGTGTCCCTTTCAGTTTTACAATAAAAAGTAAATAAGTACCAATATATGCTGTGTAGATACGGTTCTTCAAACATACCGCGTTAATAACGATTTCCACCAGGCGGTTTTCTATTAGGGAAACGCTAAATAACCATTTTTGACTAATTTTTGGTATGTCAAAACCAGTGCTTGATTTCTATGTCTCGCTTTCGTTCTTCAATATAATCTACCTAATCAATGACTTCATTGTATCCCTGTTTTAGTAGTTTCACACAAAACTCACTTTGCTCAGAATCGTTTAAACGTTCAGGGGGTGAAAATCATGCAACGTACAAAAAGGCTAGTTTTCCATTTTCCTTCGCAATCCTATTAGTTTTGAAACTGAAGATAAAACAATTTTATAGAGTTGCGTGTTTTTGAAATATTATGTATTTATATTTAAATAAACAAATTAGAAAAAACTAACACGACATAAATTTTATCCACACTGCCGAAGACGATTTTACTCGTGGGAAAAAATTGTGTCAAAGCGATTTGTTTCTTAAAACGAGCCAACATTTGCATAAAACAGCTGAATTAATTGCATGTAACATGTAACACAAATCTATTCTATTATGCTAAGACAACCGTTAAGTTAGCGCTGGCTTGTCACAAAGCCAGTTCTGTGGTACAAACTTCGTCAGCCATGTTTTAGTTCCGTAACCCAATCGAAAGCAGTATTCCTTATAATCGTGCTACCTACTCATCCAGGAGACTAAGAGCTTGAGTAATAAGTTCCTCATTCAAAGATAAACAGACAGCAACCGATGTGAAATACTATCGAAAGAGTTAATAGCACTTCTTTTCTTTTGCTGCGAGTGATCCGTACAGGTGTAGGCGGCAAAATATTTTCGTAACGAATTCTAATGTATTCTATTTTCACACCTGTAAGCCTAATAGTAAAAAAAGTGATAAGTCCGCTATTCACGCTATGTAGAGTCAATTAATCCACATGTAAATTTTCTATATAACTAAAATATCAAGGAAAGTAGGTACCTTTGAGATTAATTCAAAAACAATAGAAAAAACCAACCAAGACTGTCAGCCATTGCCTCCAACGAGCGCAGCGTGTGCTGCAATGCTTTGATCACATCACATAGCTCATTGAGACGCTGACAACTTGGAAAGACTTATGGTAATGGGAAAAATGGACGGTACTAGACGGAATCTGATGGAGTGACCAGATATCGAGTCATCCGGGTGTACTTTTGAGTAATGTTTTCAACAGAGCAACCGACGGAAGAAAAGCTGATATTTTAAAATAATTGGTCTGCGGCATGACGATCCTCAGCAGTAAGGAGCCAACTTTGAAGCGAGGAAAAATAAAAAAGGGTAAAAACTCCTAAACTAATTAAATCACCTTATCTATCTCTAATATACAAAAATCTCGTGTCACGCGGCGGCGTTGAACTCCTCCGAAACGGCTTGACCGATTTTTATGAAACTTTTTTCTCTGTATTCGGTAGGGCTGAGAATAGGTCGTAGGCTATTTTTTATATACCTATCCCTATTCTTCACAGAAGGAGTCGCCATCAACATCTAGCTTGTCTAATATATAAAAATCTTGTGTCACGGTGTTTGTTATCGAACTCCGAAACGGCTTGACCGATTATCATCAAATTTTTTTCTCTGTATTCGATAGGTCTGAGAATAGGTCGTAGGCTATATTTTATATGGCAAAACAACGTTTGCCGGGTCAGCTAGTCTACCTATAAAATATTCAAACAGTCATTATACACTCTGTATTATATTTTTACACCTTAGACTTTCAAGCCTGAGTGAGGCTGGAATTTACACTCGCCTTACCAACCTGTTTACCGTGCAACCAAAAACCAAACACAGTCAGTGACTAACTAGAACCTCGTGTAAATATGCCAGGGACAGCGTAGCCGAGGCGAGATGTCGCTCACACGACTCGCGTCTGTACCGAACGCTGCAGCCCTAATTGACAGCTACACAGTCGCTTGCCCGATACGCTAGTTGCCACTACAACTTGGTTTATACTTTAACATTCAAGCGACCAATGGGCGAAGTTTCTTAAGCCAAAAAACACGATCGAAGTGACGGACGACACAAGTTAACAACAATGCTGACAAAATAGATGCGTAGGGCCCGTGTTTGACTAAAGCGATACGCAATTGACACGACATAATATTATGTAAGTTTAATAAAATGGTTGTCTATCGTTTGCCCGAATTTCATATGTCATAATTTATCGTTTTCCATAATTTTTGTTTTTTCATAATGTGATTCATCTCTGAAACAGCATTTTCCTCAGAATTATTGAAAAACTAACCTAACCTACTGCACTCTACAGGGTTATTTGTAATTCACTAGCATCCTTTTAACCCTAAACTCCTACCACTTAAACAAATGTTTTTTGTTTTACGGCTTTTGTCATAACTTAATATTTTTGGTGTAATAACGTTTTGAAAAATTGAGATTACCTCTTATTTTTACGATACTCTGTGTATTTGTATGGGAAAAAAAGTGCTTCATTTTAAAAAGTCGTAAACAAAAAACATTTGTTTGAGTAATAGGAATTCAGGGTTAAGAGGATGTCAGTGAATTACAAATAACCCTGTATAAGACAACATTTCAAAAAATTCTGAAATCAAGGCAAGTGAAATTATGACAAATGAAATCATGGGAAACGAAATGGATCGCAATAAAAAATATATTTCTTAATTCGCTACACTCTGACAGAGTGGTTGTGGCTATTGGTTGAGGATCAGTTGGGGGGAAATAGTGTGGTGAATTCCCCTTGGCTTCCACACCCCAGTGCAGAAGTCTGGAGTGCGTAGTACTTGGCAACAGAGAGCTCTACTGGTCACTCTCGCATTAGGTCCCTAAGTTGCCTTTTACGACACCCACGTCAAGATTATAGTCCATTCTTGTGAGATAATCGTAGAACTCAGGAGTACAAAAATTGACATTTTTTTAACGCAATATGAATTCGTGATCGCGGTACACTTTTGAACGTATTTCGGACATATGTAGTTTCGAGCAAAAATTACTAAATCTGTGTTGTACTCTTTTTCCCTATAGCGACCAAAATATCTCACAATAGAGAGTTTTTCCTCTATTCCGGCAAATGGATTTTATTAGGTAATCAGTGTTGATCCTGGCTACTAAGAGGTCGGAATGATAGTAATGGCCGATTGTCCCGAAGGCTCTCGGACAGTTCTAATTTAATTAGTCGGTCACAACATTTTACCCCAGTTTAGTCACAACACATGTTCAATACAAATGAACGAGTATTGCACTACGTAGTTAAGGTTCAAAAGGCACGACGGCCAGTCTTTTGTTAATTGAATTTGACTGACACAGTGAAATCGGTATTTAAGCTAAAATAAACATACATTGAGTACCGACCGCCCGACCGCCCGTGGATACCTACAGTACCAGAAATTTACAGATATTTTGACAATCTAATCTAAGCTGAAAAACGCTGAAAATTATGGTAGCCACTAGGTTTGACGTATGGCCTCTCAGAAAGAAGGTAGGGTAAATATTCGAGCCCGGGCTCGTACCTTTAAATTTTTCGGTCCAAGTTCCTGCCATTCAAAAAATCAAAGAGCCTATTGTTATAACCTCAAATTAATTTCGCGTTTTGAAATTATTACGATCTCAATTATGCTCATTAATAGGAAATTGTAGCAGCAAGTGAGCGGCTCCAAGTTGAGCCCGTGAGACCAAGAAATTAGTAAAGCCATGTAACACACCCCTTCTCCCTTCATGCCCCCTCCCATAAACTCCCACTCTATTACAAATGGCAGCAAGGAAATGGTGCTTACGATCAGAGACAAAAGGTACATTGTTCTGTAAAAGATTGTTGGCACTTTCATGCTCGGCGAGTCTTAGAAAGTCTAGAAATAAGTTTTCGTTAAACTGACTGACGAAAATAATATGTTGATATAAGATACTTTGGTATAAATAACATTAGCCAGTGTGTTCCCATTCAAAAGAGTAAAATTCACACCTGTGAAATTAAAGTGTCACTTTTCCCGCTCGAAAATTATATTCCGCACGGCAGCTTGACACTTCACTAAAGTTTGGTGGTGACGATGTGTCTATTTCAACAATTCAAACACAAGCTTTTGAACAAATCGTATATTCACGTATTCAACTTCTTAGACATTAATTCAGAGAATCACACGTTATCAATAATAAAAAATATCTTGTCATTCTTCATAAGCTTTGAGCTTCACTATCGAGCCATGTTGCTAATTAAATTGGACAGCATATATTTTATCAATGGCTGTTTTTTGTATCGACATAAGTTTTAAGTTCCGTGCGTAGGCGGATGTCTAATCAATAAGTATCTCATTTAAATTTACTTTCTTATCGCTCCGGCCAAATTTTTGCAAACAACAGTGCGCTCTTTGCATTAGCATGAACAAACTGTAAAACAATTACCTCTGTTAGCTTTGCCAATAACAATAACATTTATCAAATTACTCGGCCGAGCGACTTCGAAGCGATACGCTGAGGGAGGAACAAAATTGACAAAGCAAGCAAAAGGCTTTCAAGGCTGGCTCGCGTGTTGCGACGTGTTTGCATCCGTAATTTGTTTGTTGGCGGCAGCACACGGCAGACTACATTAAATGGATCTTCGCTTCGCACGCGACCAGACATGGCACCCTCTTCGTCGGTTTGTCTTTAACGTCTTTCTCCTAACCCGAGTTCTAGTCGCGTTTATAATTCCGTTGGCGATTTGTACGCCAGTCGCTTCTCCGCAAGTCTGCTTCGCTATATTTCGAGATGTTAAACTATGCAGGTCAGCTGTTGAATTACTAAGGACCGTCGCGGCTCGGTGCCCCCAAGCACAGTCTCCAGACGGCATTATCGACGGAAAATCTAAAACCGGTGTCAAAGCAAACAAACCGCAGCGCGAAGCTCGGCCCCGATCGACCATTGCAGCTGCAGCTCTCATCACCGCTATTGCAAGGCTGTGAATGAAGCTATTGCGCGAACTGCCACTGAATAGAAGTAGGTAGTTTTACCCAAACTTATGCAAATTGCAATTATGCAGTTTCCAACGCAGACTATAATTAGACTAGTATTCCTCTCATAATTATTCCACTAAAATAACTACTGCTCCTTTCCAGTTTGGGACTGAAAGTGTCTAAGTTTGGATTATCAAAGTTGTTAACTGCCGTAAAATATTTTTAGACTGCTTTAGCGCTAAGATTTTTATTCGTGGGAAATGTCACGTTTAAAAACGCCGTCAATTATCGTATGTAAACTTCGCTAGTGTTATTTTAACATCAGTTTATGCCTGCTCTGTATGTGAAAGGTGTTTAAATGTAATTCGTATAGGCGTTGCGATAAGGTGCATAAGGTTTAATGGTAAATGCGGCCGGGTGCTGCAGCACTTACGTTATCTCGGCGGTTTACACGCCGGCGCCGCGCCGTGCCAATTAAGCAGGCTTCGCAGCTCGCACTGGCTTCGAACAGAACCACTGCGCAGATTTTACGGTGCGCTTTAAAGTCCTTTTATTTACTGGGCTCCTGTGATTGCCGTTATTTTCAAATCTTCCTCTAATTATTGAGAATATGCAAAACCTGATGTAGACAAGACCATAGCGCCGTAGTGGCTTTCACGTTGTATAATATAGACGTTTTCACAATGCGCAGTTCTTGTTTGTTTACGAAAAGTAAATTACGAAATGTAAATTTGCGATATTTTTCATACTTTGCCTAATTAATAAGAAGAGTCTTTATTTACTTAGATTATTTTAACTTTAATCTGTAGGCATCGGACATTTGTTACTATAACATCTCATAAGTCGTTCAGATTAAAAACAATGTCAATGTAGGATTATCGTTTAAAATCAGCTATTGAGCTCTATACTCAGTGGGACATCTTATTCAAAATGTTGACGCTAAACTGGCAGCAATTCATTCTCCTTTCTGATTCTATTGACTACCTTAAATGTTACACCTACGCCGCTTTCTCGAGTTCCAAGGTGCAACTTTAATGCCTCCGGTGCAATTTGCTCAGGCCCGTGCTTAGTCCTATAAATACAAGCGACCTCATTTGCAAGTTAACTTATTTAAATTCTTTCACAAGTTTTCCCTTTGATACTTCTGTGTAGGAGCTACGCCGCGTAGCAACGTGTAAGTCATATTTTCAAAAGCTAGAGTAAATAGACGATATCATACAGTAACTCCTACTTACTAGGTAAGCTACGTGTGCACTTCTATGGCTGCTTACGTCCTTTGTGGCTACATATTTTTGCTACAGAGACTAATAAATGAGGAAGGCAAGTGTAACGGGCTAACATTTTGATAAAACGTGTGTCTAACTGCACTTAGAGACATCAACGAAATGTAATGTTTTCAACGCTCATGTATGTGTATTTTGCGTGATAAATCCCGTTTAGTAAGGTAATTATGAGTAAAAATCACGACAGTTTAAAACAGTATCTCATGTAAAATACACTGACGAGCAAAAATAAAGGGTCGGTTACAGAAATGACGATAACTACAAAACCCGCTGTGATAGCTTGTTCGAGTAAAATGAGTTTAGTAAAGAGTTTTATTCTTAAGAAGATAAAGTTTAATTGAGAATAAAACTCTTTACTAAACTCATTTTACTCGAGGAAGCTATCACAGCGTGTTTTGTAGTTATCGTCATTTTTGTATCCGACCCTTTATTTTTGCTCGTCAGTGTACTTGAATTCCCTTTGTTAATCATATAATCATTTGCCAACAATTGTACCTAAGCAATCCCATCTCGTTTTTAGGGTTCCGTAGTAAACTAGGAACCCTTATAGTTTCGCCATGTCTGTCCGTCTGTCTGTCTGTCTGTCTGTCCGTCCGCGGCTAAGCTCAGAGACTGTTAGTACTAGAAAGCTGTAATTTGGCATGAATATATATATCAGTCACGCCGACAAAGTGGTTGAATAAAAACAAGTAAAAAAAATTTTTTTAGGGTACCTCCCATAGACGTAATGTGGGGATGATTTTTTTTTTCTCGAATTATCCTATAGTGGGAATCATTGGATAGGTATTTGAAAATAAATAGGAATTTGCTTAAACCATTTTTTGATAAAGTGAATATTTTCGGAGATATTTACTCCGAAAGTTCAAAATAATGTGTCCCCCCCCTCTATCTTTTGAACAGCACGTCTAAAAACAATGAAAAAAATCACGTAAGTTAAACTTAATAAAAACTTTCTAGGAAAATTATTTTCAACTTAATCAGTTGAGCAGTTTTTAAGTTTTTGTAAAAAAATATTTCTAAACTAAGATTGTAATTTAACCGCCATTACAAGAATTTTTATAATAAAATAAAAAAAAATTGAAATTGGTTCATATAATACAGAATTAATCTGAAAAACCATCATCAGACATACTAGTTCTAGTTAGATTAGTTACCGAATTCTCCGATAGATGGCGCTGTACCGCCGACGTTGAAATTCTGCGCGCGGTGGGAGTTGGGGCCAAAACAACCACATTAATAAAGTATGCAAAGATTTTTTCGTACCTGCTACGGAACCCTATCTTGGGCTTTTCCGACACGCTCTTGGCCGGTTTTTCTAAATAAGTTCACACGCTGTTCTATCTAGCTAGTTAAAATTAACTGAACTGAATTATCAATTTCATTTCTTGTCTTTTTTTTATTATGAGAGGGAGGCAAACGAGCAAGCGGGTCATCTGATGGAAAATGATCACCACCGCCCATAAATATCAATAACTCAAAGAGAGTCACTGATCTGTTGCCGGCCTTTAAAAAGGAGAGAGAAAAGGGGAGAGGGAGGGGGAGAGGTATTGGGTCCCCGGCGCTCTCACAGACCGTACGAAACGCAGCAGGATTACTGCTGCTTTACGTCACGCCGGTGTTCTGTGAGAGGGTGGTATTGCCCCGGACGAGTCGGCCCATTCGTGGTGCAGCGGCTAGCTACAACATGGCTATACCACTAATAAATTATTTGTGATTATGCCTCAATCGTGTGTTAATATCTTAACAGCCATTTTACTAGCGTCAACTTTATTCGGAATTTGAGTAGATATGAAAATTAACTTACTCCTAACCGCACTGGTTAATGGCAAAAGTTATCACTGGGTGTAATAAAATTTACTACTCTCAAGTATAGTAAGAGTCTATCTCAATCCAATCAAATTTAAAATTGTTTTAGTTTATTTATACAGGGTGGAAAGAACAAACGCCACATGGAGGGCAACTACTTACCTTAAATATTGGAAACAGCACATTTTATGTAAAAAAAAAACAACGACAAGGGAATTTTTAGAAAATAATAACTAATGCATTTTTATGGTTTCTTGTAAAATTGTATTCCTTAAAAATAATATAAAAGTAAGAAATAAATTTAATTATTATTATTTACACATATTCTATATAAATAACATTTACATTTATTATGGACCATTTATACTAATATATAACATATGTACAACTATCCTAGACTAAAAAAAAATGTATGTACAATAAGAAAAAAGAAAACAAAAATATAAAATATAACTAAAACATATTCTGAAAGCTAGTCCCCTTAGGCAAGGTGCCGAAGATGCTGGCAGCGTTTCCTCTTTGAATAGCTAAGCTAATTCTTTGTCCGAGGAAGCTGCCAGCTCTTCGGTCACCTGTGACGTCGACTAACCTCTTAGAAATATCCTTAAAGAGCTTTAAGTAAGTCTTCATTGGGTATAATTTTCTATTTCCTATTTACTCGTAAGGTATCTGCGGTCCATTTCTTGTAACGGGTGAAAACAAAATTAACACGTAATCGTTAGTTTTCATGGCCTTCTGTTATTTTGATTGTGTATGTTACTTAAAAATAAATGAATATTATTAGTAACCCTTTCGATCTGCATCATAAAAAATACGGCATCTTATTTTTGTCGCATTTGACCGGGTTCGAGTCGACTAAGACAAGCAATTTTTGAAAAATCCATGAATACAGACTTATTGATTTTTAAAATAAAGATAAGTCTCATTTACATACTATTTCCAATATTTAAGGTAGTTGCCCTCCATGTGGCGTTCGTTTTTTCCAACCTGTATATTTCTAGTACCTATATTTGATTCCTATGACTTTTCTTGCAATATGTTTTCTCGTTGTATTCCTAATAATAAATATTAGGCTAGGAGGTACTCGAAATGCATATTTATCTTTGTGTAAAAAATTACAGCTATTCGTCACTTACTTTGTTTTGATGTAAAAGAACGAAAAACAAACAATAGTAGATTGTATAACGAGAGCATAAAATAAGCCAGTTTACGCAAGACTTTCATATAGGTGGATAAACACGTTGAGGGGAAAATGGATTTAATGCTCGAGTTTTACATTCTGCTTTTCACTTTGAGCAAGGAAATTAAACAGCAACATTGGAAATAAAATTTACGAGCTCTTATTAATTTCATGCATTGCAATTTCTACAATGTACTAGATTTGCCTAATTTTATTAATTTCGTAACATGGAACACCAGTTATATATATAGGTATATATAAAATAAATAATAGTTTAAAAAAACTAAAAAACACGCTTTAAAAAATAAAAAATAAATTTTAATAAATTTCAATTCACTATTCTTATAGTGCAGTAAAAAATCTTAATAAGCAATTATTATATTGTTATATCCAGATCAAAATTTGTAAACAATTCTAAATATTGATAAAATAAATAATAATAGTTTAAAATATTTTATTGTAAAAAAAGCGTGGGGTGCATGGTGTCAATTGTCAAGGATTATCATTTTGATAACATCTTAAAAAGCACCCCACGCTTTTTTTACAATAAAATATTTTAAACTATTATTATTTATTTTATCAATATTTAGAATTGTTTACAAATTTTGATCTGGATATAACAATATAATAATTGCTTATTAAGATTTTTTACTGCACTATAAGAATAGTGAATTGAAATTTATTAAAATTTATTTTTTATTTTTTAAAGCGTGTTTTTTAGTTTTTTTAAACTATTATTTATTTTCTATTTTTTAGTTGCATTTTTTTTCTTTCTAACTTTACCCCCTCACCTACAACCCCCAAACCCCCTAAACCCAACCCCCCAACATCCCCCACCCCATTTCCCCAAACCCCCCCCAAACCCCACACCCTTACCCCCAATCCCCTAAACCCCCCTTAACCCCCTCCTCATTTTACAAACCCCCGAACCACCTAAACCCAACCCCCCTAACACCGAACCCCCATACCCCCGGAAACCCACCCTCCCCCCCACCCCCACTCCCCCCACACGCCACCTGCCCCCCCTACCCCACCCCTCCCACACCCCCCACCCCGCCACCTACCGCCCCCCTTCCAGTTCCATCATCAAACCCTTGTTACCATCTAGGCCTCTTACCCCCTCCCCATTTCCCACAACCCCCCAAAATCACTTACCCCCGAACCCCCCAACACCCCCACCCTATTCCCGTAACCCCCCCCCCAACCCCTAACCCCAACCGCCACACCCTAACCCCCAACCCTCTAAACCAACGACCCCCTTACCCCATACCCCATTCCCCCCCCAACCCGCCACCTACCCCCCTTCCAGCTCCATCATCAGACTCTTGTTACCATCTAGGACCAAAGTACTCGTCAAAACGAATCAAACGAGCCCAAACTCGATGGGGTTGTTTCGTTTTATTGTGGAGTGCCTTTGGCCATCTTCCAGCTCCATCATCAGACCCTGGTTACCATATGGGATCAAAGTGCTCGTCAAGACGAATCAAACGAGCCCAAAATCGATGGGGTTGTGTCGTTTTATTGTGGAGTGCCTTTGGCCATCTTCCAGCTCCATCATCAGACCCTGGTTACCATATGGGATCAAAGTGCTCGTCAAGACGAATCAAACGAGCCCAAACTCGATGGGGTTGTGTCGTTTTATTGTGGAGTGCCTTTGGCCATCTTCCAGCTCCATCATCAGACCCTGGTTACCATCTGGGATCAAAGTGCTCGTCAAGACGAATCAAACGAGCCCAAACTCGACGGGATTGTGTTGTTTTATTACATAGTTCCTATGGCCACCATCCAGCTCCATCATCAGATCAGCTCCATGTTACAATAATATTGCATTGTCATCCAATTTACACATATGTGCAAAAACTTTTATTTTATAAATTTCTTCTGTTTGTGGGTGTTTGCGCCTGATTGCCTTTTTTTAGACGAAGATTTTACTTTATAAAAAAAAACCATTTTATGCAGCATTCTCTCTACATAAAGAAAACAACTTTACTAGCATGAAAAGTGAAAAATAAGTTTTGTTTTAGCCTCTCGTATTTGCAACAAGCTCTAGGTTTTCCAAAAACAACTATCAATATTTCGGTTTTTTTTTGCGTTTACTGATATATTGCAGAAAATAACTTCATGCTGCAGCTAGATGAAGTTTTCGCAGATTTTGATACACGCGTTTCCCACTGAGTCTGAGTTTATTTACTTTAAAATTGATCACATTTTACTTTATGATAAAATTAAAAATCATGAGTCGTGACAAACATGAAGTCAAGAGATGTACGAGGGGCGTTCAATATAAAGTGAGAATGAGATGCAAACTCTTTTAATATTACGAAATTAAATACTGGCCGGTAAAGCTAATCTATCTAGCTGATTGCTATGAAAAAAAAACTAACTGTCTTTTGTTTAAAAAAATATACGGTAATTTCTTTGCAATGCTATTGAGTACGTTAGCGAAAATAGAGAAAATTGAACTGCGCGCCGGTATCAAATACTTGTGTTTGAAAAATTTTTCTACGGACCAAGTCAATTTGGATTTGCGGGATACTTTAGGCTCTAATGCCACAGCCGTATTCGACAGTCGCACGTTGGTGCGCCGAATTTAGACGTGGAAGAACATCGACAATGGACGACCCCCGCTCCGGACGCCCTACTACAGCAGTAACTGAAGAAATTGTGAAAAAAGTCGAAAACTCAGTTTTGGCGGATCGTCGTGTCACGGTTCGTTTTATTGCTGAAAATGTAAAGATTTCAACGGGGAGCGTGCATAATATTTTACATGAACGCTTGGGTATGAAAAAGGTATCTGCGCGTTGGGTACCAAGAATGCTTACTGACACGCAAAAACAAACTAGACTAGAGATTTGTCAAGAAGCTTTGAACCTGATGTAGCAAGACCGGGAACTTTTTTTGGCGCGATTTATAACAATGGACGAAACATGGCGCCATCATTACGACCCAGAAACGAAACTGCAGTCTATGACATGGAAAAGGCCATAATCTCCAACTCCGAAGAAATTCAAGGTGAGCCCATCTGCCGGTAAGGTCATGGGCTCTGTTTTTTGGGATGGTAAAGGGGTATTAATGATTGAGTATCTCGAGCATGGAGCCACTATTACGGGCACATTATACGCCAAACAAATAGCAACATTGCGCAATGAGATCCGCGAAAAACGGCGAGGTAAACTCTCGAAAGTTGTGCTGTTCCACCAGGACAATGTCCCGGCACACAAGTCCGCCGTTGCAATGGCTGCAATTCGTGATGCTGGGTTCGATATCCTTAAGCATCCTCCATATTCACCAGATCTCGCTCCCAGTGATTTCTACCTATTTCCGAGATTGAAACAATACCTGAGAGGCCAGAAATTTGAAGACGACGACGCGGTAGTCGCTGCAGTACAAGATTTTTTAAGTACTCAAGATGAGACCTTTTTTAAAAATGGAATTTTAAGTTTAGAAAAAAGATATACTAAGTGTATTATGCTAAAAGGTGACTATGTCGAAAAATAAAATGACATTTAGTAAAAGTTGTTTATAACATACTCATTCTCACTTTTTATTGAACGCCCCTAGTAAGTTAAACTGAAATGGGTGTTTTATCACTGTGTTCAGTGACTTCAAACTCTATGACCGTTAGTAATCTTACTGTCGCACATACTTGAATTTTTGGCACGATGGCGAATCTTTTTTGCAGCAAACGGTGAATTTTTTTTTATAATGTTTGCGGTAGTGATAACAGATCTAACCCCTTTAAACAAGAATATTTGAGTCTCCTCTATATCATTTGTCTTAAATGCCATGTGCCAAGTGGAGTAAAAGACACTTTAATGTGGCGTAACAATGAAACTACGTTACTGTAAACAAATTTAAACATGTTTCACTTGTGCCGGTTGTGGACCGTCGTCCTTGTTGAATGATCGTAACCATAACAAATTAAATCAAATTGTAGCATCCGAATGAAATGATTCTTGACTGTATCGCCTTAGGTAAAACCGTAAAAAATTTAAATTTAGATTTGCAAACTTAATAGGGCCCATTACTAAGGCGCCGCCTACCTATCCGTCCGTCTGTCACAGAGGTGTATGTTTTGAACCTGTAATAGGGGTAGACACTTGAAATTGGCTGAGAATATCCAGTATAATAACAAATAAAGTTTAAAGTTTAAAGTTTAAAGTTTAAAGTTTAAAGTTTTAAGTTTGCGGCGTCCAAGTGCTGGAATGATATTCCTCCCCCTATCCAAGGAGCGTCTAGTAGGTACACCTTCAAGCGCAAGCTGAAGGATCACTTATTAACGCTCCAAAAATCCTACCTATAAAACCAGCACTTGATATGCCAACCTGTTGTTTTACAGGGTTATGTTTTCGCAGTTTACTTTTTCTTTATTGTATTTATTTATTTACATGTTATGCTACGCAATAATAAATCTAAATTGTTTGTTAATTCATTATCTTTTTATTAATTTATCTTTTTATTAAGTAGTTTATATAGTATATTTGTGTATCGTTCCGTGTGTCACAGACGGTTCTGGCAGAAAATCAGCGCTGCAGGCGTCTAACGCCTCAGCATAATGCTGAGTCAGCGACCGTTTCACTTTTGCATGGACACACATGCAGATCTGTGTATTTATTACTTCGTTGTTTTGTGAACCTTGTTTATTTGTATGAATTTGTGTGTACTTTCTTGTATTTGTGTGTCTTGTAAAAGTGAATAAATGTCTTCTTTCTTTCTTTCTTTCTAAATAATAAAACTCAAATATCGTTGAAAATTTAAGGGGAATCGATCTTACAATGAATGGTAATTGGTAGGTGGTACTGAATCTAACGAACGGTGTTTTTTTTGTTAATTACAACGACGAACTTAGTTTGGATACATATTTTTTGTTAATCTAATTTTATCTTCATCATCCCAGCCTATATGTATACGTTCCACTTGGCTTGGGCCGTAGTCTCCACGCGGGCCCAGTGGTGATTGGGAACCTCACACACACCAATCACCAATCCAACTTTGTTTATTTCCATCTAAAATAATGAAATATATACCAAACAGGCTTAAAATCACGCTCATTGAGGTAGGTATTGAAAGAAGAATTATGTGCCTATGTACACCATGTTTGTTTTTTTCGTTAACTTAAAAGGTGGCTTCTTCAGGCCAAATAAAGCAAAATTTCTCTTAGACCCAAGCATTCTAACTAGAACTATAAAAGATAATCAACTACTTATTAAATTTAATGAGCATGCGTGGTTAACCAGTGCATTGCTTCCTAATTTAATGATCTATTATTTTATTTTTAGATTTCGTTAAGAAGAGGGTTAAAGACGTAATTTTTAGGGTTCCGTAGTAAACTAGGAACCCTTATAGTTTCGCCATGTCTGTCCGTGTCCGTCTGTCTGTCTGTCTGTCTGTCTGTCTGTCTGTCTGTCTGTCTGTCTGTCCGTCCGCGGCTAAGCTCAGAGACTGCTAGTACTAGAAAGCTGAAATTTGGCATGAATATATATATCAGTCACGCCGACAAAGTGATTGAATAAAAACAAGTAAAAAAAATTTTTTTAGGATACCTCCCATAGGCGTAAAGTGGGGATGATATTTTTTTCTCGATTTATCTTATAGTGTGGGGTATCATTGGATAGGTATTTAAAAATAAATAGGGGTTTGCTAAAACCATTTTTTGATAAAGTGAATATTTTCGGAGATATTCACTCCGAAAGTTCAAAATAATGTGTCCGCCCCCCTCTAACTTTTGAACACAAAGTCTAAAAAAATATGAAAAAAATCACGTAAGTTAAACTTAATAAAAACTTTCTAGGAAAATTATTTTCAACTTAATCAGTTGAGCAGTTTTTAAGTTTTTGTAAAAAAATATTTCTAAACTAAGATTGTAATTTAACCGCCATTACAAGCATTTTTTTTTTCTTTAAGTACCTTTAAGATCACGCTAACAGAAACTTCTTTCAAATAAAAAAAATAAAATTGAAATCGGTTCATATAATACAGAATTACATCTGAAAAACCATCAACATTCATACTAGTTCTAGTTAGATTAGTTACCCAATTCGCCGATAGATGGCGCTGTACCGCCACAGCCACATTAATAAAGTAGGTAGGTAGGTATGCAAAGATTTGGTCGTACCTGCTACGGAACCCTATCTTGGGCGTGTCCGACGCGCTCTTGGCCGGTTTTTTTAATCTTTAATGTGTAACATCAATGTCATGTCACTTATCTTACTGGAAAGTGATTTTTGTTTAGAAATTAGTGCCCATGGTCCTCCCTTTCATTAATGCTTTAAGGTTTTTCCGTTAGAACAAAAAACAATTTATAGTGTGTGTGTATAGATACCGAAGTTAACAAAAATAAAAATAAAACACGGTGTATTCTGTTGACGTGACATTCGCAATCCTTGGAAAAATCTGCTTCACTCATGGAATACACCCAACGCCGACTGCATGACGCTTTAGCAAAAGCAAAGTATTCACATGTCACGTTCAGAATAAAATATAGGCGTGCGGTGCAAAGTTTTATTCTCGCCCTAAATATTCCATTGTGGCCGGGTGTAGAAACGGCACATAAATCCGAGAAGCAAACTCGCGGCGATTACTCAGCGCACAAAGCAAAGCGACGCAACATTCACGCTGCAAGCTTCGTCGTCGTTGTCATGCCATCCACCGATCACGCTCGTCTGCATACCCCGCTGTACCAATAAATACCCCTCGACCCTACCGCACTGCAACAACTTTTATCATTTACAAAAAGTTTACACCCAAGCACTTAGAAGGCATTACAGCGATTGAGATAAATCGTCCGTTTTTGATGAAACAAAAAGTCATCAAAGTTATTTATGACCGACTTCAAAAAGGCTCATTCTACATGCATGTGTGTTTTTCGTGTTCGCCTGTGAATAGATTCTTTCATACAATTTCTTCCTTTGTTAATGATTTTTTTTTCGAACGGTTATGATCGTGCGCTGGTCGTAAAACATGCTCGAGCTGCTTCGTTTCGTTGAAAGACGATAATTAATTTTATGTCGGTTACGCATCATCTATGATACTGGCACTCGGGGCATTAGTTCGTTTACTAAACCATTATACGGTTTATCTTGGTCGATTAGATTACGGTATAATCTGGTTCTTATTGAATTAACTCGTACAGCAGAACTTGAATGTGTGATATCATTGTCTGGAAAGCTTCCATACATGTTTATTTTCTTCAAGCAAAACAATAGTTTTTTTTAGTTTCATTCACGGACTAAATACTCTATTGTGATGCAATCCGGCCCGGTAAATCTCTGGAGTTAAATACGGCAATTATTCAGGGAAGGCAAGGTTTCATTGTGCGTAGTGCCGCGCTGTGCCGTCCGTTCCATAGAATGCTCACTAAATTTGGATTTTCATGCCTTGTCATCCGACTGGGAGTGTTTTAATATGGTTATTATATTTTATAAGTACGTTTTGACATCGCACACTATAACATGCAATCTATTATTAAAACTATTTGGAGCATGAACATGTCTTAACCATTAAGCACAATAGCGGTCAAAAGTAATTCATGACAATTGACTGTGGAATATGATTTGTTCGATAGAATTTGATACTTTTAGATTCGTGTTACTCAGTAACGAGGCCAGCGTTTGGTTTCTATTTTGCTAATATTAAAGTGGAAAAAATCTGGGGAAAAGATCTCATCTCGGAGATGTTTATCGCATTAATATAATACGGCATTAAGATCACAATGGGTCGGCTCAAGAGAGGTCCAATATAAGGAGCTCAGGAACCCCGCATGCTTTGTTGTGAAAATAACTTTATGCTTCAGAGAGCGGGAATAGTATAAAGTATAAAGCAAGCACAGCTTTCAATAAAGCCAATGACCCTTTTAGGTGATATACTTTTTCGTTCATATTCTTTGTGCACATATATTATAATGATATTCAACCGCTTGTCTGTAAATAAACTTGAATTCTTCATTAATGGAAGTTTATTCAATGAGTTCCATGGAATTTATACAATAACTTGGCCTAAGTAAACATCGGTTGAATTATGCTTACACATTCTTATTTGACTTTTTAATTTCTTGAAATCTGGAATTTATAAATTCCAGATTTCAAGAAATTACAAATATATACCAAACAGGGCTATAGCCCTGAAAGATTACTTCACGGGTACTGATGAGTAAAATAAAACTTAGCAAAGGAGTAGCTATCTATATAACTGAAATCGATACATCAATTTTTATTTGGGTAATACTGGTGAATCAGCTAGCTAGTTTAACTTGAAATATGTGAGCACTGACATCACAAAGAAGCAAAACCACGCAAACGGTTGAGCGAAGCACGCAATATGTTCCAAAAGGGAGCCTGGCACTGCGCCGATAGCATCAGCATCAGCCTTTTACCATCAGACAATCGCAGCAGCGCAATTACAAATAAGTTATTTACAGCCCGCCTATTGGTAGATATTTTAAGCTTATCGCCATCTTTAATCTATTGATTCACTCCGCTTTATGCATTGGCTTCTAAAGCGTCTTGTTTCGTTCAATTGATATCCGTATTTGGACGTGAGTGCGGTTCGTTTTGCACTTACACTTGAAAGATTTACATTCTTCTGATCTGGTCTCGCATATCAGGTGTCATTAGCGGTCGGAATTATCCTTTTGAATGGGACAGCCGCGATAAAAGTTAAATTGATTAATTCACCGCTGACACAACGCTATTTGCGTGACTTCTTACGCAGGTGCAACCATATTAAATCGGCTTATCTGAAAGTTTGTATACGAATCTCACCAGTCCGAACGTTGTTTATTTTTTGCAATATCACCGATTGCACTTTGCGAGTGGATTTGAATGAAACTTCAGTCTGTAACGGAAACACGGTAAAGCAATATACAAAAATATCAAACAAATTTTCACCAATATACTTTTGCAGTCGGTGTTGGTTACGACTGAAAGGTGTGTGCGTGATCGAAGGAGTGAAGCTAATGGTCGAAAACCGTAGCATGGCCGGTATGAAAAGATCGAATTTATTACTTCATAAGTCATGAGGGTTAAGTAATAATCGTCGACAATGGGCAATAAAGAGTTTATAGGCAGTAAAGTTCGATCCGCTCGCACGTCGAGGCTCGGAAGTCAACTGTGCCGCGATCAACCTACAGCTCATGAAACCAAACTTTTATTTTGTTTATCTTGTTTTGAATTACATAGTAAATATATTATTGCTTAAAAATGAAGATTGCTAGTGATAAAAAAGCTGAAATACTTGTGTTACAGCCGATACAATGATTTTATTCTGAGAAATTTATTGTTACATTTATGAATGTTCAATGGTTGTTGAGAAGCTATAAGGAAAATAAAAGTTTAGAAGAATGGTAGTAAATCGCATTTTTATTTTAAGACATTCTAGATGAACAACTGAGTTCAGGTATGTGTGACGTGACGACTTTTAATATATTCTGTGTTTTATGCCACTTTAACACGAATGATTATGATATGACTTGTAACGTAATCTTTACACGAATAATATTCTCAATCTGAAACGTAATAAACTCTTGCTGCTAATAAGATAATAGATATAGATAGTAAAATTGCTAAGATTTTATCAACGGGTAGATGACAGAACATTCTTTCATTTCCTATGTTGATGTAAATTACGAATCCAATTTACTTTCTGAAATAATGTGTTGAGAGTAATTTAAAACCAGTTGTGGTACCATTAGGTCAATAAGAAGGTTGCTTACAGATATCAACAACCATTCTTCAAAATTATTATAACGCGCCTGTATAACTTATAGTTTCAAATTAACGTTAATGATTTGCCGTCGAAATTTCATAATACATACTTAGTGATACATCACTATTGGATTTTGTTTAACATTTTAGTTGGCTTCTACTCTTTTGAATAGTAAATGAATTTTACATCCTCACAAAAGTACTTACATTATTTTTAGATTTACGGTTTTCATCAAACTCTCGTACCGAATTCAGAAAAAGCGCTGTTGCGAAAATATTTATGGCAATGGAACCATAGTTATTAATCATTTTGTAATAAATCAGGTACAAACAACTGATCACAAAATCATAAATTCTTAATTAAGATTCTTGTGAGAATCACCTAAAATACCTACCTACATAAAGGGGGCCCAAGTTATGCTGCTACACCTACCGTCTAACGCGATTTGCAAATTGTTCAAACAGACAAAGTGGCAATCTAACATTGGAATAGTACAGAGGTAAAACCGTAATTCTAAACAAAGAGCGCATTCGGGTACAGGAAGACAATCTAACGGGCTGTCGGCGAATGTTTAAAATAAACACGGGCCGTGGTCTCCTATCATAACAGCGGTGTTTGGATAGTCCATCCGCGCTGGACGTTACTTCCCCTTGTAACCGTAGCTTCTCTCAGAACAAGCGTAGCCGATAGCCCGTTGTGAAAAGTATCTTTAAAAGAGATTCTAAAGCCAAGTTTACTTTATCTTGGCATCTTTTACTGAACTCATTCTTCTGAAGTGTATATAATGTTTAGTGAAGCGGACCTAGATAGGACAGAGATATTTTAAGTCTGTTCGGCTTTGAGACCCTTTTATATCAGAAATTTTCAAGACTATGCCTATTTTAGGCTATGTCTGAGCAGAGAAAAGCTTTGAGATTTAGACTTGAGTGATAAATATGTGAAACAAAATTTCAACAACATTCAGAAGCAGAAAACACATAACTGCAATAAAACCTGTAGATAAAACCTGTTATTCGTCAAGAAAAAAAAAATCCCTGTAAAAACGCTAAGCCAACCTCTTTGTCGCAATTACCTACAAAGCTTCTAAGAAAGCAAATGCGATAACGCTGGATAGTTTAAAACGTTAGTCTTCTGTTCCCGCGCTACATAATTCGAACCTGGAATTACTAAAGCAAATGAAAATCTTACGCTAGCGGCAACGGAGTTCAACGGTGTAGATAATATCACATGCTCACACTCCCAGCCTAATGTTTGTCATGCCAACATAAAATGACACTTTCCCACTCGGCTCTGTTTTGATTGCCGCCGCGCGAGTCTATTTGACCGGCGACATAAGGCGGGCGCTGGAATGTACGCTGTCATAGCCGGTTTAAATCCTTCCAATGATTAGCCGAAATCCAGTCACGAACACACAGTTATTGACAGACATCGGCCAGAAATTGAATGCCGCTCGTTGAGTCTATTAGTGTGCATATGCATGAGAGCTTCAACTTTCGTATAGTTACATCCCATACAATAATATTTGTACAATTCAGTTGCTTTTTTATACGTAATATTTAAAAAAGGTGAACTTTTATGTAGAGCAAGTAGAGCAATAGAAAATCAAAGATCAAAAAAAGAAAGAAGGAACCCTATAAAAATAAAAAAAATCACCAAGTGAGATTAACGTAATCCCCTGTAAATTAATTCCTTAGAATTCCTTAGACATAGAGCTGTTACCCGTTTTCGATAACTCGAATTATAATAAAACGGATACTCATACATTTTCATTAGAGACGCCATAGCCTCTATAACGCAATCAACATAATAAATAAAAGTAATGATCCTATGACAAAACTGTACTAAAGCAATAAACGAAGTGAAAAAATGGGGTAAACGAAATATGTATTCTAGCTAGGCTTCCGATATTGAACAGTTGAGCTGTGTCAAAGTTAAATTGGAGCTTGCCTCCGCGGAATTCTTAGGACTAGAGACACAATTGTATTTGTTAACAGCAAAGAAAACAAAGTTTCCTTCAGTTATTCTTACTAGAGGAGGCGAATAAGCTGTTGATATTCTACTTTATGAACTTGCTCTTACGCAACACTAATAAGACGTAAATTCCTTTGGCATTTTGTAAGGGACATTCCCTTACCTGCTTATTTGTTGTGCGGAGAAAAGGGGCCGGCGGTGGATATTGAATCTTTTTTACATTAAATTTTATGTGTGGGAATTTTAATATGGGACCAAAACGGCACGTTCTGCTGCACAGATGGTCCACAGTTGGTTCAGGTAGGTACTTTGCAAAACACGTGTCGCTATAGGTAATAAAACTTTTAATAACCGAGCACACTGAAACGTTTTTAGAAAACGCATAACATAAAACATTCGGCTGACTGCTTGGATCAGTTAGCCATTGTTTCACCGAAGCAGCAGCTTGTATGTTTCATTAAGTTACTGGCGGGTGATTGATAGAACTAACATTACACTGAAGTATGTTTATCATAGTAATCGATAGTTTCTGTGCTATCAATTTTATCAGAGGATAGCTTCGGCTCACGGCTCACACACGCTGCGTCGCGGCGGGGTGGTAAGAAAGTGCAGCGTCATCCATCTCATATTTCCCGGTCCTGGACTCGAGCGGGATATACTCGAAGACGTTCAAAATAAACACAAGTTCTACGAAATCTGTCAGCAGCGGTAGCTATTGGCCCCATCACGGATCATAAAATCCACTTTGATTTATGAAAGCGGTAGAATCGTGTTCGGCATCTGCCTTTTTTTTGGTTCATCAACACCTTTCATATGACGCTCAGTAATAGCGGTCTTAGTTACATTTTATTATACATTACATTTAATTAATGAATGAATCGTTTTAATTTCCGTTCATAATCGACTAATAAGAAGTAATGTTTAAAGCAGCTGGAATTCCCGTAAGAAATCCGACGGGCGGCGCTCAGCGGGACGCCTCGACAATGGCAACCAAATTAAAAGGAACCGTAAACGTTTGGACTTGAGCCTCGCTAAAATTTATTGCTCCAAGTTTTTTCTGTTGTTTTGCCTGCTAATGAGATTCGAATGTTGCAGCTGTATTATTCGAGATTTCTGGCGTTGATTAAAAACTGAACGAGTTACCGCTCAGGTTTGTTCCAAATCACTTTCTCCGGGACGATAATGTTCAAAATATTTTTACATTACATTTCATTCCACGCAGCAAGCTGATTGCAAACATTTCAACATGTCTGGAGTTGCCGGCGAACTAGGTACCCCAAATCCAATAGCTATCTTTCGATACACATATTGAAATTCGCAAGTGAATTGTAGAGCATCTTATTGCAAGCGATACGACGGAGTCACATGGCATCGTGATCTGATAGCTGGCGCGCTGCAATAAAGCTGGTATTGATTTGGAGCTTGTAAGGCTACGCGGGTGGTCCTAGACAATGTTGTAGAAGCGAAGCGGGAATGCAAATTTCACCAGTGTTTCTGGTCACGTGCTGTTGAACTCTCGCAATTAGCAGGGGACGCGCAGGATGTACCTACACCGTTAAAATGGAGTAAGAAATTGCTTTGTGGTATGTAATAAATCATATAAATGAGCAGATTGTGTTTCATGGTATTCATGTAGCCGGACGCCATATTTATAAGCCCATCTACTTTATCATAACAATCTGTAAGTCAAGTAGATATCATTGGTACTGGATTAAGTTTACATAAAACTCAAAATCGTATTGTTACTTAAAGCAGATCATAAAATCGTGATTCGACAAATTCTCCGACACTTGTATTCAAAGATACGGCAGGATACTGATCGAGCAATCGAATTGGTTCAAATAAAGCAAAAAATGCAATGGAACCGATGATGCAATACAAATCGAGTGCGGCAAACTAGATCCATGGCATAAAGAGCCGCTCTTTTGAAGCCCTGACGAAGCTAAGTAGGGACAAAGGGACAATGGTGGAAGAGCATAAGTACCAGAGCGTGGCGATCCAGTGCCAGTTTCCGGCAACGTGGGAACGCCTTTTTATTGCTATCGATAATTTCTCTGCTTGCTATTCGATATTCGGATCTTAACCATTATCCGCCATAAAGAGTAGGTACTCAGCCATAGTTGCAAGGAAGGTCCGCCGCTATTATTGACAGAAATACGCTGCGTTTATGGCTTTTAATCATGATTAGCCACTTTATGAACACCGGCCAATAACATTTTACTTGGGTGGCAAACACTACTGAAACCTGATTCTAAGAGAAGAATTTAGTTTTAACACTAATTTTCATCGTAAATTCCAAAACTTGGAAAACACAGCTAAATCCTACAATTTCAGCTATAAATGCGTAGAACAGTAAAAGGTGAATTGAAAATATAATTAGGAAAAAATACAAAGATTTGAGAACAAAGCTACACAAAACTAAAATAAACACAAAATAGCAAATAAGTACAAAGCTACAATTCACTAACAGACCTCAGAAAATTCGAGAGTGCGTAAAATCAGCTCCGACACCCAACATACTTTCCTTAACAATAGTTCATCAAATGGTATCGTGAACCGACACATCATTTCACGGCCCATCGACCGTTGGTCTATTTAGCACTTCCATTTCCTTGTCGAGACGATGGGCCAAAGCCGATGTTCTTCAATTACGCGTCTCATTTTGCCATGGCTTATTAGTTTCCCCCAGTACGTTACGTATGTAGAGTTACAGTAATTACATCACTTCAGGCAGACATTGAATTTGCTCGAGTGGAAATGTACGAGAGCATTACTCTTGTGCTCAATCCAAAATGATTTAGCTCCGGATTTAGTCTTTTTGTTTCTTCCTTCTACCTATCTACGAGTATTTTACTAAGAACTCATTTAAAATCGTTCCCAGGATTCTTTGATTGTTTTACTCCGTTTGTACAACCGAAGACAAACATTGCTTGATCAAATAGTTCCTTGGTCGAGTTTATAGCATGTTTTTTCTCCTTTTCTACGTCATTGGCTGCAGCTATTAGATAAGCGCACCTATCAGACAGAACTAACAAGTAAGGGAGACTCTTGCCAAATACTTACCCACCCACCGTTGGAAGCGCATTTCAGTCAGTGAACCAATGATTTATCGGTAAAAGTTGCGCCATTTCTCATCTTACCATTCGTTACTCCAATAAAAAGAACGTCTCACAATAATTTATTGGAATAAGTATGAAACGATTTTTTATTACGGTTGTCTATTTTAAAGTGCACTCTGTCATAAGGTTGTTAGAGTACAACGATAAATAATAAGTTTTGATTTACGATATCCTTCAAAAAGCAATTTAAGTTTTTGAGAGCATTAGGTAGGCATGAAGTTTTTTCTTTATTATGACAACTGCTAGGCGAAGCTTTATGGGGTGAAAATATTAAAATATCCTTCTTGATCTGAATTTTTAATGCATTTAAGTATGTTTCTATCTATATAAGTATGTTTATCCGTTTCCTAGTACCCATAACACAAGCTTTGCCGAGCTTACTTTGGGACTAGGTCAATTGGTGTGATTTGTCCCGTGATATTTATTTATACACCGTGAAATTTTAGTGGTTGTTTTCCCGAAACGAGGTGATTTAGTATCGATTGTACAATCGATTTATAATTACTATTTTGACTAGAGTCAAAAATCCAATTGTGAAAAACGAAAGTCGAAAATGACCGCAAACCAATAGTAACGCTTCGTTGGTACCTAACCTATCGTACGATCGTACGCTACTTGTACCAACGAAGCGTTACTATTGGTTTGCGGTCATTTTCGACTTTCGTTTTTCACAATTGGATTTTTGACTCTAGTTAAAATAGTAACTATAAATCGATTGTACAATCGAAACTAAATCACCTCGTTTCGGGAAAACAACCACTAAAATTTCACGGTGTATATTTATTTATTATTTAATGATCATAGTGAAAAAGTGATATTTTTTATGTTAATAACGCTCTTCTAGGAATAAATAAACATCAGATTAGGTAAGTACTTTTAAGAGCTTGTGCATTTTAGTAAGTATGTAATATGAACAAATTAATATAAATATTGCTTTCCTGATAAGTAGAACATATTACAGGTGTATGTAAATAGGATTCAATTAATTGACGTAATAAAAAGCTATTTTGAAATACAAAACACCTAAATATGGGACCAGGAAACAAGTCTTAATTTTTTAAAGCGATTTGTTTACCATATTAGAAAAAACATCCAACCGAATTAATAAACTTCTTTTTTTTAATTGATTATAAAGAGTTAGACGTGTTGTTCCGGCAAAAACATGAAGAGCGACCTGTTACTATCGAGATAAAAGAATCAGAAATGGTAAAAACGTCGCTGCGCTTCCAAATAGTATAATAGCGATTAAACTAATATAAAACAAAAATAAAAACATACAGCTAACAATCATTAATCAACCTTACAGTACCTTTCAAAATTGTCGTCATGAACAGTCTTATTAACCGTAGCTTCCTTCCACAAAGCAGAAGACCAAAGTTTCAACTTTCTGACTGACACAACAAATTGTTTGCTGAACGTAATTAACTTGTCAACAAACCGAAAATTACGGAAACGCGGCACGTAATCACGATACTTTATGTCACTTCATAACTTTATCACTGGGGCGGAGTTAAAAACAAACTTGGGTACACATCACACAAAAGTGTCAATTGATTCGCACTTAACAAAACTTAGTCGCTTTTATCATACGCTTAGGTTCCTTGGGCTGAAAAAGCTCTAAAAGTCTTCGCTAGAAACACAACACGATTATTATTGGTCGCATAACGTGTAATGAGTGGGACCGGCCGGACCGGTAGTCGCGCGAGGCGCGAGGCGTGAGGCGAGCGGCGAGGCGGGGCGGAGCGGCGTTCGTTCGCCGTGGCCGCGCGGGGCTGTCTGCCTGCACGAGACGAGAAACCCTGTGGCGGGCGAGGGGGCCGCCGAGAGACGAAAATGGCTTCACAAGTTAATTTTTTTCTCTTTCCTCCTTTAATATTCCGCATATGCCGTGCGCGGCGCATGCGTTCAACCCCCGACGTAGGGGTTGTAGTGTAACGCGATGCATCCGCACTTTACATAACTTATTGGGCTAAATCGAAGCCGCTGTTTAATAACCTTTTCGTGTCGGCTTTGTGCGTGGTTTCTTCGATGCTCAATTTACAATAATAACTGCATTCGTACGTTTTTGAAACTTTTTAAGCTGTAAAATTTGTCAAGCCTTTGAAAACATGCGCTTTCAAGTTCATGAAAATAATAATACTTCTGAATCACTCCCTGATGCAATTAAAATAATATATACAGGATTATAAATAATATTAGACGAACGTTATAATTATAAATTAGGTAATTTTTACGTGACCTATGTTCAACAGTGGACGTCACAAAGTTAAAAAGAAGAATAAAATCTAGGTTTCTACGAGGGGCGTTCAATATAAAGTGAGAATGAGATGCAAACTCTTTTAATATTACGAAATTAAATACTGGCCGGTAAAGCTAATCTATCTAGCTGATTGCTATGAAAAAAAAAACTAACTGTCTTTTGTTTAAAAAAATATACGGTAATTTCTTTGCAATGCTATTGAGTACTCTAGCGAAAATGGAGAAAGTTGAAATGCGCGCCCGTTATCAAATACTTGTATTTGAAAAAATTTTCTACGGACCAAGTCAATTTGGATTTGCGGGACACTTTAGGGTCCAATGCTCCTCCGTATTCGACAGTCGCACGTTGGTGCGCCGAATTTAGACGTGGAAGAACATCGACAATGGACATGAACGCTTGGGTATGAAAAAGGTATCTGCGCGTTGGGTACCAAGAATGCTTACTGACACGCAAAAACAAACTAGACTAGAGATTTGTCAAGAAGCTTTGAACCTGATGCAGCAAGACCGGGAACTTTTTTTGGCGCGATTTATAACAATGGACGAAACATGGCTCCATCATTACGACCCAGAAACGAAACTGCAGTCTATGACATGGAAAAGGCCATCATCTCCAACTTTGAAGAAATTCAAGGTGAGCCCATCTGCCGGTAAGGTCATGGGCTCTGTTTTTTGGGATGGTAAAGGGGTATTAATGATTGAGTATCTCGAGCATGGAGCCACTATTACGGGCACATTATACGCCAAACAAATAGCAACATTGCGCAATGAGATCCGCGAAAAACGGCGAGGTAAACTCTCAAAAGTTGTGCTGTTCCACCAGGACAATGCCCCGGCACACAAGTCCGCCGTTGCAATGGCTGCAATTCGTGATGCTGGGTTCGATATCCTTAAGCATCCTCCGTATTCACCAGATCTCGCTCCCAGTGATTTCTACCTATTTCCGAGATTGAAACAATACCTGAGAGGCCAGAAATTTGAAGACGACGACGCGGTAGTCGCTGCAGTACAAGATTTTTTAAGTACTCAAGATGAGACCTTTTTTAAAAATGGAATTTTAAGTTTAGAAAAAAGATATACTAAGTGTATTATGCTAAAAGGTGACTATGTCGAAAAATAAAATGACATTTAGTAAAAGTTGTTTATAACATACTCATTCTCACTTTTTATTGAACGCCCCTAGTAAGTATGAAAATATATCATGACGTCTGTAGGTACGTCGATAATTATATAAAAACTTCCACAGTTAAATAAATTGGAATAACTTAGGAATGTTTTTGCTCTTCGCTGTTCATAAAAGTGATATAAAAAATTTATTGTCGACTTTAATTTAAAAAGGACTTTCCTAATTAGCAGATAAAAGGTCTGGGAAGACGGATTTGAGCTTCAAGTTTATGGTATGGAGTAAAAGTTGAAGGTGTGAATTGTCATCATTAAACTTGTTAATGTAGAATTCCAAAGGTTATGGGGACATTTAGCCTAATTAATTAAACTTACTGCTGCTTCATACTTCAATTGTGCGTGTGGAAGCCTTTTTATAGGGTGAATACCATAAAGTTAGTCTTCGGCACTTACCTACACATTATTTGACTTATTTTAGTTATTATTTGAACTGTTTTCCTAACCAGGCAAATTGCAAAAAAGTTGTTTTTGTTTTCAAGAACATTATTTTGTTTATAACTTGCTTATTACCGACAATTCCATGAAAACAATTAAGCTTAATGAAACAATGAACGAGATTACGGAGATAATAAGCATTGCAAAGTTCGCAGCTGCAAACAAATTGCTTAAACCAGCATTGTAAGTTTTTGCATTTGCCTCTATAAATGTATAGGTACTGCCTTTGATCAACCACGTACAACCACATTATATGTATAAAGCCGGCTATTGCTTAGGTACTTTGTAAATTTTCTCCATGTAAATACAATCGAAGCAAGTAATTACACTTAAGGGTGGAACTGTTTCGCTGCAAATTTCATGTTGAAATTCTATACAGTCATGTCATGTATTTATAATAGAAATCCAACAAGACTCCGTCGCTTTTGATGTACTTATAAACTATAAAATACAATACATTAAAAGCGATAGATTTTTTATAATAGTCATTAATCTATGTAAAATTACGAAAAATTATTCTTAACTGATTTTAAAAACCAAAGATTCTCAATTCATAATCTTTTTTTTTATGTTCAGCTATAGGTAGTTTTTATCCAGTAGATCGATTACGTTTTTATATATTTTTTAGGGCAGAAATGGATACTTTCTGGGTGGCTCCATTTCAATTTCATCAAGATCAAATGACGGGATCTATGGAAAATACCTACTAAGAAAATGTTCACTTGTCTTGATCGGTTTTTAACGGAAATAAGTAGGTACTTATTAGTTGACTTTCCTCGCATGTTGAGGAATGAAAAAATAACAAGGTCAATCGTTACGCTTCTTGTTATTTTATTAGCGAATAATTAAATTGTTTCTCCTTCGTAAAAGCTTTCTATCCGTTAATAAGAAATGAATCTGAAAATGCCAACAGTTTAAATAATTTATTACTAAGCCTGCCATTAGCACGGCTATTACATTAATTTAAAAGAGCATCTAAGAGACTCAAGGGTCAGATTTTCGATTCAGATCGAGGATTAATACATATGTTCTTTATGAGCACTTATTTCCATATGTTTTGTGTCTAGTTTTATTGATGTTATGACAAATGAGCCTATCAGATGCTTCCAGAACCCTCAACATACTCTTAAGTAGAGGATCGTGTGTTAGAACTTGGGCTCGAAACTTGCATGCACCTGCGAAGCAATTCAACGATGTGTTAAATTCCCAATCCGCACTCTGTCCGCGCGTGGGAACTATAGGCCAAGCCCTCTGTTTCTGGTAAGTGGCTAAGTGGCCTATGCCCAGCAGTGAACGTATGTAGTAAAAGATAAGGTGCTTAAGTTAAGTTTGCATCACGTTAGGAGTAAATTGGATTCAAAAATCTGTCAAGATTATCTAAATTAGTCCGCGTTGGTGATCATATAAGATAGATCAACATGAATTTTAATTTTGATATAAGTCTATGAAATTTCGATAGATATATCGGGTAAGTTAGACGAAAAATTATATTATGGCTTAAAAAAGTTTGCTTTTGTATCCAGGAAAACGGATAATCAATATTTTTAAATATGATAATTGAAGAAGTATGATTTATTATCATAACTATCACAAAAGCAAACTTTTTAAGGAGCATGGGTATTTTTTTCTTTTTTTTAAGCATATCAAATAGAAAAATCACAAAATAAATAAATCTTATAAATAAATCTTAGGACAAATGACGACCTAGATAATGATAGCCTAGTTGTTAGAGAACCTGACTATGAGGAGGTGTATTTAAGTATGTACATAAGTATACTTTATAAATCCGTTGTCTAGCACCCATTGTACAAGCTTTGCTTAGTTTGGTTTGGGACTATACTTCATTTAATTTAGAATTAGAAACCACAACAACATTATATTGTGGCTCGTGAACTGTAATCTCTTTACAATTTGTACTAGAGTAACAATTGACGACACGCAAATAAAGTGACATTAAAACATTTTTATTTTGCGGCTCCCAGACTATTATTGTACTGTATGTACTATTTGCTAGGTAAGAAATAGTTGACCAGATGCAATAAGTATAATGTTATTGTGGTTTCTAATTATAAATTAAATAAAGTATAGGTCAACTGGTGTCATTTTCCCATGATTTATTATTATTATTAATGCAATATTTTTATGCGGAGTTGTGAATTGATTGAATCAGGCGTTACTTTTCGGAGGTCCATACAGGTCAATGAAAAAAGTTTCAACACACCGGATAGCGGAGGAGCTAGGTAAAAGGTAGTCCATCTTACAACATGTCGCAACTAGTGGTGAATTGACACAGTGGTTCGGACAATATGCCTTCGAACGAAAGCTTAGAGCTGTTTCACATTAGGTCGGACCGATAGTATTACCGGAACTACCAAAGTAGCGCATGCAAATTAGTAATTATGTATTTCAATAGCGCTGCTCACATTAAGGGCGACCCGATAAAACTATCGACAACGACACATTTGTCGGACGTTAGATTTCGGTCAAATCCGATATTTCATTCGCATACTGTGGTGTTCAGTATGCTTAGTATAAGTTCTTACTATGGAAACTTTCCATAGTAGTTGAAATTTTAACGTAAACGCGATCGAGAAGTATTTGGTGAAGTAAAACTTATACTAAGCATACAGATCGGACCGCCAGCTTAGTATGAGCAGCAAGATCTGACAGTCAGCCAACAGCAAAACTGTCAACCTAATGTGAACCAGCTCTTAGGGTATCCGTCCACAGGCGAACCCGAACTAAGTACCTGCTCTGCCACGGCGGACAGGGAAAGGCGAGGGGGAGCCTAGTGGGCGGAAGCGACCGTGCCCTCGGCACCGCTCTACTTCCAGAGCAGGACATGAGGGCGCGGAAGCTAACGTGAGGGCACGTAACCCCGGCTTGCCGGGAACGTGGGCATCTGCGGAAGCCACGAGGAGTACACCTCTTTAAACAATCCTTTACCAGCGGGGGAGGCCGGGGAGTGCCGAGCCCGTATTGCACGGTGTCGACAGAGGAGCCCCATCCCGGGGCGGCCAGTGGGCGTTGCGGTGACTCCTTGTGCTCCCGCGGCGTTCACAATGGCAACGAGGGAATCCGTGTGGCTTTTAGTGGATAGGCCCCTTGGGGAGAGCCCCACATACCTCCGTTTCCCCGAACGGAGACGATGCATAAGGTGCATTTTCCACACCAAAAAAAAAGAAAAAGAAAAGGGTATCCGTCCGAACTTACTTTGACGTGCGCCCAACAATACTCCCGGCTTGCCGTTGCCGAAACGCCGCGATTAGCATACCGTTCCCACGTGAGTTGGCAGCCCGTTGCTGCCGTCTCCGCTTGCTTTGCATACTTTTTGCTGATTGTCAAGACAGTTACAGTTCCCAATTCAAATTGCTTTTTTTTAATTTTCAACCGATGGCGGACTTGAAATGGTATTGTTTCAAGTGGCCAATGGGGTATACGGACTTAGCTTTCAAATTGTCGGTGGAAACCTATGGTTTTTTTATCGGTTTTTAGAGATCATAAACGCGACTAGTAAGTATATGATTAATAAAATTGACAAATGCATTTAAGTAAATTATTCCATAATTAATAATAAATCATGCGAATTACCTAATAAATAAATAAAATCAATAAATCTAATATATAAATAAAATTGACCTAGTCCCAAACTAAAGCCAAGCTTGTACTATGGGTACTAGACCACGGATAAACATACTTATATAGATAAATACATACTTAAATAGATCAGATATCAAACATTCGTATTTTGCACACAAATAATCTGCCCCGACCTGGAATCGAACCCGGTACCTCAAGCTTCATAATCAGGTTCTCGAATAGACTATCTGGTGGTCGCTTTACTATTTTTTTATCCCCTTATTAATTATTGAATTGATTTTATTATTATTATTTATTTGTTTTTTATGTTTTAGACTACGGAGAGTTCGACGTCAAGACAGCTTTGGCTATTCACTAAAAGACTGAATACCTATTACTAGTTAGTTAATCACTTAGCGCTAAAACTTAGATAGGTTGGTAGTATACGTCAGTTTAGAATATTTCGTTGGTTTTTATTATACTAAGTAGACCATAAGTACTCTAAACTAATCTCAATTTATATTGTAAAGAGGAATATTTGATTGTGTGTTTGTGTTTTAATTGTTTTTAATGGATATGGTCAAAACTACAAAGAGTTTCAAAATCTTTGACCTATGGAAACTTATATTATCAGAGAGTAATATGGGCTATATTTCATCTTGAGAATATGTAAACCTCCCGCTGGACGATGAAGAAGTTGCGAACAAAAGCTAGTCAGTTCATAATAATCATGGAACAAACAGACAGCCGGTGAAATTACAGGCACAGATATTCTACCTCAGCCCTTTAGGCTAGCGACGCATCTACAATCCTATTGTTAGTGTTCGTTACCACCAGGTGACCAACTTCCTAGTTATCATAAAAAATTGAAGTAATTGTGAAACTGCCAGATTTCCATTACTTTAACAAATGCCATATTTCCATGACAAATACTCGCACGAATTGATTTACCATTGCATTAAGTAGGTACCTGAGAGCTATAAAAGACGGAAGCCGGATAATTGTATTATTGAAGTGCTAAAACAGTTTTGATGCATTCGCTGCCGTGATGGTCTGGTCGCGTGTCGTGGCGCGATAACGAAGGCAAAGCTCAACCCACCAGCCTGTTCCGAGCCAGTCAAGAAAATGAAAGTTTTTACAACTGAAGCTAAATGTTCCAGGAATTTTAATAGTGCACGTGAGCACGTGGTGTTGGGTGCGATTTACACATTTTTGCTTTTTGTGGATCACTAGTTTTTGTCCGTGAAGAATCGTACTAATAATAAAGTCTTCATCCGCGCTCACAGACGTTAAAACGTCTGAAGGCGACAGAAAATCAACAACACCTATAGGTGGGAAAACTTAAGTAAATGATCTGTTGTATGTAGTAGTAATTTGTCCGTATAAACTAATTGACGTCCCAAATTTGAAAAATGACTTAACCTCCATGTCCATTCTGTGCACTACTAGGTACATACAACAGGTCAAGTAAGTACACTTAACTTTATTACCTATGCATAATTTGTACAGTTACTAAATCTTTGTCTTAAACAATGGTTGCTAGGCAACACGACTTAGATTCCCGCAGGACGCAGGAACCTCTATCAACTTTCACATTTATGTTTTTTTTCCTACACTACCTCCAACATGATTGGAGACTAGGTATTCCAACTCTTGCATACAATTTCTCGCAATTTCTAAATCTCGTACTTTTATTCCGCATTCGGTTTCTTAGTAAACTATGAGCTTTACTTACAAGCGCAAAGTTATTTACGTACTTGCTTTCTTTAAGAATTTATATAAAAACTAGCTATTGCCCGCGACTCCGTCTGCGAAGAATAAATAAATTACTAGGTGGGGACAATCTTACACAAATCGACCTAGTCCCAAACTAAGCAAAGCTTGTACTATGGGTACTAGACGACGATAAACATACTTATATAGATAGTCGACGCCCCCAAGCAATAAGTCGGTAATCGCAAAATGTAAATTTTACAGGAAAAATTATTTACTGTTTTTGTTGAATATCTTAGCAACCGATTGGAATACTGAAGGTATTGATATATGAAATAAAAGCTAATTTTTTGTGTAATGTTATATAAACATCAATACTTAAAAATGTGCATTTAGCATTAGGCAATTAAAGAAAATTAATTTTACAGATAATAAGTTGAATTTAATTTCCAGTAACTTACCGGATTATTGTGGTGAAAATGCTAAAATTGTGGATTGGTAACAGTATACTGCTGACATTTATAACGTTTTTTTTCGTTTGAAGAGTTATACGTAATATGTTATAACAAAGGTTTTTATAGTAATTTAAAATTACCAAAATAACTGCATTGTGCCATGGCAAAAACTTGGTGTTCTAAGAAAGAGATAAATGCACCTCACTATGGCCGAGCGGCAAAAAAAATGATGGTGTTGTCCATAACGGATCATGACATAATCTGATTTGAAATTAAATAATAGGTAAGAAAATATTACGTATATTTACTAACTAATCATTCGCCTATAAAACTTTGTGAGTCACTATTGCCGTATAAAGTTTATTAAATGAATTACAGTATAATCGCTTGCCAAAAATTTGACAAAAATTATTTACGACAATAAACCGGTAATAGCATAATACCAAATATCAAAATAATAAAAGCATGTGTATTGGTGTGTAGCGACACTTTTGTCGTGGTATTTGACTTTGCAGATTTCCGTACAATAAACCCGTCATTCTCAATATCTTCGTTAGTTGCATTAAAAAAAAAATTAAAAAATATATATGATGTACAGGTTGGAACCTGTAGATTCAGAATTTAGCATAACAATAAAAAGTCCATAACATGAGATTACCGACTTATTGCTCGGGGGCGTCGAGATAAATACTTAAATACATAGAAAACATCCATAACATAACATAAGGGTATAAAATATAGCCCTCGACCTATTCTCAGACCTGCCGAATATGGAGAAAAAGGCTTCATAAAAATCGGTCAAGCCGTTTCGGAGGAGTTCGATAACAAACACCGTGACACGAGATTTTTATATATTAGAAGATATTAGATAGTAGTAAGCTTCAAATAAAAATGTTTTTTAAAAGAAACATTTAACAAAATTTTTATACAGATCAATAGGTAAAGGTCGAAACCAAAAATTCCACTGTTTAATTTAACTCAATCATACGCCAAAATTTTTTATTTGTTCCAATCATACACCATTCGACGAATTTTGCTTGTAACAGCAGAAGAAACCTTTTGTCCGAAACAGCGATAGTTTCTTCCGCCCGGTACACTGTACAATGCAATATCAAAAAGGACTCTCCACAAGAGATCCCGATGACGTTCCTTTTTGATATTCACGGCGCAAACGCCGCGCCACTCAGTCTTCAGCGGCGTCAGCTAAATTGCTTTATTGCAGCCATATCTACACCTAAATATTTAAGTACTTACCTAGCGGGTCTTTGACTTGTGTCTCGGTTTGTTATACGCGAGTGTAAGGTACGTTTGATGTTAGGTAATGCATTTTGTGAAACGGCAATGTTACATTTGAAGACCGCTCGAAAAACTCTAATGATGTTATACAGAGAACTATAAAATTAAATTTCCACATAGGTGAGAAAAACTGGAGTACTTATTCATGTGGGTCTAATTTATTAAGTGCGAACATTGTTGGAAGCATAGCATGAAACTTGTTAAAAAGATGATGACGCCAAAATTTCGTCACCCGTTTTACATAAACAAAACAAATTCCTTAGTGATTGGTGCCAGCCGATTTCGTTAACATGCCCGAGGCCAGGCCAAATTACTTTCTGTCTTCCCTTAACTCGACTTCGTCAAGTTATGATAGACAAGAAATTGTAAACAAGACATAAAGAAGCCACTAAGCGAAATTGCAAATAAACGAAAATGTCGTGCTTGCCGAACTTCACTGTATCACTTGCGGTTTTAATAAACAAGCGGGCAAATAGGAAAAGTTTTCGCTTGACCTTGTATTGTGCTCTAGGTGCAAATTGTGGAATTTGACTACTAAATCATTTTAGGACCGACAGAAAAGTTGAGCAACCCGAGTTGTTGTTTTGTTTAAATAAGAAAACTGTTTACTATTCATATTCTGCTGGCTTAAAATATTTTATTATTAATGTCTTATTTCTCTTTAATAGCTTAACTAAACTTCGATACATTTAGATAACTTAATAATATTTGTGTGTATTCGTTGCATTTATGCGCTCTAAAAACATGGACGTCGTAAAAAGGTTGGCTACCGCTGCGTGTTCACATTAGGCAGCATTTTCCCGAGCTACACATTCGATTTGTTGGATTCATAAGTTGAATAGCGATGATTGCCAGTTTGCGTGCCGCACCCTGATAGTTTTGTGCTCGACGGTAAAATCTACAGACATATCTACTTCACCGGGCGAAATGAACGATCACTGAACATAAATATTAAATAAAATACATCGATGCGAAGCCCACAATATTAATTCTTTTCGTGACTGAGAACACTGTTTCTTCGAATGTTTGATGTTCGTATTGTAAAATGCGCGTTTTGAAATAAGACGGGTAGTCACGACGTGGACGTTGCATTTTAGTTAAATTGTACGATGGAGTTTATTTGCTTAAATATTTAAATATACACGGTTCTTAGCTACTCAGTCACCAAAAGCTGTAATTGATTTTGTATTTAACTTCAATAGGTACATACGTTTACTACTGTGAAACTACTCATAGTGAAAAATAGGATAGCTCACGTCCTAAATTGAGTTTTTCCCGACATGTTTCAGGCTAAAACGTATCCCTTCCTCCTGGAGCACACAACACAGCAGTTTCTGTCAAACACGCACTCAATGTATTAGATGTAAGGCGTGAGTTATCCATATTTTTCACTGTACGTTTACATTATTATGCAAATTAAAATATGAACTGTTGTTTCTCTGGCAAAAATTATTTCATTTGTTTGTATTTTACTCGTAACTATAAGGTATTTTTATGACTCAAATTTACTGTTGTTAACCTGCTAGGTACTATAATACTCATTTGATGAAACCTTAAAATAATACAGTATCAACATCGACGCAAGAGAAAGAAAATAAAATAAAAGAATACTTTAATGCTTAGCAAAATTTAATTAAAGTCGGGACGATATCTCCCGAAAAACATTTTTGTGCCCGATAGCGTCGCTAATTGTGCAAAAAAGCTGTTCCGGTCTATCGATTGCGCCTCTTTACGTCGATGTTTTTGTGGAACATTAAATTTAAAGTAATTTTACTACGACCACGGTTGTTAGCATGCAAAACGTGAACTAGGCAGGGGAATGATCTTGATCGTTATTCTGTAAATTCTCGTTTAATACCTCACTAGCTAGAGTACTTTTTACTACCTAGAATTTAGTTGTTAGTAAGTATACCATTGGGTAGAAAATAAAGCTTAGGTACTAAAAGATATCCGTTAAAGGGATGAGTTTGCCTTTGCACTTACATACATTAATCGTTAACGATAACTAGTTGGTGCAGTTCTTTTACTACCTAGAATTCAATTGTTTGTAGGTATAAGTATAATGAGTAAGTAGTAAGGCTGACTGAAAGAGATCCGTCACAGGGGAGTAGTATCATAATGTATAAAATTAAAATCTATAAGTTTACAATAATATATATAATAGTTAAAATGAATAACAATCAGAATTCATAAAGTACGTTTTTCATAATAGTCGAAATACATACAATTAAAATGTCTAAGTTCACAATGTATATGTTCAGAATATATACAATTAGAATATATAATATTTGAAAGAAATAACAATTAAAATCCCTAAAGAACGTTTTTCATAATGGTCGAAATCCTTACGGTCAATATACAGGGTTATTTTTAATTCACTGACATCCTCTTAACCCTGAATTCCTATCACTCAAACAAATGTTTTTTGTTCTACGACTTTTTAAAATGAAGCACTTTTTTTCCCATACAAATACACAGAGTATCGTAAAAATAAGAGGTAATCTCAAATTGTCAAAACGTAATTACACCAAAAATATTAAGTTATGACAAAAGCCGTAAAACAAAAAACAATTGTTTAAGTGGTAGGAGTTTAGGGTTAAAAGGATGCTAGTGAATTATAAATAACCCTGTACATAGTACCTACAATTAAGATGTCTACAATACGATTGCTTTAAACAATAAGGATTTAGTCAAATGAATTGTTAAGGAAACAAAGGTAATCCTACCATTACACCACTATTAACCATTAGAGTATCTACATAATTTGAAATTAAACAAATATTGCTTATTTTCGGCGATCGAGCGAAGCGAGCGAGCAAGTCGGTTCGGGGTGGAAGCGACTCGGAATGGTTAGGTTCAAAGGCTAATGCTTCGCTCCGCTACGCTCCCGCATTAGCATTTGGTGTTAGTTTTTTTTTTTATTACCACTTGAAGTAATTTTACGTGAACAATTAAATCTATAAATTTAATTGAAATTCCGAAATTTTACTACATCCCCGACAAAATGGCCTAAACATACGTCGTGGTTTCCCCTTGACATTGTAAGAAAAACACCCCTGTAAAGTGTCATATCTCCAGACTTCGCGACATCCTTTCATACGAATTCGTCCAGTAATTTCAGCTAAGCTCCAAACGCACAAGCAGCGGAGGCGGTGACGGTTGTAATATTCTAACTTGTATGAACGGTTGTGCGGTACCATACCGCGAACTCGTTCATACAAGTTTCTAGAATATTACAACCGTCACCGCCATCGCACCGCCACGCCTCCGCTGTTTGTGCGTTTGGAGCTTAAAAAAGCAACAATCACATAAGTACACAAATTTTCGCATTTATAATAGTGCTAGTATAAGTTCTGGCGCACACGGACTATTGAGAAACACGGCATCATCACATACGCGATCAGATAAGTGCGTTGTCACGGCTGGCGGCGGCCGGCTTGCCAAATGTGTCGCGACAGATAGCGCCGGATTTACTGCCGGGACTCCGTCCGGGTGCCTGATAGCGCTTAGCTTTAGCGATTGAGAACTGTTTTCTATTGATTAATACGAGTGTTATTGTTTGTTTTAGCGGCTATGTTATGTAAAAATAAGCTTGGTAGAGACTATTGGTTTGACATATGACCCCCCGTTTTTTGTGATCCCATTATTTTGTCCCATTAATGGGACCACGAAGGAGAACTGTTTCTCGTCGTCCCATTAGTATGTGCGGTTGTGGAAATTTTCGCCCCATATATATTTCCTGCATAGATAAACTTGTTCGAGTAGCTATGTCATGATCATGAAATGTCTAAATCAATAGAAAGAAGACAAGAATTTATAAAGCTGGATGATGCCATAAAGAATTATGAACTGCAGCTGGCCCATGGAGATATCTCGGTGGGGCATTTTTTGGAATAATTAATACAACGTCTGATAGACCCTTATTATCGTCATCATCATCATTTCAGCCGAAAGACGTCCACTGCTGAACATAGGCCTCCCCCAAGGCTCGCCAAACAGATCGGCCCCGTGCCATCCGCATCCAACGCGATCCCGTAAGCTTAACCAGGTCGTCGCTCCATCTTGTTGGAGGCCTACCTTCACTGCGTCTTCCGGTCCGTGGACGCTACTCGAGAACCTTTTTGCCCCGTCGGCCATCGGTTCTACGAGCGATGTGCCCTGCCCACAGGATTGATTGAAAGATTTACTATTAAATTCATTTTAGTACCGTAGATAGGTACAGTAGATTAATGACACAAGAAAGTCTCAAAACTCAGTTTACTTGAAAGTACACTTTGTATACTTATGTCAATAAAGTCTCAAGTTGTGTTGTACTTGGATTATAATTATTGTTACAAACAAATAAATACATAATAAATAAATATTAGGGGACAATCTTACACAAATCGACCTAGTTCCAAACTAAGCAAAGCTTGTATTATGTGTACACGTAAGTATTCTCATTTACATTCAAATAGACAAACAACTATCAGAAATCAATGGTGTCTATTTTTAGCATGGCGGTTCACAACGGTGGAACTCTTGACATACATGTCATCAGTAAACTTATCATTTAATAATAATAAATAAATTTAAGATATTATTAGTATCATTGAGCGGTTCTACTTATTATTCTTATTGCACACAGCTCAGATTCCACGCACAGATTCAAGTTCGAGCCCGGGCTCGCACCCCTAAGTTCTTTGGAATTTACGTGGGAAATTAATTACATTTGAAATTCCCATGAGCTTTTGCGGCAAAAGAAAACATCGCGAGGAAAGTTGCACACATCTGCGAAGAAATTCAAAGGCGTGTGTGAAGTTTCCAATCTTCACTGGGCCCGCGTGGAATCTAGGGCCCAAGCCCTCTCATTCTGAGAGACATGTGCCCTGCAGTGGGACGTATGTAGGCTGGGTTGATGATGATGATGATGATAAGGTCGGAAGCTGGCGGTGAATACGATATGCATTCGCAGCGAAGACGCCGCGCGTTCGCTCCGCTCCTAATATGAAATAATAATTATAGATCAAAATAATTAAAGATAGAAATAATTATGATAAATTGTTTCAGCACTGCAGAATTATGAATGAATTTGATAAAGTCAAATTAGCCATAGCCCTAGAATATAAGGAGAATTAGTTAGATATGACAAATCAAAAAGACTCCGAAGCCTCTAGGCCTCTATTATCTATAATAGTATTATCGTTCCAAAATGTCAAAATATTTATGGCAAAAGGATCTGGTCCTACTAACTTCCTCAAATATTAAATAATTTTCCCAGGACTACAAATGATAAAATAACTAGAAATCCTAAGAACATTAAAAACATAATTAAGAATTTATTTATTAAGGGCAACTCATAGCCTAGCAATTAGAATCTTTAAAAATAAAGATTAGCTAGGTATGTCATATGTGTATACTAGTTGAAATAAACAGATATATATATATTTTTTAAGTCCTCAAATCGCCAGTGTAAGGCCGGAACCCCACTGCTGCGCACGGTCAAGCTACACACGTGGGTACAAAAACGCTTTGTATGAAAACGTAGGTAGATACTTCCACAGTAGTGCTCGAGCACGCTGCGCACGAAATGACGTCACTGATACACGCGTGGCAGGTAAAGCCACGCCACGCTACGAACCTCCTCCCCCCCCCCCCCCCCTCCACGCCCGCGTGCGTGCATGTGCGTGGCCCGCAGTGGGGAATGTAGACACACGCAGCTTACCAACGTAGACTCGTGGCCCACACGTTTTACGTGTGGGTGCATTGGTTGCTGTGAAAATGTTGACTCACGTATCCAGACCAATGGACCCACGTGGACGACGTATAGCGTGTCCGTGCGTAGCGTGCGCAGCAGTGGGGCTCCGGCTTAATGTGGCTCTTAGTTTCATGATTTTATAGAAGGCTGGTCGGCACTTAGACGTCGGCGTCGCAACATTTCCCGGCCTCGGTCGAGCGACCTCAAAAGCCTTCTTTAAACACAGATCCACTCTTACCGAGACTCCGCCGACCCTCCATCGCTAAATAAGGTTGACTTTCTGTAAAATTATTATACTTAAATATTTTTCTAACACATAAAATGGATCATCATCATCCGAGCCTATATATGTCACACTAGAAAAAACAGGCCTCAACTCAAAATGAGAGGGCTTGGGCCGTAGTTCCCACACGGGCCCAGTGCGGATTGGGAACTTCACACAAATCAATGGTTTCAATTGGATTCCTCACGATCTTTTCCTTGACCTTAATGCTCATGGTAAATTTCAACACATAAACTCCGAAAAACTAAGGAAGTCAAGGAAGGAAATTGATTATGTATTGATTATTGATTATTGAGTCCGAGACCGGGCTCGAACCTACGATACTGCATGAGAGGGCATTGGTAACCATTGGGCTACCACGGCGGCATAAATTGATATTTATCGTATTTGATAGGACAAAAACAGATGAACTTATTATTTTCAAAACGAAGTTATACTTCAATTCCCAAAAAATAAGTGTTTCGAAACGTTTTGAAGGAGTAAAGTCACCGCTTCTTCTATTTTTCTCGAGAACTTAACACAGACGAAACTGCAGAGAAATAAAGCCGGTTTACGGACAATAGTAAACTATATTAAAACGTGACAACGTCATAAAACATTCAAAGACTAAAATGAAACCAGGCGGTCACCCATCCAAGCACTGACCGCGCCCGACGTTGCTTAACCTCGGTGATCGGACGAGAACCGGTGTTTTGTCAAATTTCTTGAAAACGGTACATCCTACGGCAAAATCAATGAAATTTTCATCCCCCTTTAATAAACCCCCTCATTAAAAATTACCCGAGCGCTAGTACTAACGTACTACTAATGTACGTTACATCAAAGAGTATTGTAATATTATATGAACAAGAGTGGCAACTCTATGGTCAAATTTGCATGTATGGAAGGTGCTGCTGCCCTACGCCTTGGTGAAGAACTAATGTGACGTATCTATAGATGTATACCTATCTATATGTATATGTTGGTAGTGATGTACAGCTATAATTACGCGTAATTTTAATTGATAGGCTAATTGCCACTATTCGTATTTTAGCCGTCTAATTCAAATCAGCATATACGAAGTATAAGCGGCTAAACCCGATTTGCACTATACGGCTAAAATACGAACATTGGCAAGTGGCCTATCAATTAAAGTCCTTGACCGTACAATTTGGTTGCCATGGCCATGGCCGATGAATGACAACTGACAAGTTTGACAAGTCAACCAAGATGGCCGCTAATTTAGTTCTTTACCAAACAACCAGAGATCGCTGTAGTCGCATGAAAAGTGTGATATATGTAAGTGTGCCCCCCCTGCGTTACATGTAACGTTACATTGCGTCATCCATTTTCGTGCGTGCAGCCGGCGTTCATCGATTTATTAGACGTTGTCTTGTCACGTCAAAAATTAGACCTTGTTGAATTTGTATGCACACATTATTTACAAAAATATGCCGAGTCAACGCCCCAATTCACGCGTCACCTCATTATTTCGCGCCAACTCCGCTTCACTCCAAATAAATGTTATTAAATTGCAAGAGTAATATTTTTAAAACGCATGTATGAGTAAAGGGAACGTACTTCCACAGGCTCCTGCAATTAGAATCCACACGGAGGCTGCGTAGTGAAATGAATTTAACTTTGAAAGCCTGCATTTCAATCTTGATGGTTTAACGTTTTAAAAAACTTCCAGCGCTGTTCGGATTTAAGAGTGTAAGGTGCTGTGGAACGCATAAAGACTGTTCCATTCTAATTATTTATAGCCAATACCCAATAGCGAAAAAATCCGTGGTAGCCCAGTGGTTTGACCTATGGCCTCACAAACAGAGGATCGTGGGTTCGAGTCCGGGCTCGCACATCCCAAGCTCTTGTGAATTTACATGCAAAATTACATCTGAAATTTACCATGAGCTTTACGGTGAAGGAAAACATCGCGAGGAAACCCGTACACGTACACACCTGCGAAGCAATTCAATGGTGTGTTAAGTTCCCAATCCGCATTAGAGCCGCGGGGGAACTACGGCTTAAGCCCTCTCATTCTGAGAAGATGCCTGTGCCCTGCCATGGGACGTATTGTAAACGACCACGTCTCCGTTCCGATAGAATTATACTTACAGCATGTACCTAATTGAGGGGATGTTTACAAAAACAACGTAACTGACTAGACTGGTTGCCAATACAATACAATACAATACAATGTCTCTTTATTGTACACCACAAATAATACAATACAGAAAATCAAGTACAATGAAAAAAAAGGTAACACGGGACACGTGTAGAGAATTAATTTTACTGACAACAGGTGTCAACCAGTCTAGTCAGTTATGTTGTTTTTGTAAACATCCCTTCAATTATTTTATTAATTAGTAATTTTTAGTAATTTTTCATAGGTACTTGATTTATTTATTGAAAGCTGTTGCCTGCGACTTCGTTTCCGCAGGCTTCGTTTATCGTTATATCACGGGAACTATGCAATTTGCAAAAAAAAATACATCTAAATCGGTTCAGACATTATTGAATGATAGACAAACATCTAAACATCTTCACAAACTTTCTCTTTTATAATATTAGCTAGGAACTTATTTAGTGAATGTATATTTAAAATGAATTACTTATAGTGTTTTATTACAAAATGTGTAAGAAATCAAGTAAGTATGACAAACTTCGGAAATATTTTAGCATACATAAATAAATTAATAATAAAAGTGTTGATTTTTACTAAAACCTCGTAAATATTTTGCATGAATAAGAAGTTACCAATTTTATACGAGTATGATTTTTTATCATTTCTCCGTCCTGATACACGAATAACTAAAGCACAAATCAAGTCTAAGAAAAATCTGGTATATTATAAGGTGAAAACACAAAAATAACACCACTTTAATACTGACGTGGATACGTACACAGGCGGGTCAACCAAAAAACCTACGCTTTTTCTGTTGGTTACAAATCGCAATTACGTAAATCCTTTGATCGAAGGAAATTCAGCTGTTATCCCCTTTCGCAATGACTGGCAATTAATAAAACTCCTGAAAATACTGGGTCAGGGGGAAAACTTACAAAATACAAAGTTTTTTACTTTTAAAACCTTGTAAATTTTCATAACTGGAGCAACTTTCCCGAAGTTTGTTACGTGTTATTATCCGGTTTTGTTACTTTCGTGTAGACCTGTAACACGGTAATAAGTTTGACGCGAAAAACCGCTCCAGGATATTTTTGCTAATGGAAGATGTTAAAAATGAGGTAGGTACCTATTGATAAATTCTAGGTAGAGTTCGGAACAATACTTATCCATAGCACTAAAGATCTCATGAGAAATTAAAATTTCTAATGTATCTAACTAATATGATAATATGTAATGTATAATATGTATGTAACTAACTTTGTATATGTATGTATGGGTCAAATCTTGCAAGTTAAATTTGACTTTCCAGTTTCCGATTGAGCTGCAATTTTTGCATGCATATGTAAATCGGATGACACCGCAATTTTATTATGACATGAAACTGATCTGATGATGGAACTAGAAGGTGGCCATAAGCACTCTATAATTTTTTTATTTTTTTTTTATTTAAAACTGACTAGCAATTGACTTCTATCTCACCTAATGATGTGAGTTTTATGCTCGTAGTTCATTAATGGGCGGTCATCAACATTATCATCATCATCAGTCGAAAAACGTCCACTTCTGGACATGGGACTCTCCAAAAGAGCTCCACATTCACTGATCCCACACTGCCCGCATTCAGAGGACTCCTGGAATTCAACTCGAATGGGCGGCGTTTGGGAAACTATACGCGATATATTTTCGTTCAATATCCCGCAGTGTTTAAAAACAAATGAACGGTAAAATTTTAAAGCAAAAGTTGTAGCATCTATTAACGTTATCACAAAGAAATATTTTTAACCCCTCTGTTTCTTTTATGTATCTTCATTGTCACATTAACATTAAAAATACTGTTGTAAAGCAAATCTCCAGTTCCTTTTGCTTGAACTTGGCTTGATACGCTGCCGCGTGTCTAGATGTGATGACAGTCATGTCATGAATATTTGCTACGCGTCTTCCCACTAAGTACTACCCAAAAAAAATGCTACAAATCCTATGCGTGTTGGCATTTGCGTCGAATTATAGCCGTATTTATTGATTATAAATACCTCTAAAACTATCAGAATTCACGCATTTATTTCTTTAAATAATTTTAGATTCAAAGAATTAAATTTGTTAAATTATTCTATTTTTACATACGATATTCTATAGCTTACTTGAAAATTTGGTAATTTATTTTACTCTCATATTCCATTCCTATATACTCGTATCCTGATTTCAGATTCTATAGTGTGGTGTAGAAACGACGATGTTAAAAAATATATCTTATATTGAAACTAGCTGTTGCCCGCGCCTCCGAAGCCGCCGCCGAAGAATAGGGGTAGGTATAAAAAAAATAGCCTACGAGCTATTCTCATACCTACCGAATACAGAGAAAAAAGTTGCATAAAAATCGATCTAACTGTTTCGGAGGAGTTTGATAACAAACACCGTGACACGAGATTTTTATATATTAGAAAGATAAAGCGTGTGTGATGTGATGTGAAGATTGGTGGTGAATAAATTTAATTCCAACTAATACTACGTCAAAATTCATTAAATATGGGGTCAAAAAACTAAACATAATCTTGAGGCGTCAGTTCAGAACAAAAAGCGGGCGTCGCTTCCGTTAACCGACAAAGGGAAATTCAATAAGAACGAATTTCCCTGATTTACGGCCACTATTTCCTCGTTAAAACTTCGTGCCCTCGAGGTGTGTCCGTGCGCGAGACTTTTATTGTGAAGACAAACCTCTTTAGATAACGACAAAACAATGCGTTTTGTGCCGTTGACTGCGCCTTCGATTATGGTACAGACGATTAGGTAAATTAAAATTTTAGACCCGATTTTAAATGGTCACCTACGCACATCAAAAGTGCCTGGGGTTTAATTAAATAGCGTAAAAGTACTCCCACACGGTTGATTAGATTATACGCATAATTATTTCGACTAAAATTATTCAGAGAAAATAAAAAATGCTACAATTCTAAAGACAATAATACGGATTTCTCACGTCTTCAAATGAGTTTAACTCGACATGCTTCGAGCTAATTCGTAGCCCTTCTTATTATTTAAAACAACATCTTTTCTGGTCTACATTTACGTCCCACTATTAGGCACAGGCCTCTTTTCAGAAAAAGAGAATGAATGAATTAATGAATGATAATTTATTCGCTGAATATGGTTACAAAAGGTGGAACATAATAGAACTTAGTATCTAGCATATTCTACCGGAAACCGGCCTGCGAATTTAACATTTATGTACACAGTGAATTATGCACAGAGAGAGCTTGAGCTGTGGTTCTCACGTGGGCCCATTGCGGATTGGAAACTTCACTTAGCTTCCAATCCGTTTCGCAGGTGTGTGCAAATTTTTTGTCGATGTTTTCCTTCACCGAAAATCTAATGGTAATTTTTAAATGTGATTTTGCACTCTACTCGTTCACTGTAAAAGCAATAATTAAATGTTTTTTAGTGGCAACACTACAAATAACAGCTAACAGCTAATACAAATATAATACTCTCAAAAGTCGAAAGGCTAAACTTGATACAAGACGTCGCCCAACCTTCTCAATCCAAAAGCCGTAAGCGCAGCTCCAGTAGCTCTAAGGGTTATCGATGGGCAGTCGGAAGGGCCCGAATCGCTCTAAGTGCTTAGTTTTGCCCTACAAAACCCTCAGGGTCTCAAATTGTCTATAAAATACACACGCTTATATTTTACCGAAGAAAACCGGTGAATCGGAAAGTTATTTTGTGTTTAATTCGAGATCGGGGTGATGGACAGGGTAGAACTGTTATTTATTTGTTTGCGTTGGGCGTATGTATAGTCCACTTTTCGTGATTACATGTAGAGTAGAGAACGATAAGGTACTTTGAAAGTTTTGAACTCTGTCAATTTTCACTCCTTATATTATGACACCGGCGACTAAGTACTCGTATTATTCGCGGTAGTTCCTTTGGCTGTTCCACAGGGCTGTTCCTTCGATGGAACTATTACGGTTTATTTTTCGCACTAATTTCTTCACAAGAGTTGAAGGAAGAACTGAAGGTGCTGCTGCGATAAGGAAAAAAGGTCAAAAAATAAACGCAGTTATTCCTTCATCTCTTGTGAAGGATATAGTGCGGATAAAAAACGCACTCCCGGCTTCAGTACCTACCTACAAATATTGTATATTAATGTATGTACATAATAATGTTACTCCTCAATGCACGTACGTATCTTTTAAATTTAATAAAAAAATTGTGATATGTTTCTTAAAAAAATATTAAATTATTTATTTCGGGTCATTAACCCATATAAACAAGTAAAGTTTAATTCAAAAATAATTAAAGTTTACCTAAAATTAATCTACATGGGATGGGGTCAATTCAACCTTAACTTATTGCGGTAGCAAAATTATACTAATTGATATGAATTAAATTAATTAATACATACTAATAAAATAATGTGCGCTAAAAATATCAGCTATATTATAGAGGCAATTTTTTTTGTATTTTTTTTTGTGTAACGACCGCCTTAGCCTAGTTGGTAGTGACCCTGCCTACGAAGCAAGAGGTCCTGGGTTCAAATCCCGGTAAGGGCATTTATTTGTGTGATGAGCACGAATATTTGTTCCTGAGTTATGGATGTTTTCTATGTATTTAAGTATTTATTTGTCTATATAAGTATGTTTATCGTCGTCTAGTACCCATAGTACAAGCTTTGCTTAGTTTGGGACTAGGTCGATTTGTGTAAGATTGTCCCCTAATATATATATATTTTTTTTTTTTTATTCCTGCACGTAATGTAAGAAAAAAGAAAGAAAATTTACGAGAAAAAAGTCTCAAGGTGAAGAAAGTCTATCATATTTTACATTCCGAAAGATAATAAAGGTGTTTGTCGCTCCAAATAAAGATGTGAAGTAAGAAAATTTACACCGCGCCAAATTGTATCCAGATACCCTAAAGACAAATTATAGCGCTTTCACAAACATTGTAAAAAGTGTACGCAGGCGAAAACTTCACTGAGACCAAATAATGGCGGATAAGAACGTATGTGACGTAATTTATGTGTAAAATTTTCTCGTAAAAACTTTTGTACGGCCGCGAGTTTTCCGTAACATCGGCTTTTGGGGTTACGTCGTGTTTAAACTGCTGTTTAGGTCTGTTAACTTAAAGTACCTATCGCCTAAATTACTTATACGCAACAGTTGATAATTATTGTGAGCCAATATTGTTTCTTTTAAAATGTAAATAGTAATAATTAAACTTCATCAAAATTACACAAAGTGTACGAGTGGCTAGCTATTGCGTTTTGTTGTGTTGATGTTTATACTGTGAGGGCTTCAAAGCAATACTTCTTAAACAAAATCAGTTTCAATTGTAACATTTTTGATCATAATCTTCAAGTGCCCCGACGGAACCCACATCTCGTTTCCGAAGTGTACTTAGCAGACTGTTTTGAGTGGAGCCTTTGTCGTGCTGTCCCCGGTGTCATTTCGGGCAGGATTTTAAAACGATCGACCTTATTTCTGTTTTGTTTACTCGGCATTTTGTTCCATACCCCCGGGGGAAATTGCTGACTTCGGAAGTTTCACTCTCAGCGTCTTAATAAGAGGTGCTGGAAAGGGATACACAGAAGTTTGTTAATCTAAATGTAAAATTGTATCGCTCCGTTCATCGTAACTCAGACGGCAGCACTTCAAACGTGAACTGTGAACGTTAATAAACTGATTCAAATGCAATATTGTAAAATAATGTCGCAGGTGTTTTCATCAAGTCATGTTTATTTACTTTATTAAACTCTGAAGAAAGAATTTGAGTTACACAACACAATAACGCCATTGAAACGTTCTACACAACCGAACAAAGGATTTCGATTCCTATCGAAACTTTTGTAGCGTTTGGTGGGAAAATATACAGTTGTATTCTTAGAACCAATATTGTTCAGCGAGATACACTGCAGTGTAAATAATTCGGCGACGTGTAAGGCGCCTGTATCGCTCTACAGTTACCTTGTGATTGTGACACGGCATGCAGGTATTTACATGGCAAGTGCAGAAAATGTCGTCTTAGATTGAAAGGAGCTGCAGACAAAAGGTCATAGCGATGTAGTATTGAGGTGTTACAAATGCCCTGACTTCTGGGTTGGTTTAGTTGTGAGGCTTTTCATCATGTTTTTTTTTAGCATGTTAGCTAAGCAATACAATTATTTATACAGAGTTTCTAACCTACATTCAATGCCCTAGTGGGGCCGGTGCGACGTTATCTCTTTACTTTTAGAAACGGACATAATTGGAATGTACTGGCCTGGGTTAATTTATAATTATAATGTAGCATTTTCTCTCTTTAATAATAAGTAAGTACCTATTTACCTAATATTCCTGAAGTGTAAAGTGGGTTACCTATGGATTATTAACATGAAAACATCTTTAATGAGAGAAGGGATTTAAAAATATTATTCCATCATAGCCGGGACGGGACTCATTAAAAGCGAATTATAAGTGAAAACAACGGAAAGCTTACACGAGCGAGAAAGTCTGACCCTACGCAAATAAACCTACGCGTTTCGAATAAAATAAACGCCACCCTTTCGCATTAAAGTTGTAGTAAAAGACGAAATAAGTCAGTATATCGCGAAGTTGGCTTTGTGAGGGATTTCTGTACATTGTTTATCTCGAGTCTCAAGGGACAGTTGAAAGAAAAAGAGGAAAATCTCGGCAGAAACCATCCACGACACACGGCGTACCTGTGGAGCCGAGAGGCTGTGTTGTCTTAGGCCTCCTTCCAATTACACGTTTGCCTAGCGGAGCCATCCTGGTGATAAAGAATTAAGTAGTAAGTAAGAAGGTGCGGACGTACAGTCATTCCATCTTACGAAGTCCGTACGCTTTTCAATGTCATTTATGGAGGTATCTTGATCGGGAGCCCCTTTTCTCCCATAATCTTTTTAATCCGAATTTTGAAAGTCAGAAATCGATGTCCATAATATTCTTGCTCATAAATATCGATGGTCATAATTTTTTTAAAGCATATCGCTTAATAGTTCTAACTGCAATGATCCATAATCCTATTGATCATAACTTTAAAAAGTCATAATATTGATATCAACAACATTTAACGGAATATCGTTGATTATTCAGAAACATTGTAAGGCATATATCTTAAAGTAATAATTGTTTTTAGTCATAATTTTGCCTTACCTAAAATGCACTAAACATATACATCGAAATCTATAACATCTAAAGGAATATCGATAGTTATTCAGAAACATTGTAAGGCATATCGCTGCCAGCGAGCGAGCGAAGCGAGCGAGCAAGACCTTTCAGGGCAGAAGCGACTCGGACAGGTTAGGTGCAGAAGGCTAAGGCGGGAGCGAAGCGTAGCGCAGCTCCCGCCTTAGCCTTCGATGTTAGGTATTTTTTTTATGACAGCACAGAAAAGGATTATTACCTTTAATATTATGAAATGTCATACAACCATGATACTGAATTTTATTACAAAGTAATATTATTGTTAAAAATAATTACGACCTGCGAAAAAAGACCATGCAATAATTATTATGAGTGACTTTATTACCTTTAACATTATGAAGAGTGATGCATTCATGACACTGAATGATATGACTTTACTTATTGTTCCTTACAATAATTATGACTTAAGAAAATCGTAACTCCAATTTATGTTGTTTAATATTATGACTTTCGATAATATGACGAAAAAAAATTATGACAGAAAACGTTATGGGCTTGAAAATTCGGAACAAAAATTTTATGGGAGTCATTATAGACCCATCTTGATCACTTGATCAGGCACCTTGAATAACTCTCCCTAAAATATTTTCTTATATAAAAGTGCATACTTAGTCGGAGTATTTCAGCGTATACCTACCACTTACACTCCGAATATTTTTCTCATTTCATTTCATTAAAATTCCAAGACATTGGAATCAGGACCTGAGGAATGATAACCCAACGCTTATTTTCGGAATAAACTTATAATACGACTTTCTTATGCTTGGTGTGTTTTTAGCTCTACCAATATTCAACGATATTTTGTTTCGACAAAAAAAATATTAGTTCTTTTCAACATGAACACAGGTGTCGAGTATTGTGTTTATAATTTTGATGTGAAACTTCCTTAAATCAAGCAGAAACATTATGGGAACCCAACATCAAAAAAGGATCGAACATTTAGCAATTCATCTACTGGTATACTAGTAAGGTAACACAGAATAATTATAGTATATATTCTAACCGATGTGCAAGTTGCAACAGGTAATTGACAAATTGTTTACAAGTTTCCTATGAAGTATCTTTTTGTATTTATTTTTTCAACTTAATTTTTTTATTACTTTTACGGTCATCCCGTGAAAACCATATACATAAATACAAACTGAAATATGGATGCACAGAAAAAACCCCACGGGATGACCGTAAAAGTAATAAAAAAATGAAGTTGAAAAAATAAATACAAAAAGATACTTCATAGCAAACTTGTTATATTTTGGACAGGTTGCGACATCTTTTGTCCGGGTAAGCGGTTAGTTCTGAAGGAGTGTTGAAATCTCTTGATAAGGTTATAACATAGATGGCGCTGTATCACGCAAGTGATGATCTAACAGATTGAGATATGGATGTGTAGGAAAAATTCGTGTCTAGACTCCTGGCCAGTGGTGGTGTAGGGGTATTAGCACACGGCACGGAATGCCGAGGACCTGGGTTCGATTCCCGGCATTGGTCTTTTTTCCGGGGTTTTTTCTGTGCATCCATATTTCAGTTTGTATTTAGTATGAAACTTGTTTACAGCCATTTACGAAATAGACTATAACTCCATGGTGCCCGCCCGATCCAATATTAATTACTATCTTCCTCCTCGATAATCCCTCTCAACGGCGATCATAGCGCTATCGATAACACAAAAGAATCCTATACATATACGCTCATTACTATCTATAATATTACCCATTTATACCGAGATTATAGCGTGGATTGATAGTGTGCTTATATGTATGAATGAAATGCGAAAATCGTACAAGTTCCGACGCAAATTAAATTCGGCTTCTCTACATTGATGAGTCTACGTCTGTAAGCACTCTATTTGAATATTAACTCTGCGGCACATCCGCGATAATTTAAAGCCCTTGCAAATTATATCCACGCAATAAAATTTAATTTATATAACAGCACTTAAACTGCATCCAGAAAACAATAACCACGGGGACGTCCACCGCCGTTGAGTCACTCATGAATTCAAAATCAGCAGACATCTATTTTTGTTCACGACGCAGTAAATTTTATGCGCACCGAAATACAGTTTCATGAGAATGTTCGAATCGGAAAAGTAATAGAACTCAGCTGAGTAGTCGTCGATTCGACAAGTGTAGCAGGAGGCACTTTACTGCGAAACTTTTGCCGCTGCTCTCCCCATTCATGCAGTAAAAAGCGCGGCTCTGGAATTATTAACCAGACGTGGATGATTTGGTTATATCTGGTTCATGAGGTGTTCGACAGCGGGAATGTTAATCGATTAGTAATCATTGCGCTCGTTGATGGTACATTTATATGCTGAACTATTTTTGCAACCAATTACTCTTTAAGTTACTTATTGAGTTCTGCTCACTGATTTATTATAATCCCGTTTCTGCGTAGCGGCTTTTCATAAAAAAATCCATTTACAATAATCAAATAAACATAAAACGTAAAACAATATCTCCTGTCTTCAAAAGGAATTAGTTTTTTTTCTAATTAAATTAACTGTCTGTTTAAAACTTCAGCAGCAAATTCAAAAATAAAGATTTATTTAATCCTACGTCCAAGACTTCTCATAAAGCTGGTTTCAATAAAAAATGACTGACGATGATCGATGCCTCGATTCTATCGAGTCACGCGGGACGCCGTTTAGTTTACCGGATAAATTCAATGATAAAAACCTTTTCAGGGTCCTAAGGGTTATCGTCCATTTTTCTGCCAATAATTTATAGAAAAAATATTTGCAACACTCTTCAGATTTCTATGTTCCGGTTAAATCATAGCCGATACCAAACTGGATGTGCATTTTTTATGACTTCGTTTGGTGCTGTTATGGTCTGAGGGATATTAATAACATAAATGCACGGAATTTTTTTTTCACACCACCTGCTCGACAATGCCTTATTATATATCATGCAAACCTCTCTCAACGTAAATCATTATAGCCCTTGGCTTTCGCCGGGGCGTAATGTTGTACTGAATTTCATTATAACCCGCTGGGCAGTAATGTGATTCTCACTTCTCGTAGTTCTTATTGGTATGCACTTAAAGTCTAATTTCAAAATCGCTCGGCGTGCAGGCCGGCGCGCAGCCCGTGCACGTGCTGGTACTCAACGTGCTCAGCCCCGCGGGGGCCACGCCGCACCTCATTTATTTGCAGTTCCGCGGCCGAACGAAAACAAAGCCAAATACTTAAACAAAAGCCGCGAGTGTTTCAATACGCTGCAATTTTAAGTATCAAAACTGCAAAAGAACATAAAACATTAAGAAAATATCGAGTGATGAAAGTGATTTGACTCCTGATTCCATTAAATTAGACGCCTTAGGACCACTTGCACAGTTCAGGGTAAAAAAATTAAATCGGTAACCCTGGGTTAAGAATGACAGTTCCATACATTTTGACACTTGTTAACCCTGGGTTAGCAGTTAACTCGCTCGGAGTTAAGTAGCTAACCCAGGTCTGCGCAAGCCGGCCTTAGAAATTGTTAATAATGTACTCCCAGAGAAGTCGAAGGAAAAATACTTAAAAGCTTACAAAGATTTCGACAAATGGAAAACTGCGAAAGGCGCAAAGTCAGTGTCAGAATCAGTGCTTCTGGGTCTATTTCGAGTATTTTTCTAGTAGCCTTGGTTTTTATTGTCTCGCAAAAGGTGAGAAAAGTAGAGTATACTCCTCGGGGATAAAACTGATTTTGCCTTGGGCGCGCTTAAATCCTTCACTGCTCTCAGGACTCCATCTTAATTCCCTCGCTTCGCTCGGGAATCTACTAAAAACCCCCTCGCTACGCTCGGGAGTTAAATCTGGAGTCCCTCGATACGCTCAGGATTCAATATCGCGCCCGTGACATAATGCAGTGCTTTATCCCCTTGGTGTACAATCTACTATTAAACTCGTAATAATTCGCGTTTTAATATTTTTAATTGCTCGTCAAAATTGTAGTTATACACGATTTAACAAAGGACAAAAACAACACCAGTAAAAAATATTTTAGGTATTCTATTTACTTAATACATTTTAAATACTAGCTGATATCCACGACTTCGCCCCAGCTGAAGTGTTTTTTTTTTCAAAAAAAAATTGCTAATCTGGTGCAGTAGTTCTTGAGTTTAGCGATTAGCAACACATTTGGCGATACAAAATGTTTATTTATACAGGGTGGAAAATACGAACGCCACATGGACACAACTACCTTAAATATTGGAAATTTCTACGTATTGGGGGGGACTTTCCTTTATTTTTAAAAATAGAAAAAAGTGCATTTATGATTTTTTTGAAAAATTGCTTGTTTAAGTCAGGACTCGAACCAGGTCAAATGTAACACAAAATAACTTGCTGTATTTTATATGATACAGATCGAAAGGGTTACTGATAAGGTTCATTTATCTCTAGAAAACATACGCAATCAAAACCACGAAAACTAACAATTAAGTACGTTGTTGATTTTGTTTTGTTGTCAGTGGATTTTTTTTTAAATAATATATAATGCATTTGTGGATTTTCGAAAAATCGTCTGCCTTACAAACAAAATAAAAGTAAGTCTCCATTGTGTACAATATGCTATTTCCAATATTTAAGGTAGCTGCGGGCCATTTCTCGTGACAGGTGAAAAAAATTAACATGTAATTGTCAGTTTCATGGCCTTCTGTTATTTTTATTGTGTATGTTATTTTGAAATAAATAAACCTTATCAGTAACCCTTTCGATCTGCATCATAATAATGTGGCATTTTGTTATTGTCACAGTCGATCGACTCCCGACTAAGACAAGCGATTTTTCAAAAATTCATAAATGCAGTAGTTTTTTAAATGAATGAAAGTCTCCTTTACATATAATGTTATATTTACTGTATTTTTTAAAGTAGTTGCCCTCCATGTGGCGTTCGTTTTTTCCACCCTGTAGGTATAGATAGATTATTTTAAGCTTTGAGAATATACTAAAAAACGATTGCAAGTATAGTTAAATTAGCGACGTTGATTTGCCCACGTAAAATAACATGAAGTGGTAGGAACGGTCTACTTAAATACCAACTCACCAAAAAACAGGAAACTATGAGGGTGAAATGTGACAAATGTGAGAAGGAGTAATGCAAACGAATCCCTTTGGGACAGAGATTCCCGATAAAAAGCCGCTTTTGTCCTTCCGACGGTATGATTAATGCAGTTTTCGCGTGTTGCCGACTGCCGTTTGTTCCTAAGTGACACCCCCGGTACGGCGGGCGCAATCTGACATGTTCGGAGGAGTTTCTGCTTAAGTTGTAAGTGACGTGAGGGATCTAAAGTGTTTTTTTTTTAATATAAATCCTATGTTAGTTACATGTAAATATGTGTGGCACAGACGTAGCTGTAGAGCACGGTTAGTAGCGGAGAAGTAAGGCAAAAATATTACAGTTAATTTATATCATCATCATCATCGCAGCCTATATAGGTATGTCCCACTGGAGAGCACAGGCCTCCTCTCAGAATGATAGGGATGCGATGTTCACACACACTATTAAATTTCTTTTCAGGTGAGTGCAGGTTTCCTCACGAAACATCCTTCACCGTAAAGCTCAAGTTTCAAATGATATTTCACATGTAAGATCCGAAAAATTCAGAGGTCCAAGCCCGGGTGCGAACCCACGACTCTCTGCTTAAGAGGCTATGGGTCACACCACTAGGCTATTACCACTACTTCAGAGTTTTGGGATGTCAGATGTTTGTGATGTTAGTAATTTGACGAATTCTGTAGAACAACTCAAAGCGAGCATGAAATGATTAGAAACAGTTTATACCCAGTGATCTACTCCGAATTTGAATTTTGAATGGTGGCGAAATAATCGCCTTAAACGAGTATGAATTATACACCGTGAAATTTTAGTGGTTGTTTTCCCGAAACGAGATGATTTAGTTTCGATTGTACAATCGATTTATAATTACTATTTTGACTAGAGTCAAAAATCCAATTGTGAAAAACGAAAGTCGAAAATGACCGCAAACCAATAGTAACGCTTCGTTGGTACAAGTAGCGTACGATCGTACGATAGGTTAGGTACCAACGAAGCGTTACTATTGGTTTGCGGTCATTTTCGACTTTCGTTTTTCACAATTGGATTTTTGACTCTAGTCAAAATAGTAATTATAAATTGATTGTACAATCGATACTAAATCACCTCGTTTCGGGAAAACAACCACTAAAATTTCACGCTGTATACAATACCTTTTAGCGGTATTCCTCTAGATATCTGGCGACACGATAAAGACTTACTTTAGTTAGTATTTATTTAAGCTTGATTTTATCTTTTTGTACCTACAAGTTAAGTATGAAGTATCTTTTTCTAATTTATTGAATCAGGCGTTACTTTGCGGAGGTCCATATTATCTTTTTCTATTTATTTTTTTATTTTCTTCAACTTCATTTTTTTTATTACTAATAAAAAAAAATGAAGTTGAAGAAAATAAAAAAATAAATAGAAAAAGATACTTCATACTTAACTTGTAAAAGTTGGCCTAGTAGCGCCATCTCTTGGTCCAGGTGAGCGGGTAGCTCCGAAGGAGTGTTGAAGTCTCTCGGTAGAGGGCATTAACATAGATGCGCTTTATCACTGCCTAATGTGATTATAACAGACTGAAGGTGTACGATGTATGGGAAAGATTCGTCGCTAACTTCTAGACCAGTGATGGTGTAGGGGTAAGCACGCAGCACGGAACGCTGAGGACCTGGGTTCGATTCCCAGCATTGGTCTTTTTTCTGGGGTTTTTTCTGTGCATCTATATTTCAGTTTGTATTTAGTTTGAAATATTTTTGTACCTAAACTGAAATAATTTGATTCCTAGAACCATGTCATCATGACATTCACAACATTGTTTTATAAGGTGACCCAGTAAATAACTTGGTTGACTGCACGTGTATTTATTATGGAACTGTCATAATACCGGCCTGACTTAATAATAAATCGGTAAAGGCCGTCCAGTGATACACTGTAACACCTCTTACACACGCGAGCAAACTCGTTGAAACGCTATAAAACATACCTTTACACACGCAAACGGATATAATAAAAAACCGGCCAAGTGAGAGTCGAACTCGCGCACCGAGGGTTCCGTACAAATTTTTGGTTATGTCAAAATATACGCCGTAAACAGCCGTAACAACTATAATAATTGCGAGGGGAGAATCCAAAATCTGCTCATTTATTGTCTCTACTCTAAGGCGGAACTAAGTTATATACTTATTTATTATTTTTTGTTGTACAGCCTACAGTAATACATAATCGGTGAAAATTTCAACTGTCTAACTATCACGGTTCATGAGATACAGCCTGGTGACAGACTGACAGACAGACAGACGGACGGACAGCGGAGTCTTAGTAATAGGGTCCCGTTTTACCCTTTGGGTACGGAACCCTAAAAAAGTTTAAAAAAGTCACAAAGAATAGATAGATACCGTGGAAATTGCAGACAATTATTTTACACCTGGAAAAGTCAGATATTCGGCATACGCCGCTTATGTAAGCACCCGTAAAATTAGAGGTATGCTTTCGTACGGTGCGCTTATATCAAGTGAATGGCGGGCGCGATTACGGCAAGGGTTGGCCTGGCCTGAGCATAAGCCGCGCCCAACAATTGCCGCTTTTGAACTCATTAAGAGAGGATTAACGTTGACGGTGACCGATGGCACCCATTTGAGGACGCGGCGAACGGACCGGGTCGCACCAATCAATCTGTCTGATTTCGACTAATTTTTACAACTGTCTTTATTGTAAACAGTGCCATGCAATTGCTGTTTGATGCACTATTAAGGCATCTGAAAAATACATTTGAGTTTATTTTCAGCTTGTAATTCTTTTAGAGTAGGTACGTTACGATTCTATTTGTGTTTTTATCCTCTTAGAACTTACATGACTGTTGAGCAGTACAAATCGATACAGCTGGAATATTGGTCCCTCTAGTACACTAACCAACATTGCGTTTGTCTAGATACTTGCCAATTTTCACTACAAAAACCATCTGATTGTATTTACAGCAGTTAAAACAAGATACTTAGTTTTTGAATGGCAACGATGCAATAAAAACACAGCATGGTAAATCCATCATCATCATCACAGTCAATGAAGCCGTTTGATGCAAACAAGGCAGGTTTTAAAAGCACATTTCGGCTTTCGATTGTATCAACCTAGGTTCTTGTTTCTTCAATGACAACGAAATTGATAAATCCCCTTTTATAAATCATCTGGCAGCGTATCAGTTAAAAAAAATTTATGACTGACTGTCAGAAGAAGTAGAGGTAAACCGATTTGATTCATCACTACACAGTATAAAACGATGTCGCTTCCCGCTGTCTGTCTGTCCCTATGTATGCTTAGATCTTTTAAACTACGCAACGGATTTTGATGCGGTTTTTTTTAATAGATTCAAGAGGAAGGTTTATATGTATAATACATGCATAATTGCACTCATTACTTATATGTAAAGTTATGAATTTGTGATTTAGGCAGACCTGTTCTCTAAGGTTACATTTTGGACCGGTACTTTGGATTCTGAAGCATGAGGGGATGAGCTACGTACCAGTGTCAATATTGAACTGGCTCGTGTTTGCGGGGGAACAAATTGCGGCCAGCCGGATACCGTTCGCGACAGACGAATAATTCTCTTATCTGCCTCTTTAGTGTGATGCTTTTGATTACATTGAGTTTATGTACGTAATTTATTTTCTGTATTTCAAAGCAAATTCTTAAATTAAATGAAATGGTTTATTTGCTAGATAATAGGATAGATGTAATGTTGCAAATATATTTTGAGTGCTCCAATATCTGCCTGAGTCAGCATGCAAAAATCTTACTTTATCATTTTGGCGATTTTTATCAATCATACAAAATAAAAATAAAAACATTTTGGTCATATCACACCATATCATATCATATTTTGCTTTTTTAACGACTTTAAAAAGAAACAGAAATTGATTTTATCACTTTTTGTTCTTACAATTACCTCATCACATCGGCAAATGAAAACTTTACCATAATATAAATTTATTAAGTGTCTACATATAACAAATCTTACACAGGGTGGAATTTTGTAATGCCACCTCCAGGGAAAGTACTCTAAATACTGAAAATAGGAAAATTGACTTAAAGAAGATTTTCGAAAATCCGCTTGCCTCACCCGGAATCGAACCGGCTAAAAACTGAAAAATATAGCACCCTGTGTTTTATCTGATTGATCGATAGTGTCAATAATAAGGATCAAATCTCTTTAACAAACTTAGTAAATTAAAAGAAAGGAAATCTATGAAAACACAACTTATTTTGTTGGATACACTAATTTAGTAACTCCAGACGTCATGGTTTTTCCTTCATTTAATTTACCAAGTTTGCTGGAGACATTTGATCCTTATGATTGACCCTATCGATCAATGATACAAAAATACAGATGCTATTTTTTTTTTACATTTTAGCCAGGTTGATTCCCGGGTGCGGCAAATGAAGTTTCGAAAAACTATTTATTTCTTTCTTTTCAAAAATAAAGGAATGTTTCCTTTGAATAAATTTTCCTGTTTTCAGTATTTAGAGTACTTTCCCTGGTGGTGGCATTACAAAATTCCACCCTGTACAGTACTGTTGAGTCCCAGACAAACAAAACATACGACAAATATTCAATATTACGTTTTGATGACTAAGCAGTGATAGTTTTGCTTTGAAGGTTGTTATATACAGGTGTCCCAAAAGGTACCACGTGACAGTGACACCAGAGGTAGGTCAGCTCAACAGGAACCTAATTACCACTCTAACATGACCTCAGTAAAAGACACACGGTTTTCGAGTTATTGCCTAGTTAAATTTTTCAGTGAATATTCCCATTTTTAAGATTTTTAGAGCCAGCATCGACTTGAAAATCTCTCGAAGCTACTTTTTTATGTTTATGGTTTCGTGAATAGTTAATTAAGATGACAAGACTGTCATTGCCAATTAAAAGAATAAACTAAACCAATGAAAGTTTAAGCCTGTTTTTTACAGGAAAAGCACCCTAAAAACCTTTTTTTTTCAATTTTTTTTTACCTCTTTGACTGCACGGTTGATTGGTATATGTTATAGGTACATACCCATACAAAATTACGGTTTCCTATCACTAATGATAGTCTCTAAAATAAGCTACGACCGGACAGATAAACAAACAGACAGACGTGGCGAAACTTTAAGGGTTTCTTGTACGACTACGGAACCCTAATTACTATGTAAGTATAATTAAGCTGCTAACAATTCCACTTAAATTGTGTAACACAAAACAAAACATTTTGCTGTCTGCAGCTAATCCATTCAGTGATGGATTACGCGCACAAACAACTAAAGAACACCAAACGTCTTACAACAAAAGACACTTTCGGACAAAAGTGAGCATGTGATAAATAAGGCATATAAAGGGTATTCGTATACAATTCTCCATACAATCGGTACGTGTAGAGTAGCAGTAAAGAGCTGAGCGATCACGGGTATCACTTCCAGGGCATTTGATCCGCTATGGCCTCATAAATGGGATGCTCCGACCCATTCTCGTGAAACGCTTCTAGCGTATACAGATATAGGGGTTAAAGCTTTGTTTGAAATTAAATGCAGCCAGTTGCAGATAGACCTAAAGGTGGGTGACTCCATCTATAGAGGAGTCAATAAATTTAAGTATCTTGGGTGCACTGTGACAGACACTAACCACAGAGAGGAGGAGATTGATATCCGTGTTCAGAGTGCCCTCAGATGTACAGCTCTTCACAAGATTATGGTGTCCAGGCTACTATGCAGGAGAACCAAGATCCGCGTCTACAAAACTGTCATTAGACCGATCCTGATGTACGGTTGCGAAGCTTGGACACTAACACTCAAAGAAGAGAATAAGCTGCTAGTGGCAGAACGGAGGATTCTGCGGAAGATTCTGGGGCCGACTCAGAGGGAGGACGGTAGCTGGATGGTAAGGAAGAACAAGGAAATTGAGGACTTGGTGTCTGAGTCCAATGTTATAGGAGAGACCAAGGCGTCCAGACTCCGGTGGCTCGGACACGTAGAAAGGTTGGGAGAGCATCGAGCCGTGAAGAGAGCGTACTTGGGACGACCGAGTGGACGTAGGCCGGTTGGTCGTCCCAGATACCGCTGGAGGGACGAGGTCCTGAAAGATCTTTTGGACCTCAGGGTCGAGGACTGGCAAGAGCTGGCTCAAGATCGCAAAGCGTGGCGTAATCTGGTGTTGGAGGCCAAGACCCACTTTGGGTCACTGCGCCCTGGTAGTTAGTTAGTTAGTTAGTTGCAGATAGTTGCAATGGGGTGGAATAGATCAAGTACATCCAGTCTGTAGCAAAGCCTGCCCTTAGTAACCAATATAGAAATAAATAAATAAATAAATATATCACGGGGCAATTCACACCAATTGACCTAAGCCCCAAAGTAAGCAAAGGTTGTGTTATGGGTACAAGACAACGGGTAAACATTCTTAAATAAATATAAAACATCCAAGACTCGAGCACACACATTCGTATTTTTCACACAAATTATCTGCCCCGACGGGAATCGAACCCGGCACTTCAAGCTTCGTAGTCAGGTTTTCTAACCACTAGGCCATCCGAAGATAATTTTGTTAGATCTCACATAGCATCATCAGCCCCGTAGGTAAATATTTACTACAAAATAATAATATTCAAATATTATTTATTTTTTATTAGCAGTACGGCTGCTCACCGAATCTAAGATTATTTAAAAGCGAAAAAGTTTTTCGGTTGCGCCGGTGGGATTCGAACCCACGTCTCCTGGGTATGCGCCCCAACGGGTGTTCTACCAATTGAACCACGTCGCATCCAACCGACTCCCCCGAAATTCTTAATCGCTTACATACACCAACAGTGGCGTGTGGTAACATCCATCGCAACTATTAGAAGCTACGACTCTTACGTTCCAAATTGCATTGGAAATGCGTAAGAAATGATGTACCACATCTATTTATTCAAATATTATTTATTTTTTATTAGCAGTACGGCTGCTCACCGAATCTAAGATTATTTAAAAGCGAAAAAGTTTTTCGGGTGCGCCGGTGGGATTCGAACTCACGTCTCCTGGGTATGCGCCCCAACGGGTGTTCTACCAATTGAACCACGTCGCATCCAACCGACTCCCCCAAAATTCTTAATCGCTTACATACACCAACAGTGGCGTGTGGTAACATCCATCGCAACTATTAGAAGCTACGACTCCTACGTTCCAAATTGCATTGGAAATGCGTAAGAAATGATGTACCACATCTATTTATTCAAATATTATTTATTTTTTATTAGCAGTACGGCTGCTCACCGAATCTAAGATTATTTAAAAGCGAAAAAGTTTTCGGGTGCGCCGGTGGGATTCGAACCCACGTCTCCTGGGTATGCGCCCCAACGGGTGTTCTACCAATTGAACCACGTCGCATCCAACCGACTCCCCCGAAATTCTTAATCGCTTACATACACCAACAGTGGCGTGTGGTAACATCCATCGCAACTATTAGAAGCTACGACTCCTACGTTCCAAATTGCATTGGAAATGCGTAAGAAATGATGTACCACATCTATTTATTCAAATATTATTTATTTTTTATTAGCAGTACGGCTGCTCACCGAATCTAAGATTATTTAAAAGCGAAAAAGTTTTCGGGTGCGCCGGTGGGATTCGAACCCACGTCTCCTGGGTATGCGCCCCAACGGGTGTTCTACCAATTGAACCACGTCGCATCCAACCGACTCCCCCGAAATTCTTAATCGCTTACATACACCAACAGTGGTGTGTGGTGTGGGTTCGAATCCCACCGGCGCACCCGAAAATTTTTTACGCTTTTAAATAATAATAATATTATTTATTTATTTAAAAAAATAGTGTCTGTCTTTATTCGTGCGGCGCATTCTTCTTGGCAATCATGGTATTTCCGAAAGCGCTAGTAGACTCAAAAAAATACATGTAAAAGAGCCCTAACGGCCTACTTACAGAAATAAATTTCACGATTTTTATTTTTTTTTTTGTTTTACCGGTGCCAAAACTAAAAGCCGTCTGATAACAGATATTGAAATTTTACCTAAAGTTCTAAATAAATAATTGACAGACTGGTTAAAGATGGCCTTTGGTTCTACACAAGTATTTTACTCTATTAATAATCTACATACTTAAGAATTACTCTTTAAATAACAAATGAACTAAAGTAAAATCAAATTTAACTTGATGCTCCGCGCCGCCACTAGTACCTACCTATGAAAACAAAATTAAACTAACTTAAAAAACAAAAATTTGCATAAAAATATATAAAAACCAACAGCTAGATAAGATACTTCTAAGATAGCTGTGCATAAATACCAACAAAATCTTACCATGTCTCATATTGTTAGCTTTCATTAAATTAACATGGAAAACAGAGATTAAGAGCACTTCCCGTAAAACGCTTAGCAGAGCCAAGCACATTACATCTACTAATAAATGTGAGTTGTGTAGAAATTTGCATTATCATCAGCAGTTTGGTTTGCAGGCGCCGCGTCATTAAGTACGTACGGTATCTGTGAGACGTCACTTTATGGGCAGTAAGAGACAAAGAGAGGAGTTTAATGTTCGTTTACTCACGGTCTCCATAGAAACGATATAAAATTAAATACTTAGAGGTCGTCTGCAACTCACCATTCACGGTATAGTACTGAAGCGCATAATGAAATACTGCTTAAATTACCATGACGTTTTGGCCACATTACAGTGACTGTGGTCACGAGTAGACTGATTTGTATGATATCACGGTTCGTTTATAGTATAAATCTTCCCAGGTGAATTTTTCGCTTCGAGCCATTACATTAAATTTGAACCTTAGTACTATGACGATACCGTTTGTTTTGAAAGATAAAGGCTCGAAGCGAAAAATTCACCTGGGAAGATTTATACTATAGCTACGCGAGCTTTTTGAACTACCCACACTTGATCTAAGCAACTTTAAGCAACATATCGAGGCTTTAAGTGGAAGGATCTGTAAACTAATGTTTGTCTTCAAAAATTTACGCCTATGCGTGGATGCTACAACCATTAGACAAGTTTACTTCGCTCTGTGTCAATCTTTACTAACTTATTGTATTACTTCATGGGGTTGTACACATAAATCGGCAATGCTAACCATTGAGAGAGCACAGCGAGCTATTCTCAAAGTCTCTACTAATCGCACTTTCCTATATCCAACGAACCTCCTTTATAAATCCTGTAAAGTTTTAACAGTCAGACAACTATTTATAATAAGCACAGTACTAAAACAGCACACCGCACTTCCTTATAATATAAATATGACAAAAAAACGACGGCAAGATACTGTTTGCCCTCGAAATATAATCAAAAAACATCCCTTCTCATCTAGATTTTACGCATTCCTTGCACCTCTTCTTTACAATAGATTAAACGCCCAATTAGACATTTACTCACTTAATTATAATAAAGTTAAGTTAATTCTCCAAACAGCACTTCAACAAATGTCCTATGAGGATACAGAAAAATTATTGTCAGTCCTAAAATATAGTACATTACTGCAGAGGCCGGGACTTAAGGGGTTGCCGGCCGAGTATCTAAGTTGACGGCCGAGTGGTACACGAGGCCGGCATGATACGAGGCTGGCAACCCCTGTTCCGGCCGAGGCTTGTATAGTGCTTTTCTCAAACATGCACCATCACCATCATCATCATCATCATCATCATCATCATCATCATCATCGTCGTCGTCGTCGTCGTCGTCATCATGATGATGATGATGATGATGATGATGGTGGTGATGGTGATGATGATGATGATGATGATGATGATGATGATGATGATGATGATGGTGATGATGATGATGATGATGATGATGGTGATGATGATGGTGACGATGATGATGATGGTGATGGATGATGATGATAATGGTGATGATGATGATGATGGTGATGGATGATGATGATGATGATGATGATGGTGATGATGATGGTGATGATGATGATGATGGTGATGATGATGATGGTGATGATGATGATGATGATTATGACGATAACGATGATGATGATGATGGTGGTGATGATGATGATGATGATGATGATGGTGATGATGATGATAATGACGATGATGATGATGATGATGGTGATGATGGTGATGATGATGATGGTGATGATGATGTTGATGGTGAAATATTTCTCTTGGCAGATCACCATTACCATCACCATCACCATCTTACCTTACCTTAAATAAGGGTAGTGGCAGAATGTCATAATGAACCAAAACGCAAATATTGCTTTTAGTTTTTTTTTTTTTATATATGGCTAAATGCTATGATTCCATAGACCTATAAACATCATGGTGCTGTATGACATGAAACAATAGACGATCGCATTGCCGGCCTAGGCCTGCAACGGTGTATTTTGAAGCCTGTTTTAAGAAACACAACGTAAACATTACATAGCATGTTTGAGAAAAATATATTACTTAGATGGGTATAGAGTTGGTAAGAGTTGTAGATACTGTCTTTATGTTAATAATTAATTTATTTTTGTATCTATGTTATAAATGTTAAGATTTTATTTTTTTCTTGTGTTTTAATGTGGTTAAATATTTAAGGCTTGTTTTTTTTTAATGTATTCCTTATTTCACACCTGAAACACAGGATTCTTTTTTCCTAGTTCAGGTTACTTATGTAACATGTTCCCTTTTTAAATATGTTTAGTCTATAAGTTGTTATGTTTTGTAACTTTCAGTATGATAAATAAAGATTTAAAGATTTTAAAGATACAATACAATACAATACAATGACTCTTTATTGTACACCAGGAATAGTAAGCAATACAGAAAACAGGTACACAGAGAGTAAGTAAAGTAAAGATTTAAAGATCTTGATTTTATGCTGGCATCAATAAAACACAACGCTGATATTGTCCAATAATCTTCTCTAATATAATAAAAATCTCATGTCACGGTGTTTGTTATCGAACTCCTCCGAAACGGCCAAGCCGTTTTATTTTTATTTTTTTGGTCTGCATTTGGTAGGTCTGAGAATAGGTCGTAGGCTAATTTTTTTATACCTTATTCTTCGCAGACGGAGTCGCGGCCAACAGCTTGTTTGTTTATATATTTACTATTTTACCTCGTAAGGCCCAGCGCATTAAATTTAGTACATATTTATACCTAAGCAAATGCCAATTTTTATATATAGACAATTTAGTTTTACTTTATGATAGTTTAAACTAGCCGTTGCCCGCGACTCCGTCTGCGAATAATAGGGGGAGTTCGGTAACAAACATCGTGACACGGGCTTTACACGACTACGGCAAAGCCAAAAGGAAGTGTAATGATTTTAGCAGGCTATGTTAGTTTATATATTAGAAGAAGAAGATTGACTTTACAAGGATAATGATTATTTTTATGGACGGCGGAATTCAGCTAAACTAAGTGTCGCTTTTAATGTCAGTTGCCATGATAATGGCGATCGTTTGCAAGTTTACATAAAATTTATTTTACAGGTATAACGTTGACATGTAAATATTGTATAAATTACTTCTGATTGCTTTCGAAGAGACGCGTCATAGATGTCACATAAATAAAGTTAACGCTTAGACATACTTAATAGCATACAGCAGGTAAGTACGTGCTATGAAACTGTTTATTACTTACTTTCAACATAGACAAGTAATAGTAGTTTATATGTTCTGATTGAATAATTTTACCCAAGGAAAGAACCTTTAGAAATAACTATACATTAAACTGAGGCATTTAAACAGTTCAAGAATCTCAACAGTACATTAAATCCTAGTTATTAAAAAGCCAAAACCACGAAAATCTGTTTTGAATTTATTTTATCCTACGAAAGCCAGTTTAAATTAAAATACGCCTAAAAACTAATTAACGCGTGAATTTATCTCAAAGCGTAACTGAATAACGTAAAAAAGAAAATAAATTAATTTGGTACAGATGTCGAGCGTTCAAGTGTTAAAATTTCTATTTCTTCTCAAAAGGTTTTACCTACATTCAACAAATCCAATTTGGTAAAAACTACTAAAGAATAACCCCTTTTAATCATAATTTTCGCCAGTCCTGGAAGAAAGATGTAGATGAAAAATTGTTATTTCCACTGACCTGCAGGTTTTTACCTGCACTTTGCTTCAGATATACATACGAGGACGAGTAAGTAGGTACATTTTGATAATTACGGCGGGAACCAATAACTGGAATAAGTTACACAACCCAAAGACTGTTAAGTGAAGTGGTTGAAACTCAGAAGTACGAAAATTTCAATCGTGAGGGTTGGCTGAGATTATGGGTCGTACACGGTGTAAGGAACAAAAGTGGTCTCTCCTGTAGACATAAAATTAGCGACCCCGAGTCAGCTAACTGGGCCGAAAGCTGGCCAGGCGTTCCACACGCTGGTGTATGCTTGACAGAAAAATATTGGCTATAGACCCTTATAGGTAACTTTTCCCATGCCCACAGGAGAGACGCGAACAACCAACCACCGGCAAATTTATCAGTCTAACCATAATGATGATTCATGCCACTGCTTTGAAATATCGGGAACTCGTTAAAGGTAATCACAATGAAAATCCCGTAATTAATAGGGATGTTGATTTATGTATATATTTTTTTTTATTCTCGTAGAGGATTCTACACTACAACACTCAAGTCCTGCTGCAGGAACCAGAACCAAATGATAATAAATAGTCAAACCGAATGGTTGATGGGGATGGGAGGGGTCGGAGGGAGGGTATTAAAGGGGGATGAAACTTTAATTTATTTTGCCATAGGATGCATCGTTTTCAAGATATTTGACAAAAACACCGGTTGTCGTCCGATTACCGAGGTTAAGCAAGTTAAGCATCGTCGGGCACGGTCAGTACTTGGATGGGTGACCGCCTGGTTTCATTTTTGTTTTTTTTTTAAGGTTTTGTACTACTTAATTTATTATTTCAGACGACAAAACTGAGTGTGCTTTAGACCACACGACTGAAGTAAAACTTCTATATATATAAACATAAACATATACATATACATCATAATAGATGGAGCTGAAGAAGTTTTACTTCAGTCGTGTGGTCTAAAGTACACTCGGTTTTTTTTTCAATTATGTTACTTATACCTCTACAGTATAATTATTAGATTGGTTAAAGTGTTAAGGTAGAAAAAAACGCTAAGTGCTTATCGGAATGCATATAACAAAGGGTTCTTTACCGTAGCAGAAATTAAGTTAAAATGGTTGCTACAACCGCTAAGTTGCTAAAAGACCGTACGTTCATAGAAAAGTCAGGGTGGTTGCTAATTTTCAATATAAAGTGACATTTTATTTTCTTTTGTTAGTATAACATAGGTATTTTAATACTTTTTTAAATGCCTTCTGTTCTTCTTTTCTTGTTATCTCTCAACAAAGCGTGCGCTTCTAGTCCAATAGAAGTTTTAATTAAGAGCAACGCTCTTCCTTGCACTCGGGAATTTGTAAAACACTCTCAAGATACACAGTATAATTTTAAAACACTAACTCAGAATGAATCAAGATAAAAATGAATATATATTTTTTTCTAAATATTTTCCAATACTTTTTAAAGAACTTAGACAAATCGTGAAGAAGTCATAAAGATTGTTTTATCACACCAGAATTCTGAGTATTAGAAACGTTAAAATTCACCGAAAGTCAAATAAAACTTTCGAGACTAATAATTTTACGGTGCTTCATATTCAAACTAAAAATCTAGCGCTGACAATGGCGACAGATGAAGTACTATGTAAAAAGACTAACTTTACTTTCATTGTGTACGGTTACATCTACGTGAATCAAATATTTGCTGTGGTTCGATTGAGCTCTCACTCAAAATCGCATTCGAGCTTGGCACGGGTTTCGCAGTCTGGCAAATAAAGGCATTGACCCCGGCCAAAATACCCGGATTGATTCTACAAAAATAAATTTCAGTTACAACACCTACGGGCCTCAGAAAAACGATTTATTTCCTAGACTATAGGCACGCAGTACCCACGTATTAAGTAGGTACGCTACTCGTATTTACAGACGGCAAAATTTTGACGGGCGTTTTCGAATCGCACACCAGACATTATGGTATACTTACGTAATGTCTTAAAATTAATCGAAATACTTCATCGAGTAGTTGGGTTGTTTGATGGATCCCTGTAAATGGTAATCAGGATTTTCTAATTGTGACTTACAAATATTGATCGACGTTAAAACTGTACCAAATCAAAGGTGCAACTTTTAGAATCTAAATAAATAAATAAATAATAAATAAATATTAGGGGACAATCTTACACAAATCGACCTAGTCCCAAACTAAGCAAAACTTATACTATGGGTACTAGACAACGATAAACATACTTATATAGATAAATAAATACTTAAATACCGAGAAAACATCCATAACTCAGGCAGGAACAAATATTCGTGCTCATCACACAAATAAATGCCCTTACCGGGATTCGAACCCAGAACCTCTTGCTTCGTAGGCAGGGTCACTACCAACTAGGCTAAAGCGGTCGTCGTCCGATGAAAAACTTTTGCAGGGGTGCATTACGCGTTCTCGCTTAATAATTCCTCCATGCCATTTGATTTCTGGCCCATCGTAGATCGTAGAACGTTTTCACAGTGCGCGTCATAATGATTTTCCTAGTCAAGCAATGCACTGTCACTATGATATTTTCTGTGAAAAGATTCCTCAGTGAATCACGATTCAATTGGTTCGATTGTACAATCTGTGTGCACAACTGATCAGTTGATCACCTTAACGCGTATCACTGCTGCAGCGCTCTGTGTAAAATTTAAAGGCATAAAAGATAACTCTGTAAGGTAACTCTGGAACCTGAAAGATATTCTTAATTCTCCGCTAGTTGCTGGGGTATCTGCTTTTCAAAATTGATTTCCCCACAGGTTGCTGCGCTTACTTAAACATGAACAATAAATATCAACACGGCTATGCTACGTTTATACAAGCAACAAGTTTATGTTGATGTTTGTTGTGCTACTGAAACATGGGGTGTAGATTAGCTTAGAGAATGTCAGAACTCTAATTGCTTTGGGTTGCTTATCGTAACTGCCCCAAACGCATATGCGCATCCACGTCCAAGTTTAAAGATACAGTCGGGTCGCTAACATCAGTACCTATACGTTTGTCTATACGGTTAGCATGGAAAAGTGGAAAAGTAAATACCTATGTTAGGGCACTGACCGCACAGGGCCCAAAACATGACAAATGATAAGTTCCAGAATGTTCAAATGCAAAATGTGTATTATTATTGGGTACTATTCACCTTCATCACCATCATCAGTCACCAAGTTCGCCAAGGTTCGCCGAATAGAGGTTATCAGATCGTCACTCCATCTTGTTGGAGACCTACGTACAGTCAAGTGTAAAAATATGGGTGCACACAACTTGCTTATAAATATGTCCCATAGCTCTTATGTCGTCGAATTAAGGTATAGGTATGTAACGATGGGAGGATTAAATCGATACTTATTTATGCACTTGACCGTACTCTGCGTCTACCAGTTCGTGGACCCCATTGGATTAAGTACTATTGGTTAATCAAAAACAATTTTTATCTTTAACTAGCTTTTGCCCGCAACTTCGTACGCGAAGACAATAACGTTAGTTGTTTGGATGAAATTTGGCATACAGGTAGTTTAATAGGATAATACCAGGAAAATTCAAACTTCCCGCGTAACTAATAGGAATAAGTGACTTCTTTGGCCGCTAAACCGTGGTGGCCTAGTGGTTTGACCTATGGACTCTTAAGGAGAGGGTCGTGGGTTTGTGCCCGGGCTTGCAAATCTGAGTTTTTCCTAATTCATGTGCTAAATTACGTTTGAAGTTTACCATGAGCTTTACAGTGAAGGAAAACATCGCGAAGAAAGCTGTATGGTGTGTGTGATGTTCTCAAATCGCATTGGGCCCGCGTGGGAACTTCTGCCCAAGTCCTCTCGTTCTGGGCCTGATTGAAACAGGCTTATTTTATCCCAAGAAAGTGCAAAGTAAAGTTACCGCGGGATAGAAATAACTGTTTTGACCTATATTGAAAATCAGAGCCAGTGTAGCTTTTTATTGGTGATTTTTTTTTAATCAGGCCCAATGTTCAATTCACTTATTTCTATCCCGTGGGAATTTTGCATTGTCCGGTAGAAAAGTAGCCTATGTCAATCAAGGATACTGTAGCTTACTATTATACTCCTTTCACTGTAGCATGGTGCAGGTGACACTTGACACACCGTTTCGTTACACTTATACAAAATTGCTGCGGTGTATTTAATAGCGATTTATTTAAATTCCACACACACACACACACACACACACACACACACACACACACACACACACACACATACACACACACACACATACACACACACACACACACACACACACACATACAGACACACACACACACACACACACACACACATACACACACACACAAACACACACATGTAAACATCTAAATTTAATACCTGTGGTTTAGTATAAATTTAGGTATAGTTACTGATAATTTTTGTTAATTATTTTATAATAATCGTTTATGAATCTATGCTAAGATAACATAACCGGCACGATCGGTCGGGGTCGGTGATGTCTTTGCGCTCTGACACCTTGACAAGGTACGGCTTCTATTAATCTTATTAATTTTTGACAATAATTGCAGTGTTGAGGTGGCAGAGTGTGAATATGTCTCCGACTTTGATCCGATTTTATTTCTTATTAATAGAAGAGCGAGGCCTCCTGATACAGGTATGTTAATACCTACTAGGTGGTCTCAAACACCATCATACCATTGTAAAAAAAATTGTTTTACCCAATAAACGATTTATTATTATGTTGGTACGGATTTCCGATCACGGGCCCATGGGGACCCGGTCATTTGAAAGGCATACATAGGGCCGAAGCCAACATGAAGAGGCCTTTGGTACCATATAATATAAATGAGATGGGCGCAACTATGGAGGTCTATCCCCTAATACACCATGAGGATGTGCTAGCGGACAGTCCCCCACAGTTGCCAAACTATTGCCAGGTAGGAAGTGACATGGAATTGGCTATGGGGTTGGGATGTTGTGGACAGGATTACCGGGCTATGGAGTGAGATAACGGACACCTACCATTTCAATATCTCATAAACTGAACTTTTGGTAGGCGGTGACTCGCTGTTCACTAAATGGGCCCCTCAAACTATTGCCCGCTCGGGGCAACGAGGCGGCAACATTGGTGTGAACGGCTAAGGATGGAGAGGTGTCCCTGGACTTTATACTTCAAAATGCCAACTCGCCACTTACGGCCAAACACATCCATCCTTCGAGCATTTAGCTCTTGCGCTCCACTCTAGGCAACCAACAAAGGCAAACTAGAGGCGGGGTGGGTGTGTAACTGTGTGTGAGTGTGTGTATAAGCGCATGTGTGTATGTGTACCCCTGGAGGTCTCGGGTTCGTGGTGTCGCTACGCACCAACAGCTCGCCACAAGCCGCCCTGCGATGACTGACTGCACTGGTGACACGACAACACCAGCGGGCGATGAGGTCGTCACATCCCTACGCCTAATTTTATTTTTCGACATAGTCACCTTTTAGCATAATACACTTAGTATATCTTTTTTCTAAACTTAAAATTCCATTTTTAAAAAATGTCTCATCTTGAGTACTTAAAAAATCTTGTACTGCAGCGACTACCGCGTCGTCGTCTTCAAATTTCTAGCCTCTCGGGTATTGTTTCAATCTCGGAAATAGGTAGAAATCACTGGGAGCGAGATCTGGTGAATACAGAGGATGCTTAAGGATATTGAACCCAGCATCACGAATTGCAGCCATTGCAACGATGTACTTGTGTGCCGGGGCATTGTCCTGGTGGAACAGCACAACTTTCGAGAGTTTACCTCGCCGTTTTTCGCGGATCTCATTGCGCAATGTTGCTATTTGTTTGGCGTATAAAGTGCCCGTAATAGTGGCTCCATGCTCGAGATACTCAATCATTAATACCCCTTTACCATCCCAAAAAACAGAGCCCATGACCTTACCGGCAGATGGGCTCACCTTGAATTTCTTCGGAGTTGGAGATGATGGCCTTTTCCATGTCATAGACTGCAGTTTTGTTTCAGGGTCGTAATGATGGAGCCATGTTTCGTCCATTGTTATAAATCGCGCCAAAAAAAGTTCCCGGTCTTGCTGTATCAGGTCCAAAGCTTCTTGACAAATCTCGACTCTAGTTTGTTTTTGCGTGTCAGTAAGCATTCTTGGTACCCAACGCGCAGATACCTTTTTCATACCCAAGCGTTCATGTAAAATATTATGCCGTTGAAATCTTTACATTTTCAGCAATAAAACGAACCGTGACACGACGATCCGCCAAAACTGAGTTTTCAACTTTTTTCACAATTTCTTCAGTTATTGCAGTAGTAGGGCGTCCGGAGCGGGGGTCGTCCATGGTCGATGTTCTTCCATGTCTAAATTCGGCGCACCAACGTGCGACTGTCGAATACGGAGGAGCATTAGACCCTAAAGTGTCCCGCAAATCTAAATTGACTTGGTCCGTAGAAAAATTTTTCAAACACAAGTATTTGATAACGGCGCGCAGTTAAATTTTCTCCATTTTCGCTAACGTACTCAATAGCATTGCAAAGAAATTACCGTATTTTTTTTTAAACAAAAGACAGTTAGTTTTTTTTTTCATAGCAATCAGCTAGATAGATTAGCTTTACCGGCCAGTATTTAATTTCTTATATTGAAACTGCTTTAGTTTTGTTTATTATAGTTTTGCTTTATGTTACGGCCTATTTTCGATATACCTAAAAATTTGTACGACCTCGACTTTTTTTTGCATTATAAAAAACTCCGGTACTTAGTTTGCTTTACTTAATTTCATGAAGTAATCGTAAATTTATATTATTAATTACACAATATACCTAATTAAAGTTATAAATTTATAGTTTTATCGATTCGAGTTTTATAGCTTTCACTTCTCTAGTCTGTGGGTTTTGACACCTGCCACCCGCACCATTTATTTATTTATTTATTTATTTATTTAATTCATTACATTTCACAGCATAACAGATCAACCAAAGCACTGTGAAATTCAGATACAATTTTTACAAAGAATATACAATACAGTTTAAAATTGAACAGAAGAAGGTCGTATATCCATCTTCTCGCAATATCTCATACATTCCTCACACAGTTGTAACCATCTGCTTGCAAACAAATCACAGCCTGGGTCGATTCGAGGAGTGAGTTCATCTGGTGCAAAGCTCGAACTAGCGGAGATTTTCTGCGGGAAACCGTTCGTGCTGCCGGCGCCGCCAACAAATGGCGACAGCGTGGCCGAAAGAGAAATTTAGTCGGCGAGGGAACATACAGACGCATCAACTGAGCCACCAATTCGGGACAATCAGAATCACCACGCAAAATACCGCTAGCTACAGTTAATAGTCTGAAATCTCGCCTCACCTCCAAAGAATTGAAGCCTAAGACGCCCAGCAAAAATTTGGTTGGGTATAAAAAAGGATAATATATTCTCTTATACAAATAACGCAAGACCATGCATAACCATGCTACAGTGAAAGGAGTATAGTGAAAGAATTTTTTAAATCAGCCCCGAATTTGTATTGACTTACTTCTATCCCGCGGGAATTTTGCATTTTCCCGAAGAAGATTAGTCTATACCAATCAGGAATAGTGTAGATTTCCATTGGTGAAAGAATTTTAAAAACAGCCCCGAAGTTGAATTCAGTTTTTCTATCCCGTGGGAATTTTACATTTTCCCGATGAAAAAGTAGCCTATGTCAACCGAGGATAGTCATATCATGTCATATGAAAGAATTTTTAAAATCAGTGCCGAAGTTGAATTTACTTATTTCTATCCCGCGGGATTTTTTTATTTACCCGGTAAAAAGTACCCTATGTCAATCAGAGATACTGTAGCTTACTATTGGTGAAAGAATTTTTAAAATCAGCTTCAAAGTTGAATTCAAATTTTTCTGTCCCGTGGGAATTTTGTATTTTCCCGAAGAAAATGTAGCCTATGTCAATTGCGGATAGTCATATCATATCATATGAAAGAATTTTTAAAATCAGTGCCAAAGTTGAATTTACTTATTTCTATCCCGTGGGAATTTTGCATTTTCCCGGAAAAAGTACCCTGTGTCAATCAAGGATACTGTAGCTTACGATTGGTGAAAGAATTTTTAAAATCAGCCTCAAAATTAAATTAAAATTTTTCTATCCCGTGGGAATTTTGTTTTTCCCCGAATAAAAAGTAACCTTTGTCAATCGGGGATAGACATATCACATAATATGTAAGAATTTTTAAAACCAGCTCCAAAATTTAATTAATTTATTTCTATCCCGTGGGAATTTTGCATTTTCCCGGATAAAAAAAAACATATGACAATCAAGGCTAGTGTGGCTTTCTAATTCTGAAAGAATTTTTCAAATTGGCTCAGTAGTTTCAGAGATTCCGCTACTAACAAATAAACAAAAAAAGTTTAGATATTTCCCTATCCCGTGGGAATTTAGAAAAATCCTTCCTTAGTGCACCTCCACAATACTCAAGGTACATGTGTGCCAAATTTCAAGTCTCTAGCCTCAGTAGTTTAGGCTGTGCGTTGTCTGTCAGTCAGTCAGTCAGTCATTCAGTCAGTCAGTCACGGTACTGTTTTATAGGTATAGAAGACTAGCGACCCGCCTCGGCTTCGCACGGGTGCAATGCTGATACTACATAAGTATACTACAGAATGTCTATACAACGTTCACAGCTTTTTTGTCACTAAGCCGAGTTTAGACCTGCAAGAAAAACCGTGCAAGTTGCATTACACTGCGGCGCTTGATTGACCATCTCAATCTCGTTCGCCTTACTGCCTCGCAATGTAATCCAACTTGCACGTTTTTTCTTGCAGGTCTAAACTCAGCTTTACACCTTAGGGCTCTCACACAAAACCGCGATGCGATGCGATGCGACGTCGCGAACTAACAATGCGAATTGCTGCGATACGATTTCGTGCGGTAACACCATATTGATCTATATTACATGCACAATGTATTTAAGGTACTAAATGTTTATTATGGTATGGTATTAATTGTTTATTTACGACATCACATTAGAAACCTCTAAAATTATCAGTGTTTCTCTACTGTATTATGCATGTATTATACATATAAACCTTCTTCTTGAATCTCTCTATCTATTAAAAAACCGCATCAAAATCCGTTGCTTAGTTTTAAAGTTCGAAGCATACATAGGGACAGACAGACAGCGGGAAGCGACTTTGTTTTATACTATGTAGTGATTTTGTTATATAAAGAATATAATAAAAATGTATTAAAATCTCAATGTCAATTATAAAGTAACTACTTACTTAAAGGTATGTGCTTAAAGATGATGACAGTAAGATAATTTCATTAGTAATAAACGACATCAAGCACCTAAATATACGTTAATACAGTGGCAAAGATTGTGTTGTTAGAAAAAAAACAGTGCGGCTTTTTGGATTTAATTAATTTTATTTGTAGTTAACTTACATTTTGAGAACAGTTGTTTGATCTATAATTAACGTGATCTAAAACTAAATTCGCGGTTCGAAGACAATTTATCTATTTAAAAAGAATTAACATTTAATATAGTCGGATGCCAGGCAGCCAACAAGTGTAACGTATGATAGAGTGAGATTATCTTCAATGTATTCATTAAATTCGCAATTTGCCCGTGTGAGGAGCAAGTTAGAGTACCTGTGCGTGGTGACCTGATTACGGAGGGTCGTTATCGAAACCGTGGATTGTTTTATTTACCTTGTTATGACTGATACAAACACAAAGCGGGTCTCTCTGTGGCTTATTTATTTTTGTGATATTCATTACCTATATTAAATCGAAATAATCAGGTGTTGTCATTAAAGGCACGACGGCTACTAAGGACATGGAGGTAAGTAAGTTTAATTTGAAACTGTGAGCGTTTCTTTCTACGACGATAATAAAAACACATGAACCCATAATATTTAGTCCTCGTTAAAAAGATTGCAAGCGAATCCAGGTAACGTCACCGCGACGCGCATTCTTCAATTCCTTGAAGCATTTAAATCAGGGTTCCTTAATGAGGAACCAATACAATGTGTGCCTGGGGTCCAGTCCAGTTACCTTTGATATAGTTAATTTGATTAAATATTGTTAAATTTATGTAGATTTTTTCCAATGATATTCTTCGAAAGGGATCCGTGAATTTTTTTTAATTCTGAAAACGGCCCTAAACTGCAAAAATTATAAGAGTGCCTAGGTATTTTTTTGAGCCTATAAAGTTGTATGGAGTAGTTTAATTTGAAATGGGACGTATTTTGCCACCCATGCAACCTCCGCGCGTACCATGCTCTATTGTACCTACATAAAGTTAGAAAAAGAAACAAAAAAAAGGTCATAGTCTGTCAGTCGCGGCAGCAAGGCGCTATTATTTTTCGCAAGATTTATTATAATATAGTTTTACCACATCGCATCTTAAATTGAATCATTGATATCATGGCAAGAAGTATTTTGCTTGTGTTAGAGCAACCGCACCGCACGCAAAAACTTCGGAGTTAAAGGTGAGTGAAATACTATCAGTTCTATTACATTACTTCAAGATTATTTCTTATTTTCATGCGTTTTTGTAGGTAGGTAAACTACAGGGCCACCCTTTACTACAGTTCACTGAAGCCCCATCAATGTTTGTCAAAAACGTTGTACCTACTTACATTTAATTTTGGAAGTTAAGTATGAAGTATCTTTTTCTATTTATTTTTTTTCTCCAACTTCATTTTTTTATTACTTTTACGGTCATCCCGTGAAACCATATATTTCAAACCATACCATACCATTTTGAAATATATGGTTTCACGGGATGACCGTAAAAGTAATAAAAAAATGAAGTTGAAAAAAAAAAATTGAAAAAGATACTTCATACTTTACTTGTAAAAGTTGGCTTAGTAGCGCCATCTCTTGGTCCAGGTGAGCGGTTAGCTCCGAAGGAGTGTTAAAGTCTCTCGGTAGAGGGCATAACATAGATGCGCGCTTTATCACTCCATAATGTGATTATAACAGACTGAAGTGTACGATGTATGGGAAAGATTCGTCGCTAACTTCTAGACCAGTGATGGTGCAGGGGTAAGCACGCAGCACGGAACGCTGAGGACCTGGGTTCGATTCCCAGCATTGGTCTTTTTTCTGGGGGTTTTTTCTGTGCATCTATATTTCAGTTTGTATTTAGTTTGAAATATTTAATTTTGGACTCCGACTGGCATAGAAATTTACAGGTAAGAAGATGGCATGAATGCAACTGAGCCTAACTAACATAGTCCAAAATGTACTGATCACTTTGTATGGAAATCTCACAAGAAGCACTGATCTAAGCATCAAGCAAACACCAACTAATTCATGCGGTTACCATTAACAACCTACATATTTCTACCGCTCAAAATATTAGTTTTAAAACACAGCTATGAATAGGTACAAAGTATTTAATTGAAGCGATGGTAGTTGGTAGTGCTAATGGCAGTTTATAGATTGACAAAGTACATGAACTCGGTAAACTAGAAAATTAACTTTCAGAACTAACACCCCACATCGCACGGCCGGGGGCAGTTTCGTCAGTTACGCGCTAGTTGCCAGTAGGATCGGTTTGCATAGAAATATATATTTCATTGCATCCTATATAAGAAGCTGTACATACCTTAAATACTGTTGTTAGATTCACTGGAACCCTGCCCTGTGCCGAATCTATTACGTAAAATAAGATTATCATCATCATCATCATCATCCCAGCCTGTATACGTCCCACTACAGGGCACAGGCCTCCTCTCAGAATGAGAGGGCTTGGGCCGTAGTTCCCACGCGAGCCCAGTGCGGATTGGGAACTTCACACAAACCATTGAATTTCTTCTCAGGGTATGCAGGTATCCTCACGATGTTTTCCTTCACCGTAAAGCTCATGGTAAATTATAATGTAATTTCGCACATAAATTCCAAAAAAACTCCGAGGTGCGAGCTGGGATTTAAACCCACGACCCTCTGCTTGAGAGGCCATAAGTCAAACCACTAGGCCACCACGGTTTTTTTTATTAAATAAGATGTAAATGAGAAATTCTATTTTTAACATTTTTACGATTATTGATTTAGGTTACTATTAACTGAAATAGGTTAGATCTAAATTTTGAAGCTCTTAAAATGAGGTTGATGTGATTTGAAGCTACACTATGATAAGACAGAGAGCAAAAATCTCCGTAAAAAAATATCAAAGGTTGGAAATTTCAATTGATTCAGTTATTTTAAGGTTACTCAAAATTACCGTGGAAAATGGAAATGTTATAGCTCCAGATATTTTATTATATCCATCCACAAATTGATTGAACAAAGGCAAACATTAACGCGTTTTCCGGTAAAACGCTCGCTTTAGAAATATTATATCGAAACGCTTTTTAACTTCACGGTAGCTTGAAATGTATGAACGAAACTCTTTTAAATTCAGACCTCGCTCTCGCATGCATAAAATCCTATTTTATCACTAACCTAACTCGGAAAATCCACATCACAGCCGCCGTTTTAAAAACTAGAGCAATACTTACTTACTTTGTTTTTACATAAGACATTTTTTGTAATTACGCTTTGCATTCATTTTAGCGGGTTATACTAAAATGAAGCTAATATAAAGCGTGTAAAAACAAGAAAGTAACAATTCCGAAAGTTGGAATTACGAATTTCTAAATATCGATTTTTTCGCTGCACGGAGCTCCTGTTTCGCGTACCTAGTTAAGGTGTTTCGCCCTTTGCTGCTATTTTAACCTAACCTATGGACGTTAGAGTGATTATTGTTATTAATTTTCATGACTGTCGAATCGAAATCGAACAGGCGTTGATTCGGTCAATGGTGTCTGAAATATTTTATTCCTAAAAAAAAATACTCCTAAAAACCAAATTTCCGAATTAGTGATGAAATTTATAATCCAAATATTGCTAATGCTTTTCATTCTTCGGAGATATAAAAATAAGATATAAATGAAATCGAAATTTAGAACTTAGACAAAATAAATTTCGTGTTTTTTAATAATCAAAATTATAAGTCTTAGGAATAACGAAAGTCGCTGTTTTGTAAAACGGAATATTTAGTAGATTCAGAATAAAATATTTCGGAGTAGTATTTGGGTGTTCCCCTTTCAGGTTTCCATTGCCATGCCAACATACTTGTTTAGCTTTATAGTTCCACCATATCCGTCTGTGCGCAACTTGATTCAAATACTCTCAGTACACCTACTAAAAAGCTGTTATTTGACATGTTGCTATTCTATCCTATCCTACTAATATTATAAATGAAAAGTTTTTATATGTTTGGATGTTTCAATGTTGGTTAGTCCGTCACGCAATAACGGCTCAACGGATAAGATAAGATATTCTTTATTTGCAGAAAAAGGGTTAGTTACATGTCTTATTATTATGTTAGATATATTGTTCCATCTTTTTCGCTGCATTCATACAGCATGCAAATATAAAAATTAGGTACCTACAAAAATGTTTCATGCAATATTTTTATCTAAGTATAAATATGTCAAAATTATTATTCTTGGTTTCATTAATAATTCATTACAATATTCATTAAATTACATTATCCAGTGTACATTATTGTTATTATTATTATTATCAAATCAAATCAATTATAAATGTTTTATGGTTCAAGCATCGTAAATATATCAATATGGTCTAAACACTGCTGTGCACAGCTTCCTCTTTATCTGTTGTGTCTATATTTGCTATAATTTATAAATTCTTTAACACTGTAAAAACACTGTTCAAGGAGCCAACTTTTGAATGTTAGTCTGAATTCATTTTTTCCAAGCGTCTTAATTTGGTCAGGTAAGTTATTAAAAACCTGAATGCACATATTATAACTATTCCTTTTATAAATGCTGTTTCTACAGCGTGGCTGACATAATAGATATTTATATTGCCCTCTTATAGGGTAAGTCCAGGATAGATGCCCCACTTTTTGAAATAGCTTTATAATTTAAAAACTAAACAAATTATAGCATTGCGTCCAATGCGTATGATAACTATGGTCCTTAATCTATTATTTTACTGTACTTGTTTTAATATAAATCGTATGGATTTTGTGTAAATCGTACTTTTGTAGACCCCTTATAAATGGGATAGGTGCCTACCGTGAGGGATAGACGACTCGTCGCAAAAATGCGTCAGAGGATAGATGCCCTTTGAAATTAAACAAGTTAAATAAAAGTTATCAGTCTTTTATATTCATTGAAAATTCGCCTAGAATCCTAGTAGGTACTAGATGTTTTACTGAAACAAATTATAAAAGCTTAATCAATTCCATATAAAATGTGATTTTGTTTCTATTTGCAAATACAGAAAAAACTTCACTAAATACCAATCAATATGTACAGTCAGCGTCAAATAGTTCGTGACACCCAAAGTGGCCAAAAAGTTAGCAACACGGCCTTATTCCAACTGTAATAAAGACGTGTTGCGAACTATTTGACCACTTTGGGTGTCACAAACTATTTGACGCTGACTGTACCTACATTACATAACTACCTAGCTAGGATCAATTGTTTTTCATTTTTGGCAAAACGTCGTCTTAGTAGTGTTATAGACGGTATTCCATATGTTCAGGCTTCTTCATTGACTCCTTTTTCTCCCTTCTTCATTTCGTCGAAGGCTGCTAGCAAGCTTTCTTCAGACCAGGCGACGTTACGCTGGACTACGAGGGCGTTTTCTCTCATATTTACAAGGCATTTCGATCCTCTGCAATATAAAAATTATTTGAAACAAGTTGAGGATAGATGCCCTTAGGGGCATCTATAGCGATCGAAAACGGGGCAACTATACTTTTCGCAGAGGATAGATGCCCTTTTCGATAAAAAATCAAGTAATGATAAAATCACTATAAAATATACTAATCCATGCAGTCTAAACTTCAGTGCAACTAAATGAGTTAGCTAAAAGCGAAAATTATAAGCCAGTCTAAAGTTATTCAAAAACAAATACTTACGAATATAATTTTCACGCTCTGCGAGGTCTCACCGCGGAAGGTTTTGGCACTCATGGACTAAACGCGTTCGCTCTTGCTCATGATAGCAGCATCCCAGAGGTTTGCAGGGAGGGGGCTTGCTATTATTTAGTGGAATTTTGGTCCCACAGCCTTGCAACTAGTAGAAATTGAAATCGAGGCATCTATCCCACTGGGGCATCTATCCTGGAATTACCCTACCTCTTGTATGCTGATCTGATCGCTTTTTAAAATATTTAGGGAATTTCTTAACAAAATTACAGATTTTATAAATATACATACAGGCTAGTGGCAAAATATTTAATTTTTTGAAAATGGGCCTACAGCTGCACCCTATCCAAGAGTTTGTAATTGCACGTACACATCTCTTCTGCAATAAGAAAACCCTACCAAAGTTCACAGAGTTACCCCATAAAATTAAGCCATAACTAAGAACCGATGATACATGCCCATGGTAAGCTGTAAGTGCAGCCTCAATGGACACACCTTGTCTAAGTTTTCGCAATGCGTAAACGAAACGATCCAATCTGAAACATATAGAGTCGATATGTCCCTTCCAGTTTAAGTGGGGGTCTATATTAAAACCCAAAAATCTGACACTACTAGCTTCCTGCAATGTAATCTCTTCAAATGTAATGTTCATCTTAGGGGGCTTGGACTTAGCTGAGTGAAATTGCATAAACTCAGTTTCAGGTGAAACTTAACATACATACATTTATACCCGGTAATGAGTTCCCGTAGAGTAATATTTTTTACTTTAAAAGAAACTAGTGGGCGCTGTCCAAGTACGTTGAAGTGTCAAGATAACGTATTATCTTCGTCTGCAATCTTTAGATGGCGTTGTCCGAGAAAAAGTTGTGCTTCAAAAATGTTCGGCACCTTTAATACCATAACCAAGGCAAGGGATAAAACTAGTAAATCAATATATATTTATTATTTCAAAGCTCCGAGGCACGTCGGGAGTGATGAAGGATCCATATAGCCATCTCTACAACATGGCTTATTTGCTCAAAGTGATATAATGTAGCGAATCGATGGCAATGCTGGGGCCGGAGGTGACGAGCCGGCGACCACCTTAAGTGCATTTATCCATTTCGGGGCGTTCCGTAATGGAAGCTTTCATCGTTCGAACCGTAGAGATAAATGTTACGTACCTGTGCAATTTGCTTTTGAAGTTTTCGCCGTGTTTACGAACACGATATTGCACTAAAGCGCTTTACTTCGGCAATAATTTAACCATTTATATGGCATCTATCAATTACGCTTAAAATAACTTGCCGGCACACTGCGCTTATACCCATACCTATCCATATTCACTGTGTTCCACGTTGCATGCACGTCCTACACGTTGTTATAAGCAAGTTCATAGAGTTTCGGATTCATAACAGGGGTTGTTAGTGTCCATAGGTGGTGGTGTTCAATTGACATCATGTAACTTGCTCCATTTTTACCCGATATCATTCAAATCCGGTGACATACAATTGGAACTCAACGCACTGCGGGTTGAGTACAATTAATTTGTATTTCTATGGAAAACAAAAAATCTTTTTATGGTTCAGTGTTTTTGGGAGTTTTGTGATGAGGTTTCCTGGCTAATTTCGTAATACTACACCTATGTCAATGACTGGATACCACAAGATGGATGGCGGCGATGAGGTAGGCCCAGGAGGGGTTGGCGGGGCGACCTAGACGTGTACTCTAAGGACTGGAAGGACACCGCTCAAAATCGGGATGAATGGAGAAAAGGGGGAGACCTTTGTTCAGCGGTGGGAAACTTCTCCAGGCTAATTGAATGTCAATGAAAAGCAACCTGTAGGTTTTGATTTTCAGGGTTTTTGAATGAAATATCATTAAGCATTAAGTATTTCATATTAATTTTAGTGTTCCTGAGAAAAAGTATATTGATACATAGACAGTTCCTTTTTCCCGGCTGAGGTACGAAACCCTAAAGGGAATTTGATACTTAATCTTAGTACGGTATAGCACTATGTAATATTACAGTAGTTAATGTGCCAAAGTACTTGATGAAGTTGTACGGACACTTCTCTCATTAACTTGGCGATCACGTGCACATTAAGCTCGTTCCCAGTTCAGGGACGGCGCTGAGAGCGCTGGGCACTGCCTCTGCCTAAACAGTCAGGATAGGACCATCGCACAAACATGATAGCGACTATACTATATCGTATCTCTAGTGTTCTGTGTGTGGCAGGTAAAGGGCCAAAACAGAAATGAGAACTAATCTCTAAGGGATATGACTAAATCACGCAGGGAATCCATTTTATCATTTGCCTAGAAAAAAACAGTCATTTGATTAAATACCTAAATCTTTTTAGTGAAATGACAAAATCTATTGCATCGTTTCGTAAGTATATATTCAAGGGGACAGTCATTGGCTTTGATTATGTGACTATACTTACTCGTTATCATTGGTATCATATTATTGATCGAAGTCTCTAACGTACGTTTTATGAATTTTTTATACATTTTATATATCATCACACATCACTTCAGCCGAAAGACGTCCACTGCTGGACATAGGCCTCCCCCAAGGTTCGCCAAACAGACCGATCCTGCGCCATCTGCATCGAACCCGTTTCTGATACCTTAACCAGGTCATCGCTCCATCTTTTTGGAGGCCTGTTTACGCTGCGTCTTCTGGTCCATACATTTTATATATTTATACTTAGTATTTATTTTTACACTAACAATAACTTTAATTTTAATACTAGATGAAAAACCCGTCTGTATAATTGCCGTTCCCACGGGAATTCCGGGAAAATATATACACTATGTCACTCTCGGAACTGAGACGAATCGAATGACACCTCACACTTCAAAATCCATTGAGCCATTTAGGCTGCAGGGCGTGCTAAAGAATGATACGCACATATATACATACATACATATCGTCGTTGATACCGCAATACCGCGTAACTAGCTTTTTCCATAAGGTTCAACTTGAAATGAAATAACAGGGAAAATTAGATAAAATAGACTCTATGGGTAAAGGTAGTTACGCGGTATTGAAGTATCACCGACGATATATAAATACAAATACACGCTCGAAAAACATAACCCTCCTTCGACAGTCGGGTGAAAATAACTGCCGAATATACCTACTACATTTAAGAAGTAGTAGATACTTACAGTCAGCAACAAAAACATGAATACACTTAAAGTACCAAAAATATGTATACACGCCTTTATGCCCTAGTAATAGAGTCGTCGATGCATATTTTTGGTACTTTGGGTGTATTCATATTTTTTTTGCTGACTGTACATAATAAATAAAAAACTTTGAACATGATAAAATAATTATCAACATTACAAAACTGGTGACTTTTATCTGGTTTTCACCCGACTTTCAAAGGAGGGTTATGTTTTTCGAGCGTATATGTATCATTCTTTGGAACGCCCTGCAGCCTAAACGGCTCAATGGATTTTGAAGTGTGATGTGTCATTAGATTCGTCTCAGTTCCGCGAGTGACATAGGATATATTTTCGCGGAATTCACATGGGAACGGGAATTATTATACAGGCGGTTTTTTTATCATCTAGTATTAAAATTAAAGTTATTAAGCACTACATCTGTTAGAAAGGTCGGGACTCACAAGGAAAAATGGGTGAATTGGCATTGGATACTTTAACGTTTACGTTTGGAATAGAAATAATAGCTTCTTTAAAAAAGATATAGCAGTCTTTTTATGAAGTGTTGAAAAAATTTCTCGCTTTATACCAACACTATGTTTTTAATATCTTCCACAACAGGAATGTTCTACGACAAACTCTATAATACAAAAGAGTGAAGCTAAAACATTTTAATATTTAAACCAACTCCGGTCTAACTTCCTTACTTGAATTAGTGAACAACTGCAGTCTGCTCGTTAATTAACCCGCGTTCAAAAGAGTCGGAGCGACCCGAATGTTTGTTTTTATGTGTGTTCGCGCTAAAACTTGCTTTGGATTCGAATTTCGAACAGCGCTCAATTAAAACACACGGTTTGTGAACGCAGTTTGTTTGAAAACGACAGACCTACGAGATATTTGTACTTTTTTTTTAATGTTATAATAATTAATTAACTGACATAAAGCTACAGTCAACTGGCCAATCATTCCGAATAGAGCGAGGCGTGAAACAGGGCGATCCGCTGTCTCCGAAATTATTCAACTGCGTCCTAGAAGAAGTTTTCAAGAGCTTGGCGGTCTCCTGGGAATCCAAGGGGATTGTCGTCGGAGAAGAGAGGTTGACTAACCTTCGTTTCGCCGACGACATTGTCTTATTTTCTTCATCAGCCCACGAACTCGAGGAAATGCTACAACAACTTAGCATGGCAAGCCTTCAGGTTGGATTGATGATGAACATGTCAAAGACCCAAATTATGACTAATGCCACGAAACGCAGGATACAAATACAAGGGCAGACAATACACTATGTCGACGAATATATCTACTCGGGCCAAGTAGTCTCTTTTAACAACAAACAAGACAAGGAAGTCGAAAGGCGTCTTGAAAATGGTTGGAAGAGCTACTGGTCCATGAAACAGCACATGAAGGGTGACCTTCCCCTGACACTGAAGCGCAAACTCGTCGACATGTGTGTATTGCCGGTCTTGACCTACGGTGCGCAAACATGGTCTTTGACTGAGACCCAGAAATCCAGACTTAAGGTTTGCCAACGAGCTATGGAGCGCAGCATACTAGGAGTTAAAAGGATTGATCGAATCCGGAACACTGTACCGACTTACCCGACTACCGCTATACCTAATACTAAAGCTACCTACCTATAAAACCCTATATTAAACCTTATATATTCCTTATATATCTCTACCTATATTCCTACATTACTTTATATATAACTACCTATATGTTTCTACCTATATATCTTTAAGACCTACCTAGGGAAGCCTATCTATAAAGCAAACCTATAGCACCTAATTTTTTCTAAAAATAGTCCTTAAAATACCTAGCTCCTAACTCAAGTTGTTTTACCTTGTTTAAGTCACAAAATTGGCCAAGTGATCGTTAGCGGTCTAGAATAAGGATCCTACATTGAGTCCGTAAAGAATAACCCGTCAGCTCTTTTCGATATGGTATGGGTATGGAGTTGATGGCTACATAAGTTAAGTTTAAATATGAAATGGTGAGAGTTGAATAATTTAAAGAAAGTAATTGTCTATAGATAATAAACCATGCAGATCTTAAGAGATGAACAACTGAAGTAGGATAATTGCTTGTAGTTTTAAGTAATTGCCTATGGTTTTAAGTAATAGCATATAGTTTTAAGTATTGCATATGGTTAATAAACTCATAGAGTCGTTAAAAGAAGAGTAGTTGAAGAAAGATAAATGTCTGTAGTTTTATTAATGTCATATGTCCATAGTCTACGTTATATTTGTATGGAAAAGGTACTATATTACGTGGCAGAGTTCTGGGGCTCCTCCACCGCCCCAAAAGGTAGCCCCGCGACTCCAGACTTGGGTAGGGCTCCCCCCACTGGCTTTGAAGAAGCATATACCTTTTCCTTGTTTAGGTAATAAATGCATTACATTAAGTAAATGAGAGGACAATTCAAAGGGAAGTCAGTTACAGCCTGTGGCCGTTCCTGGATCCAACCTGTGATCACATTGCTTCCGCAATAGCTAGCTGAACTTTGGTAGTAAGCGTAATCTCGATGGTTTATCATAATGACTATTGAGTAGCTACCAGATCCTATGGTACCAGTAAGCCACTAACTTGCATCTGCCTCAGTTATAGTCAGAATGACGGTTTGTAAATGTAAATGTTTGGTAAGACTTTTACCCTTTTAGATGTAGTAAGTATAACTATCCGTCACAGGACCAGGCAATCCAAGGTTATTTCACCAGGGACGACCGCCGACTTCAAAGGAGATTCTACTTTTCAGCAAATAAATATTCATAGTGAGTTTGTTGAGTTTTATTTTGACTCACTCAATAGCAGCTACCAGCGTTTGTAATGTAGGACATATGGATGAAAGCAAACCCTGAAATCTTCCATCCGTCGGTAAGTACAAGAAAGTCTAAGTCAAAAGTCAGTCAATAAGATCTCAGCTTCGATAATTGGGTCAACAAATGTAACCCTTTCCCTCAACATAAAATAGCTTAATGAAGAACTTGTAATAGTTAATGGTAATGATATTAAATAAGTCAGATAGCTTAACAATGCCCTCCAACATCAAATAGTATAATGCAGATCGATGATATTAGTTAATGGCGACTATACCTACTCCCTATAAACCTATCCTAGCAGCTAAACTATCCATCTATTCTACACGAAATTAGCAAGCTAGGAATCCGGATTCCACATTTACAATTACCGCGGGGTCCCTCTCCAACTGATAAGAGAGGGCCTATCCTAAACTAATGCCTACGTTTGAGCAGGTTAACTCAGCTTCTATCCTCTATACCTGTGTGCTTCTGGTATCCATCTGAGGGGATTGGGTTAGATGAATACCAGAGTGTAATATATATATAAATAGATAAGCGGACTAGACATTGATGAGCTTGAAACACCGATTGTGGCGCCCCAAACCCTTCAACACCCAGGGAGAAATTAGGTCCGACTCTTGAGTTATAATACAGACCCCCATCCTTCTCCAATAGATGGTATTCTACCTTTAAACGCCTCCGAGAAGAGCTAAACTACAGTTAGCACCGTCAGGTTGACCGTCTATCTCTTCTCAGAGTCCAGCTATTACTTCAGCTGATGCTCGAATAGGTTCTCATACACTAACACAGCCTAACCCACACACTGTCCCCACAAAACCCACTAAACCCCAATTTAACTAACAACGAATATGTAATTATCCAACAATGAGCATTCCATCACCATATTTGGTAATAAATACACAAAACCAGACAATCACACAAAACCTCCCTTTTAACTATCTCAAGAAATAAATAAAACCCATACATTATTCCCACAAAATCCCGCTAACCCCATTTTAACTATCAAACAACTATGTAATTATCCAACAATGAATATTCCATCACCATATTTGGCAATAAATACACAAAGCCAGACAATCACACAAAACCCCCCCCCCCCCCCCGTTAACTATCACAAGAAACAATTAACCACCCAATAAAAGATACACGACAAAAGAAAACACAATAAAAGAAAGCACAGTAAGAGAAAACACAGTAAAAGTTACAACGAAAATGATACCTTAACCCCACTAGGAGAACCGTCTTCGAACCCGTAACAAACAAGAATAATCCTTTTCCCACGTCTCGCTCCCCTTTTATACTAAAATAGTAGCTTGTTTTTCCATACTGGTCACCCCGACCTCGATAACCGTAATGTCCCCCCGGACCTCCGCTGCCGCAAGGAACGCTTTGGCCGTTTGGACCGCTTAGACCGAGAAATTGCTTTGAAAACCTCGTATCTTGTTCCGCCAGAGTCAGTAATGCAAAGAGTATTATTAGTATCAAATTAGTATATAGAAAGTGATGCAGTGATCTTATTTGCATACTTTAGTAATGAAATGCTTGTTTTTGATGAATTAATAATTAAATAGCCTCGTTTGTGTTTAAAATCATTTTATTATGTAAAACAAGTTATTTTTAACTTTCATATTTAAAACTATGATCACATATGTTTTTAGCTGCATTTTCTTTAATCCAAAATTAGCTTGAAGGTTACACGTGCCTCGTACATTGACCTCTCATGGTCAGGTGTTCGGATACTTTCGCATTCAGATACTTTAGTAATAAAATGCTTGTTTTTGATAATTTAATAATTCAATAGTCTACTTTGAGTATGAAATAATTTAATTTGATATAAAAAAAATAAGTTAAACTATGTTCACATAAGGTGGAACATTACAGATTGACGTCTGTAAGGTTACAACACCACATTGCGCTCCAAAACTCAAATCACTGATGTAGGAAGGGCTACCGCCAAGCTTAAATGGGACTGGGCCGGGCATGTCTGCCGGATGCATCCACAAAGATGGGCGCACTCAGCCACGTGGTGGGTGCCGCGCGACGGCCACCGACGGCAAGGCAGGCCGAGGCGGAGATGGCGGGACGACCTAGACGCGGAATCGAATGATTGGCCCAGTATAGCTCTGGACAGGGACATGTGGAAGTCAAGAGGAGAGGCCTTTGCCCAGCAGTGGGACACAAAAATAGGCTAATTAAAAAAAAAAAAATATTACGTAATTTATAGATATAAATAAAAAAGTTTTAATAAAAATAATAATATTCATGCGGTTGATGTAGGTTGTATTTATGTGTATATCTGTTACCGTTTTCCGCAAAACCACTGAACTGATTTCGATGTGGTTTCTTGCATCATGGTAGTATAATTTAATGACAAGTTCTTAGATACAATTTACTTCTGTCTCTATATTTTTTTAATACCTACTGAATCGATTTAAATTCGTTTTTTTGCATCGTTTATAAATACTCTCTTTTGTTTTCACCCTTTTTTCTGGATGCGATTTTTATAATAAAATTTAATTTCCACTAGCTACTCGTCCCTAGCCTGTTGTGGCCCACTGCCAGACACAGGCATCCGCTCAGAATGAGAAGGCTTGGGCGAAGATCCCACGCGGCCGTAGTGGGGATTTAATTTCTTCGTAGCTGTGTGCTGTTATTCAATTGTAAAAGTTGTAAAATTCGTAGTATTCCTCTATACCAGCAATATATTTATTTATATAGCTTGTAATGTGTACCACTGCTATGCAAAGGCCTCCTCTTTCCTCCGCCATTGTTCCCTATCCTGGGCATGCACCTGCCAACCGGGCTGAAAAGCGCTCGGGTCGTCCCGCCATCTACAAAAAAAATATCAAAATTAAATTTAATAACATTAGAACGTTTTAGGGGTTTTCGAAAGTCGTCGTTTACCATTTCTTCCATTTCCAAAAACTACGAAACACCACACCCTTCGCCCAGAAGTCGAGCATCTGCTGGTGCTTGGCAGGCACTTGGACTCTAAATGAGTTGAAATTGTTAGCCCTATGAGACTGGAGCGGGTAAATAAACAGCTAGGATCTCTGTAACCGACCCCGTGCTATATAAGAATCTCTACTTACATAGTTAAAACATGATAAAAATGCAAAAATAAGTAGATAACTATGTTATTTTGCGCAGTAAACTCATTCACATTAACCCAGGGTGCAACCACGTAGCAAGCGGCTCGGGAAATAAATTTCAAATCGCTTTAGTACCCCGTGACACGAAAGATGTTAGTTAAACGGAAAATATTTTCTGTATCGCCTTTGGGCGTTAAGCGGCCCCGCTCATGCGATTTTCCGTGCACTTTTCCCGCCACGGTGACTGCGATTTCTGTTTCGACATTGAAATGTGCATCTTGGTTTTGAAATTGGTTAACAGTTCAACGGAAAATATTTGTAGTCTTCAGCTTAGTTTATAATTTTTCGAATAGCCAACTTTGACCGCTGGGAATACTGACCAGCTAGAAACGCTCCGCCGCAGGTGAATTATACAAGTGTAAAGTAAAGCATCTATGTGTCTCTGTAGCATGTCAATACATTATAGAATTTTATTAGTCATTTAAACTACGTAGGTAGTTTCTAGGATAATAATAATCATAATCATATTGGTCGAATCGAAAATTTTAGAACCTCTCAATTATCAGGTGTTATCAAACCAGTTGAATCATGGTGAAACCTTTCCACAAAAAATGTCATAGTGACACCTGTTATTGAAAAATACCCAAAAGTGAGTTCACGCGAAAGTTGGTTAATGTAATAGGAAAAAATGTCTATATATATATACGAGTATTTTTACTTCCAGTTACGTGTGTGTGAATACCGTTTACCTTAATATAATGGCAGACGTAACGCTCCGTTAATGATTTTCATATCCAATAACGTAGACTACAGAATTTCATCACAAGCCGAGAACCGGGAGAAATTCATATTGACACCGGAAATATATTACACAGGTATCTTTTAATTTGTTACTTCTCCAGCACATTTTATTGTTGTTACGTTAGTCGGTCGAGTTCTTTCTGGGTTGGATTCCCTTGGATGTAAGTATTTTTTCATCACTTAAGCTCTGAAAGTAGGTTGCATTTAACTTGAAATACGAGTTGTAATTTAAAAATCGAATGGTGTGTATCCTTTGTATTCACGAACTGGTAAACAAGGAGATTTTAATGCGTAATACTTACCTCCAAACCTCCATGCTGGCATGATGCTGCTGGCCAGTGCTGGCTGAATGTGCCAAAGACAAAGAGCGCGTTTATTTCCTCGCATTTGTGATGAAAAGTAGAGTGTTCAACTCGAGTGTAAATAATCAAATACACCCGTGAACAATAAGCACCCTCGCTCGCTTTTCTCGCTCGTGCGCCTAAATATCTTGGATGTAATTGATCACTTACGACCCTTGTTTATCAATCTACTATACCGCACCGCCTGGACATAAGTACGAGGGGCGTTCAATATAAAGTGAGAATGAGATGCAAACTCTTTTAATATTACGAAATTAAATACTGGCCGGTAAAGCTAATCTATCTAGCTGATTGCTCTGAAAAAAAAAACTAACCGTCTTTTGTTTAAAAAAATATACGGTAATTTCTTTGCAATGCTATTGAGTACGTTAGCAAAAATGGAGAAAATTGAACTGCGCGCCGTTATCAAATACTTGTGTTTGAAAAATTTTTCTACGGACCAAGTCAATTTGGATTTGCGGGACACTTTAGGGTCTAATGCTCCTCCGTATTCGACAGTCGCACGTTGGTGCGCCGAATTTAGACGTGGAAGAACATCGACAAAAGACGACCCCCGCTCCGGACGCCCTACTACAGCAGTAACTGAAGAAATTGTGAAAAAAGTCGAAAACTCAGTTTTGGCGGATCGTCGTGTCACGGTTCGTTTTATTGCTGAAAATGTAAAGATTTCAACGGGGAGCGTGCATAATATTTTACATGAACGCTTGGGTATGAAAAAGGTATCTGCGCGCTGGGTACCAAGAATGCTTACTGACACGCAAAAACAAACTAGACTAGAGATATGTCAAGAAGCTTTGAACCTGATGCAGCAAGACCGGGAACTTTTTTTGGCGCGATTTATAACAATGGACGAAACATGGCTCCATTATGACGACCCTGAAACGAAACTGCAGTCTGTGACATGGAAAAGGCCATCATCTCCAACTCCGAAGAAATTCAAGGTGAGCCCATCTGCCGGTAAGGTCATGGGCTCTGTTTTTTGGGATGGTAAAGGGGTATTAATGATTGAGTATCTCGAGCATGGAGCCACTATTACGGGCACATTATACGCCTAACAAATAGCAACATTGCGCAATGAGATCCGCGAAAAACGGCGAGGTAAACTCTCGAAAGTTGTGCTGTTCCACCAGGACAATACCTCGGCACACAAGTCCGCCGTTGCAATGGCTGCAATTCGTGATGCTGGGTTCGATATCCTTAAGCATCCTCCGTATTCACCAGATCTCGCTCCCAGTGATTTCTACCTATTTCCGAGATTGAAACAATACCTGAGAGGCCAGAAATTTGAAGACGACGACGCGGTAGTCGCTGCAGTACAAGATTTTTTAAGTACTCAAGATGAGACCTTTTTTAAAAATGGAATTTTAAGTTTAGAAAAAAGATATACTAAGTGTATTATGCTAAAAGGTGATGTCGAAAAATAAAATGACATTTAGTAAAAGTTGTTTATAACATACTCATTCTCACTTTTTATTGAACGCCCCTAGTAGATACGTAGGACTACACCTACTAAATACGAATATTCTATAGAAGCTTCTAATTTATTCCCTGTCTATTGACTAATTATATTATTTACTTAGTGCTTTGCAGCTTAGTGCTTTGCTGCGAACTCGAAGACGTGGCGTAAGAAAGCCCCCAACAAGATGGCCCGGCGATCAGGGCCCAATTGCATAACAAAGTACAACTAATATTAGGTACAAGCGGAACTATCGCTTCAGTTATATTAACTAGAAAGGGAGTTCCGCTTGTAATATAAGTTGTACTTTGTTATGCAATTGGGCAAAGGTTGGGTAAAGGTCGCAGCAACCACTTTGATGAAGGCAGCGCAGGATCGGTCGTTGTGGAATAATAATGAATGTTTAGCAATATCTTGGCGTCGATGTGTGTTTGCACTATTACAATTTTTTTTATAAAATATTCAAATTCTAATTCAGATTAAATTAATTTATTGTTAATTATAGGCACATGTGGAGTTGGAAAATCATATTGAAAGTTCCGTCATAATTTACTCCTCAGGCGTGCAATATTAGATTTGTTAAACTTAAAAATTTAGAAAAATTTATTAACTAATATTAGATACCTGCCATAAAATCCTGTTCTAAGAATTCATTTACATCATAAAATATATTATCCTTCAAAATTTTTAATAAAGTTCTTTTAAATAATTTTTAAATTTTGTTTTTTTTTTTATGTTATGGTATCTGGTAGTTTATTAATTATTATACAGCTTTGCGGCCATTACAAATTGCTCTTTTTATAGTAGGTAGTCTTGACACAATTAATAGCTTTGTTAATAAATACTTTGTTGTCTTGTACATGTGTTAGCGTAAAGTAACACCTGAATTAATCAATTAAAATAAAAAATATATAATTTACACCGAAATATTCAGATATGTCTACATACTTTAAACATAAAACTACCATGAGACTGACTCATAGTGAAAAAATACGGATAATTCATGCCTATGATCGAGTTTAGCTCGACATTTTTTTTTTTTAGCCCTTCTGGGAGCCACACGTCGCGGCAGCTGCCAAACGGGTCTATTCCGACTAGCTAACATTATCAGTTCCATTGATGGAACTAGTTGGACTTTTTTCCGAGTAGTTACATTCAACGAAGAGCGTTTCCTTAATGGAACTAGTTGGACTTTTTTTCCAAGTAGGTAGTTACATTCAACGAAATAAAATAAAAACATTTAATATAAAATAAAAACGAATACAAAAAATAGAAAGTACTTAATTTAAATTCCTTTGCTTATTAAAAAACTGACTTCTACTTAGGTACATTCTATTTACTTCCATTAAATTAACTCTGCATTATTAATGTAACTACTGGGAAAAAAAAGTCCAACTAGTTCCATTAAGGAAACCCTCTCCGTTTGTGCCCAAATAAACATTAAAACATTGAATCTAACTACTCGGAAAAAAAGTCCGACTGGTTCCATCAATGGAACTGATAATGTACTTAACTAGTCGGAATAGACCGCCAAACGCGCAGTGCGTGCCACCGCTCTGCTCGCGCGGCCGCTCGACGCAATTGACAGCGACACACAAATACCCCCGTTTTCATTGTGAAAACTCGATCATAGACGTGAGTTATCCATATTTTTTCACTATACGTCCACACATTTCGTACAATCTTTCACGCCATATCGTTTTCTTATGTACATTGTACAGTCAAGGTCATTACCCAAGACGTCAAAGTACACCTACACTATGTCACTAAGGAAAATGGCCAAAACAGAGATTGGAATAAATCTTTCTAAGATAAGTATATACCAAATCACGCACTGTATTATTGTACTGTTTCTGGTGTTCAATAAAGAATATTTGTATTATATTGTATCACGCAGGTGTTAAAATGGAGAGTTCATTATATCATTTGCCTTAAAAAATATAGTCATTTGACCTAATTCCTAATCTGTCCAGTGAAATGACAAAATCAGCCAAAAATGGGAACTCGTTATTTCATTTTAACATACGGTGTGAGTTGGTCGTGGTCATCCTTTAGAGATTTGTTCAAATCTCTGTTTTACGATACAAGTATATAAGTATATTTATATCCTTAACTATACATAGACGTATAACTGCAGGTATACATACATAAACCAGATTCATGTGCTTGAAACCATTCAAAGGTACGAAGTATACCAACGCACGTTAATACCGTCTTCATTGAGGCAAGACAACCTTTTGAAAGGCATCAAACGAGTTCCCCGATATACTGAGGCATCTAGTTTATTTTCGCGACGCGAGCGTCTCGAGATTGCACTCGTAGTATCAGTGTGATGCAGGTCGCGCTACAAAACATCCGATAGAGCGGCAGAGAGTGTAATTTCAGTCGAGTGGGGCACTCGCATGGGGCCCGCCGGCAATCAAGGGACAAGTACCCCATCCCTCCCTGTCTGCCTTTAAAATAACATTATGGAATGCACCATCCATAACACATCATAGTCCCCGTAAGTGAAAATACAACCACAGGGTAGAAAGTTGTCCAAGAATAACAAGAGAGGCCGGCTGCAATGGAACGCTAAATGTTGATACGAAAAAATACGTAGCAGTAGGTAACAGAGTGTAAGTGTGCATACTAGTGAGGTTAAATTTTAAAGTGAATACATTTGTTAGTATAATCTACGGTTAAATGCTACTACGTACAGTGTTAGTAAGGAAACTAACTACTTGGATACAAGTTGAAATAGTTCAGCGAGCATTAAATAACAAGATGCTGCTCCCAGTGAGATCTGGTAAGTTTACTTAGAAAGGAAGGATAATTTCAATGTGGATTTAATTGCAAGCAAGATTGTACATATAATATTGTATTTAATTAATTTCCATCAACTTAACTCGTGGCGTACTGTAGATGTGTAAATATTTGCGTTTAAATGTACCCCTTTTTTATTATTTTTAGTTGCCTTTGTTGCGCTACCACCATTAGTTACCAGAACAAAGATTAAATAGTAACTGGTACAAATAAAAACTATACAGTTGCTACCGACATTCCAAAATTGTAACCACAAGTTTGATAAAAGCGTGCTCTAGTTGCTCCAAGTTAAAATCAAACATTGACGGCGTAACAAAGAAATCAAAGAGACAACAAAAAGTAGATTTTCTCGCTAAACAAGCTGAATTGCCGGAAGCGAAAGGCACTACTGCTTCCGATTTAGAAAACAATATAAAGCTGACGATGGTCTTCCTTCCAATATTTCTCCGATAATGATGTTTATATAACTTTATAGTCAGACAACTCGGTTGCTTGTCTGGCTCCCCTTTGGAGAAAATAATTGCTTTATTGTGGCCTCAATGGCGACGACCCATGCGTTTAACAAGTGTGTACTTTATTCGTGTGTGTTGATATAAACCTGTAGTGCAGGAAGTTTTATTCTCTCTAAGGGGACCGATACTTCTATTACTTACAATAGAACAATAAATACCTCGCTGCAGAACGCATATTTTGCAATGGCAGTTTTAGGTCTGTTGTATTTAAAGTCCTAAGGTACCATCCATTAAGCAGGACCAGAAGTAAAGGCTGCTAATACAATCTAGACTTCTTGCTCGATGAAAGCTTTCTGTCACAATATGGCTCTAACATGGTTTGACCCATTGTCGATCGGATGTCCAGAATATAAAAAGTCTTAAGTACTATAAAGCTTGAGATCCTTGGATCGATTCCCGCTTGATTTTATTGAAGTCAGTTAAACTAAAATTAAACAAGCTCTCGAGTTTTAAATGTTTAATATCTTAAGCTACCAATGTGTATTTATCTAAGCAAGTTCATCCATTGCCTAGTGCTCGTAGTACAAGCTTTTCTGACTTTAGAACTAAGTCAATTGGTTTACTTATTTTAAACAAGTTAGCTATGAAGTATCTTTTTTTTTTTTTTTTGTACTTATTTTTTCAACTTCATTTTTTTATTACTTTTACGGTCATCCCGTGAAATCATATATTTCGTACTAAATACAAACTGAAATATAGATGCACAGAAAAAACCCCAGAAAAAAGACCAATGCTGGGAATCGAACCCAGGTCCTCAGCATTCCGTGCCGCGTGCCATACCCCTACACCACCACTGGTCTAGAGATTACTTATTTTATTATTCTAGCCCCTACTGTTAAACACAAGCCTGACTGATACAAAGAGGTACCTACACTGAAGCTGATTGTTTTCAAACAGGCCCTATGCTTTGGCAAATTTCGTAATAATTTTGGCAGGGATTTGAATCAACGACTCACTACTTGAGACACCGCTCTTATGGTAAATAACGATAAGAAAAACCAAGAAACAGGTATTATAATGTAGACGCTACACTACCTAATTAATTTCATTTGAACGATTACGCTGAGATTCTAATCATTCTTGAAATCGGTTATACAAAAAAAAGTGTAGAAGATGTGTCTAAATTTTGTAAACTTTTAGGTTTTTTGCGGATTGACTGCCGACAGTCGAATCAGCTACCTATAGTTACCAGGTTATTTTTAGAGAACAACAACAATTAGATCGAAGTAATGCCTTCAGAGCACGTAAGCGTAGAAGGGGGCATTAAAGTAGAGTGTCTAATTAAATTTGTTAGCCGTCAGCATAAAGCTCCCTTTCGTCTAGCGACGGTTTACGTTTGAATCGACGTTGCCAACTTATTACACGAATTCTCGTAACAACCTTATAACAGTAATGCGAAGTAAAGAAATATCTTTTTCCGCGAATTATAATTTTACGAACTATCACAAAGGCAGTATTTTTACTGCTGAACCGAAAGTCTGCTGCCTACTGGCTAATATATTGAAAATTTTCTTTAAAGATCTGCGCTGATAATTAGATGATATTAAAAAAAAATATCGGCGTTCTTCACTGAATTTGTGAAATATAGCGTGATACCTACAAACATTCTGCTACTTCCTGATTGGTTGAAATTAATCAATAGCTGGCAAATCGGTTGTCTTGTGATTCATTAAAATTATTCAATACCTACTTGAGTCATCGCAGACAATTAATTTGTATCATGTTTATCATTTTCCGTGTTTTTGTTTGCGTTTAATAAAAATAAGATTAAATTGATTGGAAAGCGGTAGTTTATCACTCCCAGGAATGAATATGTTAAAGTTCCTCAAATAATGTACGGTAATTATCACTTACTTCCAGAACTATAAGTAAGTAGGTACTTCAATAAACTTTAAGTAGGTACCTGCTTATAGCAAATCATATGATAATTTCACAGTACATCCGGCCCTCCGAGTTGTGCTGTTTCCATGTATGATCACTTTGTTAATTTTGTTAGGCATATAGTAATAACATTTGACACATAATTCTGTGTGACGCTTTTTAATCAAATACCATGCTCAAAAAAATCTCACTCGCGTTTGGACCCACAACTTTGAGCAGCGTACCTCAAATTCGCGTAAATGTACAAGCATTCTAACCCCTGGCAGCACTGATGCGAGGCGTGCTGTTTCGAAGTCGGCTCACGTCGCGCTCTGAATCAATTCCACGTCAGCCGTCCGGACCCGAGGCTCGCAATACTTACATCGTGTTTTATACGGTGCTTGATGTGAGGTTCCGTTGCGTAGGATATGATTGATCCAGGATTAAGGACTTAGACTTGAAGCTTTCGCAGTTCTCAATGTAGATCGATGATGTTTATGGAATAAAGATGGTTCATTGGACACATTTCATCATCATTTTTCTATCGTTCTTTCATATTTTATCTTTTGAAGTATTATGCAACCGAAATATATATATATATCTATCTATTTCTGTTTGTTCTCCTAATAAAACTATAAAACTATAAATAGTAAGAAAAATTATATTAAAATAGTTAAATTCCAACATAAATACTGGTCAAAATCACAACCCTCATTTTGCTTCGCCGCAGTCGGGTAAAACAAATGTCCATATTTAAATGTAGGTTTATATACAGAGTTTTTTCCCGGTGCACTGCACAGTCCTTGACGCGAGTACCGGGGTTAGCTAGATGCACTCGCCACCATAACGGGGCAATAAATTTCAAATGGTGCTACTATCTCGTGTAATGTAAACGTTGTCTAGTTAATCGGAAAATATCTCCTTACTGGCCTTTAATATACTGTGAGGAGCTTCTTTTATAAAGCTGGTGCAAAAATAGAGATGTATGTGTTGTGCAGTGAACAGGACACCCTCTATGTTTTTACGAGGTATTTGCGCGGAGCAGTTAACTACCCGTCATCATGGTTTAAGATTATTGTAGAAAATGTATGACAAGTTTGCAATGACGCAACGCAAGTGCAGATCACCGTAAGTAAGTATAAGAAGCGAGCGTGTATTTTTTTTTAATACGGTGGCAAGTTTTCGTCGGAAATATATACATTCTGGCGGCTATCCTGTATTTGAATTACTTAGATTCACACAATTACTTTGGTACTTTTATACATACATAGAGGTCTGATGAAAATCCTACTTCCGGCCCTACTTATATGAAAAGTTTTTAAAGATGTTTGGATATTTATGTTTTGGTGTTTAGATGTTTTTTAGTCAATCGCGCAACAACCGCTGAAATGATCTGGATGAAACTTGGCGTACAGATAAACAAAAATCTGGATTTACTTTTTAACAACAATCGAGGGCACTGTCCAAATGCGTTGATATACCATCGACAAAAAGGTCGCCTTGACACCTTAAATGTACATTTTGCTTGCATTGGCTAGACATCTGTCGATACCAATCCATACCAATGAACTTCAACGGCTGCAAGCAAATTTGTTTTGAAACTGGTTTTGTCGACTGTACGTACCTTGGCTATTAAGACGATGCGTTAACTTCTGCATGCAATCAATAGATGGCGTCATCCAAACGAAAGCTGTACCTTTTTTCGGGCCAAGCTTTAAGATTGTACCTAAATGTTTCTCTTGAAGGCATTTTAACCCGGGTTAAGGCCCCGTCCGCACAGCGCTATTTCACCGCGCGGTTTTTTATTCGCAATTCTGTAACACATTGAATCTTATGGAAGTAGAACGCGCGGCTACGTCCATAAGATTCAATGTGTTACAGAATTGCGAATAAAAAATCGCGCGGTGAAATATCGCTGTGCGGACAGGCCCTTAATGGTTAGCGCTAGTGCAACTATAAATAATTTAATTACAGTAAGTAAAAAAAAACATTACTTGTTCGTTTGGCAAACAACCCTCACATATTTATACTTACAGTGGAAATGCACCCGTAAGTTGTTATCGTTCGTGCTAAACAATAAAACTACCCTAGGAAATTCATAGCTCAAGTATTGCACACGCACAAAGGGTGCATGCGTACTTACGTCTAAACAATGTACGCCATCCTGACTTGCTGCTCAAGTGTTAAAAGCGCTAAAATGCTGCGTGGATCGTAAATTTAAGAGAAGCAAACAGTTCAACACCAAAACGGCAATAGGTACAACAACAAGAACATCAACAGACCAGTGACTCTCCTTAAGTTGTTGGTATTCATAGGCGGTAGTTTTCATTTCCCATCAGATGACACGCTTGCTCGTTTGCCTCCCTCTCACATAAAAAAGTAGTTCTTAGTTTTCCATCACAATGTATCATCATCTCGCTTCGACTAATCACTTGCGTAAAATTAATTTAACATCTATCTTACATGTAGGTATCGCACAGGTATCCGAAATTTAACAAAGAGACCCGAAGGATTATCAAAGTTTGAAGCAGTGTAGAGATAGACACCGTTAAGACGCATTTCGTGTGTTAATTGAGGCACAACTTCTTTACATTTTAATTTGTCATTGAAAACTCAATTGCTTCAGAAGCTCTATTGCTTCCAGAAGTACTTATGAAATTTTGATGACCGGAAAGCACAGTTAATGTGATTTGTGTGACACCAAAAATCTCAAAAAATCAAACTAACGACTTGCTTAAAAGTTCACAAAGGTGAGTTGGTTCTGAGCGGTGTCCCTTCAGTCCAGAAGTTTTTTGCGTGTGTCAAGGTTGTCCCGCCCACGCCTCCTGGACCTACCTCGTCACAGCCATCCATCTTCTGGTATCCAGGACGTTTTTTTTGTTGTTGTTGTTGTTGTTGTAGCGGCAATAGAAATACACTGTCTATGTATAATATTACGCTCAAGTTACAGCCCTGTGACGAACAGCGTAGCGACAGTAATAGGGTCCCGTTTGTCACCCATCGGGTCCGGAACCCTAAAAAACAAGTGATGCAACGTTTTAGTGAATAGCATAGCTACCGTCAGGGCTGGCGTGGCGCCCCCGGCGTAGGCACCGCTCGCCGAGTAGCCCACTTAGGCAAAATTAGCTTCTTCTGTAAGCGTAAAGAACACTATCGGTTGTAACGCGCTAGCCCTAATACCGCCCCCGTTTGACGTGCCTAGATTAAAAGGCAAGGGGGCGCGTACACTCTAAAGATTTGTCAATAACTGTCTGGGGTTGCCAGTTTATCGAGATCACGACATGAAAGCGTACATACCTTCACTCACTGCATGTGTCACAGGGAATGCTTTTGCTTACAAAGAGATTTGCGCTGCGATTAATTAAGGAATGCTTTCCAGGATATCGGATGTTTTGCCATTTTCATGTGAAATGATGAAGCATTTCAGTTTAAATCTGAATTAACAACAATATTTTTTTATTAACGTTGATATACTGTTTGAATATTTCGACGGGCTGGACCTAGTTTTGATATGGACCTTAATAATTACACAAAAACTAATAAAACAGGAGGATAAACAGGGCACTGCTAAAATCAGTATCTACGCAGGACGTTCTATGTAAATATTTATATTGTTTATGTGCATTTGCTTATATATATTTGGCTAACGTTTTATGTACCTACAAACCTGATAATAGATTTAATTCAGTAGGTAGTAGTTATTCAAAAAAATTTAGTCTGTCAATGAAATACAGTTAACATTGAAAAACATGATATAGTTCGAGTGGGAAATGTTTTTCCAAAGGCCAAGCGAAATAAGTACAGTGTTATTACAATGTCATAAAGTCGCAGTCATGGAAAAATATTTCGCACTCGAACTATTATGCGCATTATGAGGGTGCAGTTAGAGTACGATCCTATATTTTTCGATCTGGAACGAACTACAATAATGCAAAACCCGTATTGTATCGTACTAACTATTGTCATGCATTCCGGGTCGACAATTACAGCTCGTAGGTACTTTAACCGTACTCCATTATGTGTCAAAGCACCGTAGCTAATACCTACATACAAATACAAATACACATATTATTTATTGATCACCAAAAACAGTATAGTGACATTACAAAAATAAAAATTCAGGTAGACAATAGGCGGTCTTATCGCTAAAAAGCGATCTCTTCCAGACAACCAATTACTCAGAAATTAATAAATAGATAGGAACTAGTAAATTGACACGAGTCAAGTCGCACTCATTTTCTGTGTAATTTTATAATTTAAATTTGATTTGGTTTTATTTTTATGCTGAATGTTGCTATCGAAGTTTCGATGCCACCGAGAGGCTATGTGAATGTAGGCAGCGTGTGGCAGACTCTCTAACGTTTTTTGATTTCCGATAAATCTTCGTGACAGCACTTTTTGACAGAACGCCATTTCTGCGCTACCACGGCATTTTCCCAGTCCAACGTCCCGGCGAACCTATGCTTGAGATCTATTTTTTGGCGTAGTCCTATTTATCGCCAAGACTACATTCAAACACCACATGTGCACTCACGGGTGCTGCGCTGTCATTTTGAAGTTCTCCGTCACTCGATCTCTGTTGTGGTTTTATTGTGGAAAAAGTGTGTTTGTGTTTTTATTTTTAAATAATGTTAGGACATGCTGTTACAAGTTATTTGTACTTATTACTTTTCAGCGGTTACTCGCGCCGTGCTTTCTCAATACTTTTGTAAAGTGCAGTGACAAACTTGTGTTTTTCTTTTGAGTGTTTTATATATTTATATTTTTCTGCTTATTATTTTTCTGTAAAGCATAGTCGAATGCAGACCGCGACCCAGTCTGGTGGTAGCTCCGGTAACTATGCGTGTCAATTGTGCACAAAATCATTTAAATCCAGTAGAGGTCTAAATATTCATAAAGCCAAATCCCACCGCAACTGCCTTAGTCAAGATACAACTCCTTTAAATTTAAACAGTACACATCCTCTTAATCAACCTTTCCATTATCGCCTTAGCCACCTTAAAAACAGCGTCCAGATAGTTAAGCGTATCCCACGAGGTGCCAGAATCACTGTAGCTGCCCACCTCACCAATATCATACAAAAATGTTACGAATCTAACTCTCCTCAAGACTGGCATAACCTCCTCCTTTTTCCATATTTAGTACTACACGCTAAAGAGGATGATACACATCAATCTTTGACACAAAAAATTAAGAATAACTGTACACACCATTCCATCCCATTGGCCACACACAAACAGTCCAATTATTTTCACAACCAGATCAAAACTATCGAAAATAAAATATGTGACGGTGATCTCAAAGGTGCCGCCCGCTTACTTTTCTCGAGTGACGAGCTATCTCCAGACAACCCGGATACTCTTTCGGCCCTACTGACAAAACATCCTCCCGCACCTGCGACCCCCTATTTTTTCGACCCTCCAACAGCTTTTGAGTCATGCCTGCAGATCAAAAACACCGATGTCTTCAATGCGATTCTTTCATTTAAAACCGGTTCAGCTGCAGGTCTTGATGGCCTTTCACCACAACATTTCAAAGATCTGACGTCCCCGTCCTTGGGTGATACAGGCGAGAAGCTCACAAGCTGTATTGCCAATTTAATAAATTTTATGTACTCTGGCAGTATTCACCCGGATATTGTACCTATCTTGTACGGTGCCAACCTAATCGCCCTTACAAAAAAGGACGGAGGAGTAAGACCAATTGCTGTTGGTACAACACTTCGCCGGCTTGCTTCGAAAATTGCAGTTCGCTATATTTTAGAAAAATTGCACAACCAATTTGAACCCGTTCAATTAGGCTTTGGCGTTAGAGGTGGTTGCGAAGCTGCCGTACACGCGCTCCGCACCTACCTGAACAACAGCGATTGCGAAGTGTTGCTCAAAATTGACGTTAAGAATGCTTTTAATTCAGTAAATAGGGATGCCTTGCTGTTAGAAATCAAATCGAACATCCCCGAATTATACAATTACCTTCTTCATTGCTACGCGGAACCTACAAAATTGATGTATCGATTAAACGAATTGTCATCCGAAGTCGGTTGTCAGCAAGGTGACCCTCTGGGGCCAGCTATTTTCAGTTTGGCTATCAACCCGATTATACAAAATTTGGCTTCCAAATTTAATGTGTGGTACCTCGATAATGGAACCTTAGGAGGTGACTCTGACTCTGTACTTTCGGATCTTTCATTAATCATTGATAAATTTAAATCCATTGGCCTAGAACTAAATTTTAACAAGTGCGAATTATACATTCCAAATTTACATAACGACTCCAATAACCTGATACACAGGTTTAACCAACTTGCACCCAACATTAAAATACTCAATAAGAATAATCTTTGCCTCCTAGGGTCCCCTATTTTTGAAGAATCTATTTCGGATTATTTTGAAAATTCAATATCAAAATTCAAAAATCATTGTCATCGCCTTTTGGAAATTAGCCCGCATTATGCTCTTTCTGTAATAAAGTTTTGCCTTTTTGTCCCAAAATTGACTTATGTGCTTCGCTGCTGCCCTCTTTGGAAACATCAAAATCTTTTAACACAAATAGACATTTTAATCAAAATTAATTTAGAAAGCATTCTTAATATACAGCTAAACGAGCAGTCCTGGACCCAAGGATCCCTTCCCATTCGATACGGTGGCCTAGGGATTCGCAAAATTTCTAGTGTTGCTTTACCGGCTTTTTTGTCGTCAGCCCATAGCTCGTCTAGTCTCATAGGTAAGATCCTACCTACATACTATGAGACTTCGGGCTTGGTGGACGCAAAAAGTGCTTGGCGAATTGCTTGCCCTGACCAAAATTTTCCCGATAATCCAAATTTTCAAAGGTGCTGGGACGACATAACTTGCAAATTAACCGCTGACTCCCTTCTTGACCAGTGTTGTACCGCAGAACGAGCCAGACATCTAGCAGTAAGAACAAAAGAGGCTGGTTTCTGGCTCCACGCACACCCATCTGCAACCACTGGCACTTTTCTTGACCCCAATACTCTCCGTTTCGCAGTTTGTTTACGTCTTGGGGTCCCGGTCTGCGCTCCACATCGTTGCCCCTGCGGAAGCGATGTAGACCGGCTTGGGCACCACGGACTCTCCTGCCAGAAGAGCGCGGGCCGCTTCGCGAGACATGCTGCCCTTAACGACATTATTCGTCGGTCTCTTGCATCGGCTAACGTGCCGGCTCTCCTGGAGCCGTCAGGTATTTCAAGAGCCGACGGCAAGAGACCAGACGGTATGTCGTTGATCCCGTGGAGTATGGGAAGGGTTCTGGTGTGGGATGCAACCTGTGTAGACACACTAGCCCCTTCTCATATCCACCGGACCTCCACAAGGGCAGCAGCCGCAGCAGAGGCGGCTGAAACCGCTAAAATTGGCAAATATAGTGGTCTCGGCGCCGAATATAATTTCATCCCTTTCGGTGTCGAGACCCTTGGTCCGTGGGGCCCAGGAGCACTAAGCCTCTTCAAAGAGATTTCGAAGAGGCTTATAGATGCTACCGGTGACCGAAAAGCTGGCAGCTACCTCGCTCAAAGAATTAGCCTAGCGATTCAACGAGGTAATGCTGCCAGCATCTTCGGCACAATGCCGCAGGGGCCTTTTTTAGATCTAGTTTAGTTTTAAATTTAGTTTGTAATAATATTATTTTTGTTTGTTTAGATCTAGTTCAGTTTTTAATTTAGTTTGTAATATTTAGTTTATAATTAAGTTTTATTCTTTGTTATTTTTTCATAAATAAATATATATATAACCAAAAAAAAAAAAAAAATAAATAAATAAATAGATAGTGTATCAATTTCATCTAATCAATGTGAAGCTTGACCCTGACTTTAAAAAAATCTGTGGGATAAGCACATTTGTCTTGAAAATATGTAATAAATCCTATTGCACTGATTTCCTCTGTTTTTTCATAAATCTAAGTACTTTGCCGAACTTACCTATAATGAATTACCGAGATATACTTACTTACCTTGAATAGTTTTACCAACATTTCAACTGCTATGAGTCCTATCGTATAATGAAAAATTAACCACATTGCAATATAAATGAGCCACATCGAACGAAATATTTTGCAGAAACAGTGCAAAATGCAGTGTGCAAATACAGTGTGCTTGCAGTACAGTCGAGTTCACCAATATATGCATCGCCAACTTTTCATAAATATCTATACATAGACATTATGTTACCGTAATAAGGTCTATGTATAGATATTTATGAAATGTTGGCTGTACAGATATTGGTGAACTCGACTGTACAATTTCAATTTGTTAAGACTTCGTGCTAACTGTAACTCATTTCTTCAATATAATGCGACAGAAAAGTTTGAGTTTTTGAAAGGCTATTAGAACTACCCCTACGAGCATAACTACCCACACTGTTTAAGCCGGGGCGGTTTGACATATGGCCCCCTCTCCAAGCTCCAAGCCCTCTCATTCTTTGCCCAGTAGCGGCACCTATTTATATAGCCGAAGATGACGATAGATGACGATTTGGTTGCCTATAAGACAGGCTACGCCTAGTGTAGGAGCCATTGTAATACATCCTGAATTTCGCTGCCAAGTACATCTCTAACCTGCTGTATGCTTACAATTAATTGTATTCTCCACTTTTACCTAACCATAATTGCAATGTTTATGTTGAAGCTTGTACTTTCTTAATAAATATTCTTATTCTTCTTATTCTTATTCTTAATATCTACCAGTTTTTTTATACGTAAAAAACCTCAACACAGCTATTAAAATATTCACAACCTCAACCAACCTTAAAAACTCCCGTCTCTCGAGGCCGAAAGTCCATATTAAGACTAATACAACTTAAGTGCTGTGATTATGCGTCCTTAGTGCAGACAGCATGCCGCTCCCACGGGTCGTGATAACTTGACGCTAAATAACGTAAGGTGAACACTAGCCGGGAATTTCGCGGTTTACGTTAGCCCACAAATAGCCAAGTACCCGCTTGGGTGACGTAGAGCCCGCGCTACCTCGCTTCAAACATTTATTATTATGTACTGTAACATCTTTTACGCGATATGAGGTCGTTGCGAGTAAAGTTTGTTGCGATATCAAAGGATTCAGTGTGGCTACGCAGAGATTTCTGATTTTATACACTGATCTTTCATGACTTAAATAGACTGGCTGTTTACTGAAGCTGCATGCAGATCTTAGTGGAAACCACAGAACTGTGTAAATGTAACACATGTTAAGAGAGGCATTATATCTGGTTAAAAAGACATGTTTTCATTTTCCCTCCTCAATCTCAACGGCCGAATCGCCGCTAAAATTAATTAATTACTCATAAAATGGGTTATTGAAACGATTATTCTGCCGTAAAGTAGTTAAATAGGCAGTAGGTAGTATAGTAGCGAGTAGTAGGTACTTAGAGTGCAAACGTGTGCGTAGGTATTGATAGCAAGGAGAGGGGACAATACGACGACATCTATTGAAAAAAAATAGTGCGTGGAGTCCCTCCGCGCGGAAGAAGTAAAACTTCATAATAAAAAATAAAAAACCAGGCGGTCACCCATCCAAGTACTGACCGCGCCCGACGTTGCTTAACTTCGGTGATCGGACGAGAACCGGTGTTTTTGTCAAATATCTTGAAAACGGTGCATCCTACGGCAAAATCAATGAAATTTTCATCCCCCCTTTGAAACCGCCGCAGCTAGGGATAAATGTAATGTATTTGTTATAGTGGCTGGCATATGATAAAATACTTACTCACCCAAAATATAAATTTACCTTACCCTTACCTTAGGTAATTATGTACATATACAGAACTAGTTATTCTAAACTACATTGAGAAAAAATAAAACATTATGAAAAGGAGCCCCCATAGGCAAGGTTTCACAGTTACCTACTTAACTGGTAGCGTTTCCCCTGAATAGCTAAGCTAATTCTTTGTCCGAGGTAGCTGCCAGCTTATCAGTCTCCTATGACTTCGCCTAAACATGGAACTTGCAATAAGGCTGGTGCAACTTCTGAAGCCGAACTAGGCACCGAATACGACCGTTAACCATTCGGTGTCGAAACCTTTGGTCCGATGCGGGGCCCTAGCGCTAAGAGGCTATACCTACAAGGAAAAAGCAAAGAGGTTAGTCACTGTTACAAAGATATTTGTAAAGGAAAATTAAAGTCGGTATTATAACTTTGATATGCATGCATATCTCGATTTAAGAAAAAACTAAAAACATAAATTACGTATTTACCTAACGAAGTCTGGATTTTAACTCTCAGCTGCGACTAAGATCCCTGTCTTCTCCCGTCTGTGCTTTATCTACAAAATGGAGAAATCTTAATCACATTACTGAGCAGAAAAAACAGTAAGAGCATTTAGCCTTAATACTTTGTATTGTACTGTTACCATTGTTTCTTGTAGTTACGGAAAATCCGCGTTTACAGCAAACGCCTGCGATTCAATTACGAGCAAAGTGGGCTGGTGGTGCGTAAGTATAGCATCGTAAACTGTCGCCGCCCGCAAGGCGCTATGACGCGGACTCTAATAAAACTTAACCGTTCTGCTGTATTTTTGCTGCGAGTAATTTTATAATACTAAGCAAATATCTATAACTGCAAGAATTTTTCCCAGTGGCTGTGATTTTTCAATGTCAGAAGGCTACCAATATGCCGATTGCCGGTGCTGCAAGTGCTTTTGGAAATATTGTACCTATACATACTTACTTAGATTCGCTAAGATAGGATAATTTGTTTTTGTTCAGTAAGAAGCCAATGTCTATGTAAACAGTTAAAATATAAATTGAAAACGAAATTAAATGAGATGTTTGGTCTATAATCTTGTTAGTAAATGGACTTATCCCTCACCGTAGCGTCTTGTTCTTGCCAAATGTAGGGTTTTGTTGAACTCCCCCGATTTGGACGTAGCACAAAGTGAATCGTTTATATTTCGATCTGTGCGCCCGAGCGCTCCCCGAAGACCGAGCAATAAACTTCCTTCTATTGTAATTTTGTTTTGTTACAAACTCTGCGCCTTTAGGTCGGACCGAGTCCAAAGTTTCGGCATTTACAAAACTACACCGATTCATATAAATTATAAACCCCAAAATGAAATTTAATTCTTGCCGCCCTGTCGCTAAAACCGTAATGCTTTCGCGGAAGTTTGGACGTAACTGACGTTAGATGATTTACTTGAACGCCTGACGGATTTTTTTCTAATTCAACATTTTACGAACAAAATGTATTGGGATGAAAATTAGTTGTGAGATAACTATTATTCTAATTATAAAAAAACAACTGTGTTTGTGTCAACGACTGGCAAATTAATTTTCAGTGTTTTAGATGACGCTGTATTACTCCATCTTTCTTCTGACATTTTGTTTTGCAAAGGAGAAAAAACTATTAAAAGAATTCTAAATAAAAACGCAGCGTTAGCAGTTCAAGCCGTTCAAAAGAACCAATTCGTTGAGATGCTCTAATGATCTGTCACCGACTCGGGACAAATTGGTAAAGACTGGTCAGTGGAAGTTTTAAATTCAATAGTGTTATCTGTGTGTGGAGTGGCAATTCGTCAACGTCTCGATGTAATTCCCCCTCAATGAGTTCTAAGCTCCGAGGAGGGATGTCGCGTCATCCATCACTGCGAGTGCCTCGATCGCCCGCGACGCTTCTGCTAACTCATCCTGTTCAAACTATCGAAGTTCTTGAAGCCTTCTTCATTTAATTTAGGAGTCTGATGAATATTTTATAGGATAGTTATGCCTGTTAACATAAATAACACCGGTTAGAAGTTGTGTACTAGTTCTTAATGCGATAAAGTCGAAAGTTTAAAAACTATTAACGTGATGTAAATCTGACTGCTTAGCTAAATTACGATAAAAATTACTACTTTCGCAATCATTCCCATTTTACTGTCACAATTTGGAAGTTTTCGTTTGGCGTGGTTTTAAATACTGTTTCCGTATAACCATAAAAACGTAGGTAAACAATCGTTGAACATTAATTGAGCAAATGTCAGTTCATAGAAAATTGACACTTCAGGCTTGTCTAACACGTGTTATGGCAAGAACATCATAGGTAGGTAGGTAGGTAGTCAAAAATTTCCCTTAGGAGAAATTACTAGGTATTTTTGTAAGAATAAAGGAAACCCAAGTCGCGAGTTGCGGGCCTCAGGTTGTTCTTTATATTTCAAACAAATTTCACCACTCACTTGGAAGATATAAAGAAGACATCACGAGCCTGTCATTATTTCTGACAACTCACGCAAGGCGCGCCGACACAAATCCACGTGCAGACGTATACCTCCAAATCTTTTTACTCGCACAATGCGAACTAAAAATAATAATGTCAAGAAAAAGTGTTAGTGAAATATTTGGTCGTGTCGTGTACGAGTCGGGTGCACATCTGGTACCGAATCAATTTATCGTGCGGACGTGACGTTCGGGGAGCAACGTGCCTAGTGCGGTCCTTACACGAGCCTATAACTCGGTATTAACATGTCTGAGAGTACACATAAAGAGACGCAAGAACTTGTGAGAAAAATCTAAGGTTAACAAGTGATAGTGGCTTAGCGAGACCCTCTCGTTATGAGCATCACAAGTTAGCCTTTGCGATATTGGGGGGGTCAAAGTGCGCAAGACGCTACTTTTTGCGAAGTTTATTGACATTAGTCACTCGGATTCTGGTACATATATTCATGCAGAATAACAAGATGACGCTAAAAAACATACTACCGTTTTCAGTAAGTAAATATTTGAACATCATGGTAAAAGGAACAATAAGGAAAACGTGGCAGATGTTCTACTGTTTTCCGTCAGTGCGCCTTAAATAAGACGTGGCCGTGGCTGTTACCTCAAACCTCGGACGTGTATTTCTTTACGAAATGAATAAAAATCAGATTGATCCGTTCATTGTAATCTCACCTTTGCAGCGTAAACGACTTTATTTCATTTTCTAAGCAGCTAACGACTCTGGCTTTATTCACCTGCTTCCTGTTTCATTATTTTATGTAAATTGTAGCCCGTTGAAAAGCATAGGTCGTGTCGGTCGACGCTTTGTTGCAAAACACTGCGCTGTCTACCTCGCAAAATTTAAATCATGTTACCATTAATTAGGGTTCCGTCGGGAATGGAAAACTGCTTGGATAAGCATTCTTGTTCGCCTGTTGCCGTTACTCAAAACAAAACAATCAAGATTACGATAAGAATTCGTTGATAGTGGAAAGGTTGGGAAGACTGTTCGGTTTGTTGGTTGTAAGTTGTGATCGAGTTTATAGAATGAATTATAAACTGTAGACAGCAACATAGACTTCGTTACTCTTTTTTGAGTAGTACGACTTTTATTAGAAATATTAATAATTAAACTTGTATTTAATATGCTTGGTGATAACATGAGAATTTAATCAGCTATCTTGTTTCGTCAAGATTAAATTAAATACGTATGAAACACCGCCTTTGTTTTATGATAATTCACCTTACGTTAAGCAAGACAGATTAAGCCTCCAGCCAAAGGCAGAAGTACCTCAAAATTCATGCAGTACAAACAGGCATGATCAGAAAGGCTAATAAACATGTGAAGCTTACATCAGAGATAAGGAGGTAGCAAACAAGCTGACGTCCCGGAAGCTCCGCTCCGTCAGCTTCCTCCCGGCCCGGAAATCTACCACGGGCATTAGCGTCGTAAATACAGAGAGGGAAAGAAATGGCCAACTTAAACATGTCATATGTGAGGCCAGCTCTTGACCTATTTTAATGGACCGTGGCGGTCGCACGAAAATATCGCGTCCTTAAAATCAAGGGACACCAAACCATTGAGACGCCCACTTTCGGCGTGTAACCTAAGAAAAATAAAAATGGGACACGGTACAGTAAACCTTTAGTAATAAACAGGTCATATTAAACATTAACCAACTAAGTTGCCACAAGTCTTTTATTCATAGTAGGTAATAAAATAAGCTTAATTTCAAAGTGTAAGTAGAAGCTTACAGGCTGCTTTGTTTTAAAAATGGTCTCGCGGTGATTTAGGTACAATCAACAAAACCGAGGCCTGCCCAGTTTCAAAACAAATTTGCTTGCAGCCGTTGAAGTTCATTGGTGGATCAAAGCGGACAGATGTCTAATTGTCTAGCCACTGCAAGCAAAATGGACATTTAAGGTGTCAAGGCGACCTTTTTGTCGATGGTACATTGCTATTTGTGCATTGCCGATCTAATCTTACTAAGTAAGTAAGTAAGTAAGTAAGTAAGTAAATCTTTATTTGCCAGAATTCAGAATACGTTTACAAGGTCTTATGAGTAATAAACAAGTACAGTCACAGTATTCAGCCGACAACTCGACATGCAAATTTTCAAATTAGTGTTTCAATCAAATAATTATCATTGAATCAAAATAACAAAAATAATAAAATTTAACAATATCAATCAAGATTAAAATCAAAATAAAAAAATAAAAAATATTAGGGGACAATCTTACACAAATCGACCTAGTCCCAAACTAAGCAAAGCTTGTACTATGGGTACTAGACGACGATAAACATACTTATATGTATATATAAATAAATACTTAAATACATAGAAAACATCCATAACTCAGGAACAAATATTCGTGCTCATCACACAAATAAATGCCCTTACCGGGATTTGAACCCAGGACCTCTTGCTTCGTAGGCAGGATGACTACCAACTAGGCTAAAGCGGTCGTTATCAAAATTAAAATTAAAATCAAAATCAAAGTCAAAGTCGAAATAAAAATCAAAACTAAATCAATATTAAAATTAAAAAAAAAGCCAAAAATTAAAATCAAAAACAACATTAAATATCAATATAATGTCATGTGGGATGTCAATAAATTCGATTAGATACTTTATGGTTTAAGTATTCCTTAACAGTGTAAAAACAATTACTTAGTAGCCACATAGTAAGAGTTAGATTAGGCTAAGTTAGATTAGGTAGACTTAAAGGAGAAGGTTGTATGTAAACTGTTTATTGTACAAAAAAAATAAGACAGAAAAACAAAACACTATTGACAAACTCAATGCTCTATGCTTAAAACTCAAACTTTCGTGAATTAACAAGTTTAGCATTATTACATTATTAATCCGTTTTTAGGGTTCCGTAGTCAACTAGGAACCCTTATAGTTTCGCCATGTCTGTCTGTCTGTCTGTCTGTCTGTCAGTCCGCGGCTAAGCTCAGAGACTGTTAGTGCCAGAAAGCTGTAATTTGGCATGAATGATATCAGTCACGCCGATAAAGTGATTAAATAAAAAAAGAAAATCGTGCGTGCAGCGCTCCTCCGCGCGGAAGAAGTGAAACTTCTGTGGAAATGAAAAAGGCACTTATACATCAATATGAACCTTATTGCAATAACTTAAAGAACTAAATTTACTTATGCATCTATGTGTTTAAATTACTCACTAGATGGCGCTATTATCAAGTCTCATACAAATTTGCACAGACAGTATGAGTTCTGCATCGCACTGTCGAAGTTTTTAACACGTGTTACTAAGTATATATCCAATGCGAGATTACTTGCTTCGGCAGTACATATACTAATGCTTTCATACCCCCTTCCGTGGTAGCGTTAAACGTTTAACGCGACCTTGTCGGAAGTTGCAAAGAAGTTTCACTTCAAAAACTAAAAAAAATTTTTTAGGGTACCTCCCATAGACGTAAAGTGGGGGTGATTTTTTTTTCTCGACTAACTCTAGTAGTATAGTGTGGGTATCATTGGATAGGTACCTATTTGAAAATAAATAGGGGGTTTTTAAAACCATTTTTTGATAAAGTGAATATTTTCGGAGATATTCACTCCGAAAGTTCAAAATAATGTGTCACCCCCCCTCTAACTTTTGAACCGCACGTCTAAAAATATGAAAAAAATCACGTAAGTTAAACTTAGTAAATACTTTCTAGGAAAATTATTTTCAACTTAATCAGTTGAGCAGTTTTTAAGTTTTTGTAAAAAATATTTCTAAACTAAGATTAACCGCCATTGCAAGCATTTTTTTCTTTAAGTACCTATAAGATCACGCTAACAGTATCTTTTTTCAAATAAAAAAAATATATTACATCTGAAAAACAATCAACATTGTACTAGTTCTAGTAGACTGCAGCTTAGACTAGTTACCCAATTCGCCGATAACCATATTAATAAAGTATGCAATAGTTATTTGTTATACAAGGGGGGAAAGTTGTATTTTAACTGCGAGTGCTTCAACACACGAGACGTAAAATAACTTTTCACCCGTGTATAACACAAAACTTTTCACCTCACTATAGCGAGGAAAATAAGAAAAAGGGTTTGTACTATCAATTATTATTTATTTACCTCTTTGTCAATACAATAATTTTGAAGTACTTATAGAAATATTGGTAAAATCAAAAATAATGCAAAATAGCCTAAGCAAATCCAGTCTTTATGGAACTATTCCAATACCGACATATCGTCACTACTTTGAAAAAACTCGTATCTCCAATCAATGAATAAACCAAACTGAACTTTATTGCACATCGAGTAAAGTTCAATTAGCCAGATTATCGATTTTGAGATACGAGCAAACTGTATTACTGTTAAATTGTATACCGTTTTGACTTAAGTTTTTTTTTATTATTTCGGATGCGTTTTGTTCGCACATCGACTTACTTGGACTGTCAGAACATTTTATCCGTTTTTACAACAAGAATGAAGGTTAATGTTGAATGCTGATATTTATGAATTAAAATAAAGTTGTAAGACTGTATTTAGTGTTTTTTACTCGATGCAATTCATTAATTGTGATGTTAAAAATTCAGCACTTTTAACGTTTTACGTTTTGTTAGCTGTCAAATATCACTTAAGCTGCCTTCAAATGTCGAAACTCTTTCTTCACTTGTGGATAAAAAGCGATTTTCTCAATAGATGTCAAACAAACAAAAAGGGCTTTCCGAGCTAGTGAGGTGAAAAGATTTTTTCGTACCTGCTACGGAACCCTATCTTGGGCGTGTCCGACACGCTCTTGGCCGGTTTTAAATTATCCGTTTATTACGTTTTTTACATGGTCGCGAACAAATAAATAAGAACATAGATAATATTATGACTTCAGAAAGTCTATACTTACTCTATTATTCCCCATAACAGCACTTGTGTCGTAATGTCGTTATTACGATACACCTAGCTGCCACAATTATTAAGTATAGGTTACACTCAACACTAAAGCCCAGTTTAGACCTGCTGTGTTGAGTCAGTTCGAGTCGGTTCGAGTCTGTTAGAGTCGGTTCGAGTCTGTTAGAGTCGGTTAGAGTCGGTTCGAGTCAGTTCCAGTTGGTTTGAGTCGATTCGAGTCGGTTCGAGTCAGTTCGAGTCGGTTCGAGTCGATTCGAGTCGGTTCGAGTCGGTTCGAGTCGATTCGAGTCAATTTCAGTCGGTTCGAGTCGGTTCGAGTCGGTTCGAGTAGATTCGAGTCAGTTCGAGTCGGTTCGAGTCGGTTCGGATCGGTTCGAGTCGGTTCGACTCGGTGCGCCAATTATATTTGCACACGTTAGTAACGAATGATGTGAATTCACGGAACGTATGCAGACTTTAGTTACGTTCACCTCTAGTCTATTACATCCCTAGATCTCTCCACTTCTTGATTGCTACTAATTAGCGTTAAAGAACGTATAATAAACTAACCAGGGTTTGTATTATAGCGGCTAGGTATATAATAGACAAGGGGTCATCCATAAATTACATCACATAATTGGGGGAGCATTTGTGATACACGAAAAAAAAAGTTGCGATTTTTTTATAATATTTTTTTTTTTTTTATTGATAGAGGGAGGCAAACGAGCAAGTGGGTCACCTGTTGGTAAGCGATCACCACCACCCATGAGAACCAGAAACCCCAGAAGGGTCACTAGTCCGTTGCCGGCCTTTAAGGGAACAATACACTCTTTTCTTGAAGGACCCGATGTCATAGTTAGTTGGAAACACCGTAGACGGGAGTTGATTCCACAATTTAACTGTGCGTGGCAGAAAATGCCGACGGAAACGCACAGTTGCAGATGTATATTCATCAAGGTGGTGACGGTGGAACGCAGACTTACGGCGCGACGTGCGATAGTGGAAGCCCGTAGCTGGTAATAAATTTAATAGCTCCTCGGAGCACTCCCCGTAGTAGAGCCTGTAGAGCACACAAAGAGAACCTACGCCTCTTCGCAAGGAAAGGGGATCCAAACGACCAGAAACAAGCGGGTCGCCGACAAGTCGATCTGCGCGACGTTGGATACGGTCAAATGGAAGGAGAAAGCATTGGGGCGCCCCCGCCCAGAGGTGAGAGCAGTACTCTAAGTGCGGCCGCACCTGGGCCTTATACAGTTGAAGAAGGTGCTTTGATGTAAAGTACAGCCTGGATCTGTTCAATACCCCAAGCTTTTTCGAAGCCAATTTGGCTTTTCCCTCCAATATGTACTTAATATTGTTTTTTTTCTTATTTTTGTACAATAAAGAGTTTACATACAAACATACAGTTTATACATAATATAATAATGTGACAAGTGGAAGAGGGTATCTAAAAATTATCAAAATTAATTTGATTCAATTTATAGATAGTCTCCTAATTGTTCTGAAAAGTCTGAGATACATAAACAAACATTTTTCTGATTATTTAAATTCATTAGTCGTAGGAGATAAAACGTGCGCACAAAATTTGATAACACGTGAAACTGCGCACCTAATAGGAAACTAATCTCTAATAAAACAGGATGCAGCATATGGGGAGCGTACGGTATTCCGATGATTTCCCATAACATTATCATACAGACGGCCGAAGTCGCTCGTCTCGACTTCGGATTGGGAAGGAACAATAGCGCTTGGAACAAATTACTGAATATTACATTCTTGTTACATAACCGCTTAGCCACGTAACCGTGTGACGAGGTTTAATGGCCAGCTAGAACCAAGTATGTGGTGGAACGCTATGACAAAGTTGAAAGCGACTGGAATTCGTCGTCAGATTTTATACCCGGAGTGATTCAAATGAAAATAACTAGGAATTTGTTTTGAGGATGTGAACTTTGAATACATTGCTCTTATTCCTATTTTGCCCTAATTATGTATCTACGTGAAACTAGCTAAGTACACAGTAAAACTAGAAAGTAAAAGTTCGGAGCATAATCATCGTTCACAAGGGCTATATGAAGCGACGGAAGTAACATAACATAACATAGAAATACACCAAAGTAAGTACGTAACTACAGTGCAGCTCTTATCAAGAATACAACGTGCCCACCAGGATTCCAAGAGAGTAACCACGCATTCCTGAGCCCATATGGAGTAATGAATGTTATCTGAACCTGGGTCGAAATATGCTTAGTTTGTGAGATATTTCCATTTTTTTGTTTAAATTTTAGTATGAAAGTGGTGGAGCTGCTGGGATTGCGTATTTATTATGTATGAAAAAATAAAAAAGTTAAAAAGCATAATTCGGCATAGGTTCACATAACATTTATCCATATGGCCTCAGGAATGCGTGGTTAGACTCTCGCGGAAACCTGATGGGCACGTTGTATAGGTATCTAATCTACTTACTTACGTACGTATTATGTTTCTGTTTGGCATTTAAATTCATCTATTTACTTGTAAATAAGTACTCATCATCACTGCTGCGCTGCGCTCCTGCCTTAAAATTTAGTTTTGGTCTATACAATAAATACCTAGGTACAACACTGATTGTCCTAACTACAACGGTTAGTACAACAACGTTATACCTAGAGTAGTAAGTATAGCTACATTGTGTGTCTATAACCCAAAGACGCAATAACTGCAATGACACCACGCCGCCCTTTCAGGAAAGCTAGATTTTCCACGCAAAGAGCTCATACCTAGCACTAACATTGTCGTAGCAGCCGTAAACCAGGGTTCCATGGCGGTTTAATGGCATTTTATGGGCTATTGCAAACCTCGGCCGTTTTATGCGCCGCTTGTCAGCCGCCTTTTATCGCTTTCGAATAATCGCTCCCTGGAAAAAGAAGCTTTAAAACAAAAATAGATAAAGTGATAAAGTGAATTGTTTTAGTTCATTAATATGGACCTCCGCAAAGTAACGCCTGATTCAATAAATTATTTAAAACTATTTAGGCACGAGAAACATTTTCTTAGTACCTGTCGGTCTTTACCTAGTAAACAGTTTATAAATTCTAAGAGCGATCTTCACTTATACATACTCGTAGAAAAAAATCCCTAAGTACACACAAATTATATCCAGAAAATTGGCATAAAAGAAACAAGTAGGTAAGTAATTAAGGCTTTATGCAACGTGACAGGGTGACAGTACTTAATCGTCTCAGCCTACATACGCTCCACTGCAGGGCATCGGCCTTCTCTCAGAATGAGAGAGCTTGGGCAGTTTCCCTTACACACCACTGAATTTCCTCGTAGGTTTTTTCTTCACCGTAAAGCTCATGGTAAATTTCAAATGTAATTTTGCACGTCAATAATAATAATAATAATATCAAATGTATTTCAGACTAGGCCCATATTTTGTTAGTTACAATAGGTGGTTACAATTCTGAAACACTCAGAGGTGCGAGCCTGGGTTTGAACAAACGACCCTCTGCCTGAGAGGCCATAGGTCAAACCACTAAAGCTATCATTACGATATTACGAGCGTTTATACCTGCTGAGCTGGCAACGTTGCAGTTTTGTTAGTTTTTCTCGATTATTCCATAAAAATTGAATGAAAATTAAAATTGTTTTGTATACAAATTGTTCTAACATATTAGTTAATGTGTCTACTACAATAATAATTCGTGATAAGACTTTTATTTTCTTTAAAAACCGTTAGGTAATAATTTGTTCATTTTTAAAGAAAATAAAAGTCTATCACGAATTATTATTGCAGTAGACACATTAACTTATACAAGTTAAGTATGAAGTATCTTTTTCTATTTATTTAATTTTTTTTTTTTTTAGCGCCATCTCTTGGTCCAGGTGAGCGGGTAGCTCCGAAGGAGTGTTGAAGTCTCTCGGTAGAGGGCATAACATAGATGCGCTTTATCACTGCCTAAATGTGATTATAACAGACTGAAGTGTACGATGTATGGGAAAGATTCGTCGCTAACTTCTAGACCAGTGATGGTGTAGGGGTAAGCACGCAGCACGGAACGCTGAGGACCTGGGTTCGATTCCCAGCATTGGTCATATTTCAGTTTGTATTTAGTTTGAAATACATTAACTTATATATTAGAACAATTTGTATACAAAACATTTTTAATTTTCATTCAATTTTTATGGAATAATCGAGAAAAACTAACAAAAATGCAACGTTGCTCAGCAAGTATAAACGCTCTTACAATAAAAAAATATTTCTCCAGCCATGTTCGAAATGTCTAACATGAATTTTGTTTGTTGCCTTGTCCTATTCTATTCATACTTAACTTAATCAGGGGCTAAATTCAGGAACGGCCCAACACGGTTTGCGAGCGGTAATTCAATCGTTTGGGAGAGGATAGGAATGGGTTGAGTTTGGGATGAGCCTTATTTTCCTGTTAATGCGTTTTGTAAATAAATAAACTCCCAAACTCAGCCCTAACCTCTCGCAAACCAGTGATTTTTGGCGTTCCTGAATAGCAGTTCAAACCAAACCCAACCCAAACGATTAACGTGGCAATTTCCAAGTAATTTTCTTTAAAGATATCACTTTGTGATCGCAAAGGTGTGATAAAAGGTTACGGCTAGTTGATGCAGGAATAAATAAAATAAAGGAAAAGTATTCACTTGACGACAAATGAGAAAACGGACTGCAAGAATCCTTGAAATATTGTCTATGGGACCATACTAGCATAAAGCGAGTCTCTTTTAAATAAACGTACTACTAAGATTTTAACTATCGTCACTTTTGTGATTGTGCAAACGAGTGCTACATTTAAACTACCCCATTAGAAAAATAAGTTTTCTAGCTGTTTTTAAATCTGTGTTCTGCGGCCTAAACGTATGCGCCGCCGGAAATCAATCACAAACCGCGTTACTAGCAACATATTTGAAGGAAACAGAATTTGTTAGCTGCCAATATGGCCCGCCGTTTATTGTTATTTGTTTGGATCTTCAAGTGAGAGTTTGCTTTGGAATCGAATACTGATTCCAAAGCAAGCGAAGCAAAACTGTTACTTCGTGTCTTTTATAAAGAACATCCTATAGTTACCTAATTAGCGCAGTTTGTGTTACACTATAGCTAATTTTGATACAATTCTTATCTTAACTCTCTATAAATAATGTGAAACTTAAAAAGAGCTGATAATTAAACTTTAATAATGAGCAACCGCATGGTCACCCTATCCTATAATGCTATAAATGTGCAAGTTTGGATGTTTGGATGTTTGTTTTGTTACTATTTCACTCCAAAACAGCTGGACGGATTTTGATCAAACTTGGCATGTAGATAGAACATAACATAGGATACTTCTTTATCCCGAAAAATTGCGTTATTCCCGCAGTATAGCAGTAAGAATTTTTTTTGGAGAAATAAGTTGTCAACAGCAGCTAGTCATACATAAAGCTAAATGTGTAATTGTCAATGTAAACTTGAAATAATCTTAATTACATTTTAATAACAGTTTAACATTAGATGTTTGTTGTGTAACCACAAATGATTGATTATCTTAAATTTCAAATTGAATTTAAAAATACATGGTGTAACTATGTCCTTTGGAGTCCAGGTACACTGTATGCCAGCTTTTATATCACCATCAGGATATGCAGTGTGCCCCGAAGCGTTTAATTACCTATTAGCAGTGACAGTGCCCTGTGAAGGCAAAGCGGGCTTTCATCGGAGGCTTACAACTAATTAAACTGCATTGTACCAGCTGCCGTGATATCGACTCGTAGGTAATCGATTTGCAGCCTCTATAACGCTAAAGGCAACTTAGGCGTCAGTAAACTGGTAAACGTAACTAAATTTGGAACGATTGAAATTGCGAACGTTATGATGACGGCACTAAATGGGGGGAGGGGCATGTCTGCGCAAACATTTGTTGACTAGATGATGCCAACGTACGTTTTTTACGATATAAATATTGTACAAGTATAGAGTCAGCCGTTACTTTGTGAAGGTCAATATTAAATTAAAATGAATAAACTTAAATTGTTCCTGAAGTACAGCGGTTATACTATGCAAAATAGCTTTGCTGCATTAACTGCAGTTAATTTAAAATTCAATTAGATTGCATGCATTTTATTTTAGATTCTAGTTTATCTAGTTTTGTTACCTTTATGATTAGATCATGATCTAAGAGTGTAAACCTGTTTAAGAATGTCAATGTGAATAAAATTTTATAACTGTTTCACAGTCAAGTGGTAAGCAAATAACGCGAGGACGGCTATTAGTTTCATTGTAGTAGCAAATAAAAAAAAATAAGACATTTTAGTTGGAACGGCGAATAATTTGTACAAATTAAAAGAGATTGAAAAGATTTCTGTTTCATAAATTTTCAATCAGTCTTCTTACTGGGCCTTTTACTCCTGCGTAGCAACAGCATTATCCGAGAAAGAGGCGTACCTTAACAAAAGTTCATTCAAGATTGGATATAATCGAGAGTATCTTAATTATCATTTGTTCAGAAAAGCAATAAGATTACTCCATTTGTAAATAGGAAGTATTGTTACTCTGGGGTAGAAGTTATTGTAACTTCTGAGTCAAGTTATCGCAAAATCACTTAAAGAGTTTCAAAGCGCAGGTAAAGGTAAGAGTGCTCAATTTAATTAAAAGTAGTTCCGCGGAATACTGGTTTTCTGTAGCGTTTTCAGACGGGAATGGCTTCAGCCGTAGATTTTTATAACATTTACTTACCGCTCGGAATGAAATCGCAGCAGACAGAAAGTTAGCACATAATCCGCTGGGAAGTGAGAAAAAGGAATCTTATTTTATTATCTTTTTATGACTGCGCTTGTTCTTGTTCTAATTCTCATGTAGTTTTTAAATATACTTAAGACCCCAGGAGGTTAGTAGTTTATCGTGCCAAATGTATATTTAGTGATTTTTAGGGTTCCGTACCTCAAAAGGAAAAAACGGAACCCTTATACGATCACTTTGTTGTCCGTCCGTCCGTCCGTCCGTCTGTCAAGACCCTTTTTCTCAGGAACGCGTGGAGGTATCAAGCTGAAATTTATGTCAAATACTCGACTCTACTGTCCCTTGGAGCTGTGAAAAAATCAAACTTCTAAGCCAATGCAATCAAAAGATACAGCCGTTTATGACGCAAATTTCCGCATATTTTCGAAACTCGCAAGGGAATCAAAACCTACAGGGTACTTCCCGTGAACTCAGAATCTTGAAATTTGGTACGAAGCAACCTATTATAGCACAGATAAAGGAAAAATTGCGAAAAGCATAAATTATTTTGTCTGTCTGTTAATATCATTAACCAATCTACAATGATCCCACACTGCACAGGGGTCTGCTAAGACTGGATGTTCATAGATACATATAAATTTGTACGGAACCCTCGGTGCGCGAGTCGAACTCGCACTTGGCCGGTTATTTTTTTTTAATACTTTGAGCGGAATTTATAGTCAAAGGATCTTTATTCATTGATTTTAAAATCAATTCCTTAATTAAATTAATATTAATAATGATTTGATAATAGGAAATATTTCTTGCCCATTAAAAGCGGTTATTCACTGAATAAGTTGTTTTGTAATCTAAATCTTAAGATAGACCTGCTTATTAACATAGGTATCTAGGCGTTGCGTGTTTTATGTGGATCCGTATTACTAAATTGAAACAAACTACTTTCGAGGTTGTTACTACGTAATTGATTTAGCGGAGTCCCAGCGTAATTTGTTCTAAATAATGAAATACCTCCAGACATTACTCAAACATGAATGTAACTATGTAGAATACAGCTGTTGCCCGCAACTTCGTCTACGTATTTTAATCAAGGGTTTTTTTATTTATAAGCTATATTAGTCTTTTTTCATTCTGAGTTGAAATCGGGTTTTGTCCCGCGTACCTAGATTTCAGAGAAACCCGATATTTCGGCACAGTTGCATGCGCCATGATCACGAGACGACTAGAGAATTGCGGGTATGCTGGTATAACTTGTTAGGAAGAGGGTAGATCGGTTACGTCCGATTTATTTTTCTTGACTGACAGTTATACCAGCATACCCGCAATTCTCCAGTCGTCTCGTGATCATGGCGCATGCAACTGTGCCGCAGTATCGGGTTTCTCTGAAATCTAGGTACGCGGGACAAAACCCGATTTCAACTCATAATATTAGTAATGACCGCGATAGTCTAAAATATTCTGTCTTTTTTCATTATTTCCGTAGTTCCTGTGGTTACCACCTACATACAAACAAACAAAGTGGGCCTCGTTATTATTTTAGTATTAATTTGTATTAATATAAATATACAGAGTAATTTAAAAAGGTGCACAAATCTTAATTGTTAATCAATAACACATGTTGTGTTATTTTTACTCTAACTTGAAAAATATTACAGATATTGCCGAGCCGAGTCAATGATTCCACTAACTTAACGATATTCACACATGAAGGTAAAAGTAGGATAATTTGCACCAATAAAAAATTGTTAATAATATATTATTTTAACGATACAAAATGATATATGAAACTACCGTGAGACTCACTCATAGTGAAAATAAACGGATCACTCACGTCTGAAAACGAGTTTAACTCGACATTTTTCAGGCTAAACAGTAGCCGTAGGCTTAGGCGTACGTGAGTGATCCCTTTATTTTCACTACAAAATTATATGTTAAATTTTGAGCACTGATAAAAAATTACCCTGTATATTTATTCTAGCTCGTAAGTTTTAATCGTTGATACAAAACATCGTTAAGTCTAGGTCTTGTCGGAATCTAAAAAACGGCATCGGTTGTAAAAACGGTCGTACGACAATGTCGACGACGACGGTGACCGCAAAAACTTTAATGGCTTCTTTTATCGACCATTTGCGCGTAATGCTCGCCTTTGTTCTCATGCAGAGCCTAATCTTTTAAGCGCTTTCGTCAACTCTACACTTACACTGTTCTATATCTAACCTGCTCATGGGAATGCCAAACTCTTAACATTTCAACATCATAATTTTACACGCCAATCTAATTGTTTCTCCGTGAATAAATTCATGTAGCACGGTTAAATAAGTATGGTCATTATAAACATAAATATTGGCACCCGAAAATTGCGACAAATACCCGACACACAACTAAAACTATGTATGTATGTAAAACTCTTTTTTGTACATAAAAACATGATATTAACAGATAATATGAGAAACAAAGGCAAACTTATCCCTTAATTAAAGGGATCTCTTCCAGTTAATCTTTGAACGATTGACAGGACATCAGAAAAGTCAAGAGATCCGTCTGAGGCGCCTGATCTCGTAAATTTCACTAGAGGCAATGAAACAAAAGGCTCAAAATGCACGTACTTTATATTAAGCCAATCAGCATAATTTGTATCAAGCCTGTCGTATATCGCATGTACCGAATAATAGTCTCGAGTTAATATGTTGAGGCGTAAGTTCCGAGAGTCCATTTAGCCGTGCGCCCATCACTGTGCCTTACAGCCTGACACGCATTCACGGGATTAAGCTTTGCATATTCCAGTCCCTCGCTGCAGACACAGTCCCGATTACGTATTCAAGCGAAACAATAAATTGCTAGGTTGGCCACGGACACTGCATACCTAAATTAGTCAGAATGTTAACACACACCTACTTAAACACTATTTTCCAAATTAATTTTACTACATTCCAAAAGCTCTAATGCAAGAGTACCTATAGCTTAAGCGTTTATACGCAACGTTAACTCCTAATAACTTTAAAAAACACTGGTTTGTACCGAACGATATATTGGTAGTTAGGCGAGTTACGCATCGTTATAAAGCTCGCTACAAGCCATTTGAGGATGGCGCACGGTAACAAATATGGAAGAATGTTTGTTATTTTTATACGGCGAGCTCCGAGTGGACTACAAATCAAGATAACAAGCAGAGACGGAGGCCAACACGATATTTACAGATAGGGACCCTATCCTGTGACAGACTTATGTGCTTTTTCTATAAATATATGTACTAGCGCATTGTTTTTTTTTTCACGGATGTTAGATTTACTTTTATTTTGTTTTCTTATCATCATCATTTCGGTTCACTTCTGGGCACAGGTCTCTTCTCAGAATGAAAAGGCTATCGTTGTAATTCCCACGCTTCTTCTTATCTGCTTTTATTTCCAATAGTACGGAGAATGTCTACAAGTGAGGTTTAACAAACTTACGTGAAGCCCTTATTCGACAATAGCCATATAAAATAATCAAAAGCTCTTTGTTTTTCGTCAAATATTTTTCTTGGCTGAAATAACCCTGAAAGGTCAGTATCATAGTGTGGCTTGCGCTGGACTGTTCATTTAATATGATCGTCTATTTTCTTAGTAAGCATCAGTAAAGTTGCCGTTTATTTATCAGGGCTGATAAAAATAACATCAGCAAGTTTGTCAGGAGATTTGGGTCGCAGCGCATCGAAGGAAAATTAATCGGTGCGACTCGGTCCATTCCTCAAACCCGCTGCGCTCCCTCTCGTGATTAACTTCGGAATAAGGCAATTCATCGAAAGAACAAGTTTATTACTTTCAAGTTTCTCGTGAATGCACGAAGGGCCCCGGGATTCAGTCGCACAATGGCACCAATTACAGAAATCGGAAAATTCGGCCGTACCGACGAATTTTCCATCGTTAGAAGCATAATCTGCGCTTATCTCAATTTCAAGAAGGTCAATTCCAATTTACTGAAAAATCGGTAATTACGTGTGCCCCCACTCAACCTATACTTTTGGAAAAAAGAAAATATTTGCTGAGAAACAGACAAGAGCTAATTTGCTTGTCAAATTGAATAAGTATTAGCTTTCAGATCAGAATAATGATTCTGTGAAAATACTTTATAACATCTAGAAAATATTCGAGAGTTAAATACCAGTCTTGGGAATTGGTATGTATCGGTTAATAAACATCAAACAATAATAGGACTAGATATTATTATGTTCGACAAAGCCTAAGTGATTCGGAGGCTGAACTCGATCGCTCTAAAAATTACATCAGAAGAATTCCAAGCTATAATCAAAAATAATCAAAAAGAATACTTGCTACGTAGAACTTTTATATCGATAAAATGCTACACTCTTTTTAATAAAATATAACTCCCACCATAAAACAAAGGACAATCACCGTGCAACGGTAGCGAAGTGACGCAAACGACTTCAGCGATTCTATCAACTGAATAGCCCTATAGTGAGGAAGTATGGATAAAAGGGTTATTCTATAGCTGTAGTAAATGAGTAGTCAGTGACAAAACGCTGGCAGTAAAGGCTTGTCCACACAGATACGACTGTGAGGCATTTGCTGGTTATGCAATCATGGACGCAAATTCGAAAAAATATGTGGTCGAAATTTTATGCGAGGTACATGGGACCATCTTTTACGTTCGATACTGGTTAATACAAATCAAGAAATAACGAATGCCTGGAGTAGATTTTATGCCTATTTACTTTGAATTAGGTACTTAGGTACTCTTATCATTACGAGTTTATGACAAGAGCTCTTATTTACCGCTTTCGCGCCAGGTGTATCTTGACAGCGATCGCAGTCGTATCTAAGCAAACATGCCTTAAGGAGTTGGCATTATACCCCGCTCGTTAAGTTGACGATTGTTGTAAGCGAGTGATTCGCTGACGCTTTGTTTTACGAGAGCGGTGCCAGCCATTTGTCAAAAGATTTAGCTAAACGCTTATACATTATCTTTACATAAAATAATATTCAAACGTAACGAGAGGCGTTAACTGAATAAGGCGTTAATGTTTCCGTCGGCTGTTCCTTTGTGGAATTCAAAATGTTTTTTCAGAACGTTTTGCTTTCAGCCGAGTATTTGACTGGGATTAATTGTAATTATAAAAGACTAAGTAGATGACAACATCTTGTTAGTGTGAAACTTTTCGTAAGGACAAGTTAATAATCATTTTCCGTAGCAAACAAATATATAATTAAAACAACTTGGTTAATGTTCAGTACAACAAATTACCTTAATACTCATTATCATAATATTCCTTTAAGTATAATAAATAATATTTAACTACATATTTAATACGAACGTGTTCAAGACTGTTTAGGACCATACAATAGGTATTGGCGACGTCAAAAATCTTATACTGAGGGCTTTGACCCCAAACATACCTATAGGTAGGTACGAGGGGCGTTCAATATAAAGTGAGAATGAGATGCAAACTCTTTTAATATTACGAAATTAAATACTGGCCGGTAAAGCTAATCTATCTAGCTGATTGCTATGAAAAAAAAAACTAACTGTCTTTTGTTTAAAAAAATATACGGTAATTTCTTTGCAATGCTATTGAGTACGTTAGCGAAAATGGAGAAAATTGAACTGCGCGCCGTTATCAAATACTTGTATTTGAAAAATTTTTCTACGGACCAAGTCAATTTGGATTTGCGGGACACTTTAGGGTCTAATGCTCCTCCGTATTCGACAGTCGCACGTTGGTGCGCCGAATTTAGACGTGGAAGAACATCGACAATGGACGACCCCCGCTCCGGACGCCCTACTACAGCAGTAACTGAAAAAATTGTGAAAAAAGTTGAAAACTCAGTTTTGGCGGATCGTCGTGTCACAGTTCGTTTTATTGCTGAAAATGTAAAGATTTCAACGGGGAGCGTGCATAATATTTTACATGAACGCTTGGGTATGAAAAAGGTATCTGCGCGTTGGGTACCAAGAATGCTTACTGACACGCAAAAACAAACTAGACTAGAGATTTGTCAAGAAGCCTGAAGAAGATTTGAACCTGATGCAGCAAGACCGGGAACTTTTTTTGGCGCGATTTATAACAATGGACGAAACATGGCTCCATCATTACGACCCTGAAACGAAACTGCAGTCTATGACATGGAAAAGGCAATCATCTCCAACTCCGAAGAAATTCAAGTTGAGCCCATCTGCCGGTAAGGTCATTGGCTCTGTTTTTTGGCATGGTAAAGGGGTATTAATGATTGAGTATCTCAAGCATGGAGCCACTATTACGGGCACTTTATACGCCAAACAAATAGCAACATTGCGCAATGAGATCCGCGAAAAACGGCGAGGTAAACTCTCGAAAGTTGTGCTGTTCCACCAGGACAATGCCCCGGCACACAAGTCCATCGTTGCAATGGCTGCCATTCGTGATGCTGGGTTCGATATCCTTAAGCATCCTCCGTATTCACCAGATCTCGCTCCCAGTGATTTCTACCTATTTCCGAGATTGAAACAATACCTGAGAGGCCAGAAATTTGAAGACGACGATGCGGTAGTAGCTGCAGTACAAGATTTTTTAAGTACTCAAGATGAGACCTTTTTTAAAAATGGAATTTTAAGTTTAGAAAAAAGATATACTAATTGTATTATGCTAAAAGGTGACTATGTCGAAAAATAAAATGACATTTAGTAAAAGTTGTTTATAACATACTCATTCTCACTTTTTATTGAACGCCCCTAGTACTTTCAACAAAATGTTCAGTATAAACATCTTCTGTTGAGACCAAGATTTTGAATTGATCAAATATCTCGCACGAGACACTATAGGAGTATATTATGTTAAAATTAATGTATTTGCTATACATTATACATATGAAAGACGATATGTTTTTGTGATGTTGTTACGGCATTATTATATTCGTGGAAACCTGGAGGCATTTCATTATTAGCAAAATGCCTGAAGCTATGAATTATGATAGGGCATATTATACGGGATGAATCCTAAGCCGTGACTAGTGTTCTTAACTCAGTCAATGTTGGGTAAGTAACATAATAAACTAAAGTTAAGTAAAGTAAAAAAATCTTTATTACCAGAACCTAACTGAATACAAAGAAAAAAAAATAAAACAAACAAAATAGGATAAGTAAAACTAAAAACATTACAAAAACTACTATGCTAAACTTACTGCTAGGTTAGGCAATGGGTCCCAATCTCAGCGTATGCTGGGCACAACGCCCAGCGCTGGTTTTCAGACTGGTCCCTAGAAGAGGGGCGGTCGCTACTCGCGATTATTTGGTTAAATATTAAATATGAATGCTTTATTGCTTATTATATAGATAAACAAATACCAGTACCAATAATCACAACGAAAAGCAATGGCAATATTATTATTAAGTATCTTAAAATAAAAATAAAAAAAGGAAAAAAAGTGCAATGAGTGAGTGTTGAGTTGCGTAATGTATGCGTCTGAGTGTATGCATCTTAGTGGGTGTGTGTGTGTGTGTGTGTGTGTCTTGAGTTTGTCGTTATGAGGGAGAGTGAAACCCGCATTGGCTATTCATTAAATGTGTCCTAACTAACCTCTTGTATGCTAGCAGTGACATATTTTCTCGTAAAGGTGGCGGCAGATCGTTCCATATTTTAGCCGCCGCAAATTTAAAACTCCCTCTAAACGATGCTGTTTTATGCTGTGGGATTACAAGTTTAGTGCATTTCCTAAGGGGCCCCGTTCTTGCATCTTGTACCCATCTTAGTTTTTCAAATAAATAAATAGGCTGTTGAAATTGCAGTATTTTCCGTACTGTATACGCCATATGCAGCTGCCTTCGGTTGTTCATATTTAGCACCTTCTTGGCATTGAGAAAAGGAGTAATGTGTGCTCGCTTGGGAACATCATAGCAGAAACGTGCGCACGCGTTTTGTACTCTCTGTATTGCCTGTTTAGTCTTTGTTAGAAGCCGTGGGCCATATACAGTGTCTGCGTAGTTGAAATGAGATAGTACTAGTGCTTCTACAAGAATTTCCCTGACTTTTTCAGAGAGGTATTTACGAATATTGTAGAGAACTTTTAGTCGGTAGAATGCATTTCTTATTTTAATATTCACATGTTCTATGTACCTTAATTGTCCGTCCATGATGACTCCGAGGTTTTTTGCGTTCTCTACTTGTGTAATATTGTCTGTTCCAATCGTGAGTCTTGGGTTCTGTTCTTGAAGTTTTACGCGTTGCCATTTATTACCCACGAATAAGAATTGGGATTTCGTAGGGTTCAGAATAAGATTATTCTTGAGTGACCAATCCGATACTATGTTTGTTTAGGTCCTCGTTGATTCTTCTAATGCATTAATAACTAAATTGTTAAAATTAGTCTGATAAAATTTAGGATGTTCATATCATACTTTGCTTTTGCTTACTTTGCTGAAATGAAATCACGACGGACACCTCAAATTTAATAAGACTAATTTAAACAAATGAGTTAGTGCATTATATTATACAACATCAACTAAGTGAAAAAACAATAATTTATGTTCACGACTTAGGATTCACCCTGTATGTATGTTATTTAACTGACCATGAAAGATATAAAAATAATTAGGCTTCAATAATTAAAGTTATTGACTAGTATCTTTTGTAATAGTGAAAACTACGTCTGGACTTTATCAGTATACTACTATTGGACATAACTTAAATGAGAACCTTTAAAAAATGAACAAAAATCTATTGCGAAACCGTTAGTACTTACTTACACATGCGTAGTTAATTCAACATCGCTTCAGAATGATGTTCGTCGAGTTATAAATGCGCTCGTATTTCATGGTGATTTTCGGGGAGCATAGTAAACAAACGTTTTAGCGTGTATTATCCTTCGCCTAAGAAATGTTATCTTATCCACTCTGATTTACCGCCCGCCTAAGATAATAGAGTAGCCAAACTCCGCTGGGCGTAACTAATGTCTTAGCCGAATCTAGAATTGTATTGTTTTTGAAAACTTTAGGGTCTGGAGCTGATTTAAGTATAAATAAGTACTTAAAATGTATTATTTTAACCTAGTATTTATCTGCTAAAGCTTTTAAACGCCAATTTTGAAATGCAACAAGGCGCGTTGCAATGATGGCCTACGTGCCTGCGTATTATGCCTCCTGATTTGCATTGCATGTATAGCATTGCTCGTGGTTATCCAGAGGTTAATAATAAATAAATGTGACAAGTAGGTGTCTACGGTTATACCAAATATAACGATAATAATGCTGTAGCTTGAAGGTTCAGACTTTTGATTCATTGCCACGCGAACCGCCTGCATCCCCGGCCACTTCCGCTGGCCGCATTTAATAGGTTAGCAGTTGCCATTATTTATGTTGTTGCTAGCGTATTTCCCTTTCTAGCCAAATAATAAGCAAAAGAGATGTACGCAATCAAACCATGTGAAACGAAAGTCGAGTCGTCCTCCATGCAGCGCATCGCTAACTAATTCCAGCCAATCCCCACTCTAAGCCCCTATTACCGACGCGGTGGAAAAGCTAAAGGAAAAACTGCTCGTATATGCAAGTCTTTATGCATTTTAAGGGTGGCGCACTCAACCCTATGCTTATAAAACCGCAGAACGCGATGGAGGAATTGAAAATAGAGCCCTTGTTATTTCGAGTACATGTGGAGTGGAATACAAAGGGGGAACATTGTCTCTGCTGCCTCGTTATGCACCGCTTCAGACGTTCTGATAACAAACCGCGGGTTAGGCGTGCACCCCGAATAAATGTATTTCGCTACCCCCACTATGGGGAAGGAGAAAACGACAGAGTTAATTTTTTAGTGCCGTACCGTTGTGTGCTTGTCGCGGTCGTGAACTGGCCGATTGTTAGCTCTATTTAGTACGACTACCGACATAGCTCCAAGAATCGCCAGACTCAAACTAAGTGGCAGTGGGCAGGGCACATCGCTCTTAGAACTCACGGCTGATGGGGCCAAAAGGTTCTCGATTGGCGTCCACGGACCGGAAGACTCAAAGTAGGTAAGCCTCCACCAAGATAGAGCAACAACCGCATTGTATGCGTTTGTTTGACCAACGGGTCTGCTTGACGAACCTTGGGGGAAGCTTGTTCAGCAGTGGACGTCTTTCGGCTGAAATGATGATGGTCATGCATGATTTAAGGTAACGGCACCTATTTCCGTGGGGTTTAAGGACATTTTTCAAATACAACAAAAAATTAAGCACTTCTGAATAAAATATAGTTAGAAAATATTTTTTTTAGGAGTATCTTAAGTGAACTTTGTTTTTTTTTACTTTTGTAGTTTGTCTTAGATGATTTAATAGTAAAAAATATTTTTTAAATGCAGGAATGTGTAAAATTCTAATTCCGTGACAGCTGGTGAATCTAATTCCATGAGTTTCGGCTCATAATTCCGTGGGTAACGACTAAAATATTCTGCTTGATTCCGTGTACAAGAAAATATTTTTTTTTGCGCAGACTTAAATATTGTAAAAACCTACCCTTAAACTTAGAAAAATACACATAATAAATAAATAAAATATATTTAATAATAAATAAATAAAATAAATATCACGGGACAATTCACACCAATTGACCTAGTTCCAAAGTAAGCTAAGTAAAGCTTGTGTTATGGGTACTAGGCAACGGATAAACATACTTATATAGATAGATACATACTTAAATACATATTAAACACCCAAGACCCGAGAACAAACATTCGTATTTTTCATACAAATATCTGCCCCGACACGGGAATCGAACCCGGAACCTCAAGCTTCGTAGTCAGGTTCTCTAACCACTAGGCCATCTGGTCGTCTAAATATTTAGTATGATTTACTACAAAAATACAGAATTATGGACACAAAGTTAGAGATCAAACTAATAATGGCCAGAAAGTACGAAAAGGTTAGAAAATAAAGGTTTACTGGTAGATAATACTTAAATAAGAATAATAATATTTAATAATAATATCAAAAAAAGTTCACAGACGCGCGTCTGAAGCGGATGGCAATCGCGTTCGAACTAGTCCCAACTGTTCCGAGATATCGTGTCTGTGAGCAGTGTCTATGTATGTGTGCGTTGCTCGAGCGCACTTTGTTTCAGACGTCCAGCAACCTACATACCAAATTTCATGACTCTAAGCCCTTTCAGCGTGAAGAAGTAATAAACATACTCACAAACTTTCGTATTTATAATATTAGTTTAGTAGTATTAGTAGGATTGTTATAGCGATACGATAATCACGGTTCATGAGATTCAGCCTGGTGACAGACAGACGGACAGTAGTGGAGTCTTAGTTCTACAAAACATACTCACTCACTCACAAACTTTCGCATTTATAATAGTAGTAGGAAGTAGGATTAAACTCATCATTACATAACATTGAAACGGACTACACCTAAGTATATACAATTTTACGGTACCCTAAATTTCAATTTGGTTGGCAATATCACTCGGTATTACGTTATATGAGAACATAATTTCGAGGTATACAAATTTTTCGTAACACGGAATTAGGTTCCCATATATGCTAATTCCGTGTGTTGGGTTTTTCCCACCATCGGAAATAGCCTCAATCCCGGTTATCAAGAAACATAATTCCAACCCATAAAAAAAGAAATAAACAAAGATTTTTTTAATGCAAATCGAAAGTTCATATTCCAATCTTCACATAAAACTCAACTTTCATATCTTAACAAGCAAAATACTTCTATTTTTCATAAAAGTAAAATGACGTATATATTTAAGGGTTTCTAAGAAAACATACTTTATTGTGATCAGCGAGTTCTTAAAAATTAGGAGTTCTGACCACTTTTCAATACCACGGATATTGCTCTTTACCTGCTGTATTAGCTAAAGATTACATTTGCATAAATATTTAATAGAAGTGGTAAGCAAAATTTAATGAATTGAATTGAATGGAAAGTATTGTTTCATCTATTGCCGAGGTATACCTCGGATTAAGCTGCCACTGCAAAAATATGGATCCTAATTCCGCTGTATTTATTTTCGGTTTTTAACGTATTTCTGTCCAAAAATATGAAAAAATTATGAACTTAATTTATAAAAGAATCTACTATCTAACATTATAAAACCGCAACATTAAAGTAATTGCCATATTTATTATCCAAATCACTAATTAGAAACACGGTTGTACTTACGTGAGGTATCTCGCGTTTGTATGAGACAACCTGCTTCTGCGGCAACGTTGCGCTTACTGACAATTTTTACGGCCCCTTGCTTGATGTATTCACTAGTGCTGTTAATTCCGTTGTCAAAAAATGACTATTTATTTCTGTATGAGCAAATTTACTGCAAGTCTCTTAGATACATCACAAAATGCATAAATAAAAATAGCACGGAATAGACTGCCGATTTTGACTACCACGGAAATAGGTGCCGTTACCTTAGTTCAGCAAAATTTATGTTGGTATGTTTTCAAGTCAACGACAGTATCACTTATAACAATACGAGTATTATGTAGGTTCATACTAGAAATAGCTTCATTGCGATTAAGATAAACCCTAGTTTATTTCATAAAAACCGGCTTCTCAATTTATAAATTAAAAATGGGGACTAAAGCCGCACCGAACGCAAAATTGGGCCGATTGTCACACAAAGGATCAACTTAAATGGATCGTCAGTGCTTTGACCAATGACCTTATTCAATAAAGGGACAGGACAAAAAGTCCGTATTAAAAATGGCAGTGCGTGATGGAATTACTAGGAATCAATTTATAACGTGAATTCGGCAGTGTGTCCGTCGGTCCGTGCGACCGAAGCTCAAGTGGGGAGCCATTCGTCAATGTCCGGCGTAAAGCCTCTTAAATGCGTTTCTAAAACACGACGCGCCCGCTACGCTGTCCACTCCGGTGCTTCCTACAATCGATAAGATACTTCTATTACTTATATGGGCGTCTATCACTCTTACCTGGGTTAGACGGGGAGGAAATGACTCGCACTTTTCTCCCCTGAACAATCTTGTTAAACACTTCGCATTTTAAAACACATTCGTTAACTATAGGAAAACACAAGGTATTCCAGAGGCAGGTAGTATGTGCAAGAAATGAGCAAATAAATCAATTACACACCGCCACGCCGCGCCACGGGAAATAATTGGATTTGTACTCAAGCGCCCTGGGGGGCGATCGCTAGTTTATTGTCTAACATTCTTCACGTTACAAGGAAAATCTTGTAAATCTTGAAAAGGAACACTTATTTTGGGAACTTAACTGCTATGACGAAAGAAAGCGAAGACTTCTGTCTATGCTAGCAATTTGATCGAACGACTAAGATAAACCCATTTAAATAAATAAAATAAATAAATATCACGGGACAATTCATACCAATTAGCCATGCTATCTTTTTAAATATGTATTGAAATCTCAAAACCATTTCGAGAAACAAGCTTTCGGTACAGTTTCTGTATATCAGATTTTAAAAAAAGTCTTACATTATTAAGATATTCGTTGAAACGTTTTGACCTTCAAATGCCCTTTCTGTGAGTCATCAAACGAATAATGGATAATGATTCTTTAGCCTTATTTAAAAAAAAATCGACTGACGTCTGTCTAGTCTATATCAAACATAAACTCAAAATTGACATTGACGTGTCGTTTCGTTTTGTAGTTTGTTTGTTTATTTGTTATTTAAGCACAAAGAGTAAAACCATATACCTAATAAGGTTTAAGCAGCATTTTATTATAAAAGGACGGCTAATAACGAAAAAGCCGATTCTCGCAATTTGCCACAAGTGGACAATGTCATGATACTGGAGTTCATGACGAATTCTAGCAACCACAACATCGCTGAAATAAGAGGAGCTACTCAACGGTCAAGACTTTATTGTTAAACCATTGTTTACAAGTAATGTGTTTGTTTTAAATAGGCACATACATTTAAATGATCTTCACAACAAAACTGCAAATAGTTCTTGAAGTATTTTTGCTTCACTTCTCGACACCATTCCTCTCGCCGTCGTTCTGGGATTGGTACGAATAACAAATCCGGGTTATCCCTGCTGTTATTCGAACATAAAGGGGCGAAACACTCGTAGCCTTCCATTTCAAACAAGTTCAGTTAGTGATTTCAAATTTTTTTGAGGTTAGCCGTCGGCGGTGACGTTAACACCTTGATGTTGACTTTACCATAGACTTTACTGTATTTTTTTTGTGCAGGCAAAGACTACATTATCCATTATGCGTTTGATGACGTCACGTCAGCAATATATTAATATTTTTTTTTAATGTAGATAGGATTCATTAAAAACAAAAATACCGAAATTATTTTCTTAAAATAGTCTATATTTATCAAATAAATTATAAAGACCATACAACAAAAATATGAAGCATGGCCAATTGACCTAGTCCCAAAGTAAGCTAGGAAAGCTTGTGTCATGGGTACTAGGCAACGGATAAACATACTTATATAGATAGATACATACTTAAATACATATTAAACACCCAAGACCCGAGAACAAGCATTCGTATTTTTCATACAAATATCTGCCCCGACATGGGAATCGAACCCGGGACCTCAAGCTTCATAGTCAGGTTCTCTAACCACTAGGCCATCTGGTCGTCAAAAAACCCAACAAACTAAAAACTGCTTAAGCTAAAGTTTATAAGCTTAAAAACTTTCCTAAAATAAAAAGGTAGGTGCAGTACTTAACTTATTTTTAAACAGTACTACTTACTTTAAAGTTGATTTGATTTGTAGGTTCAAAGCCAGGTCAGGCTCGCACCTGTAGATTTTCGAAATTTATTAGCGAACCATAAACTTTACAGTGAAGGGAAACATCATGAGAAAACCTGTAGAAACCTGTGTAGAAATTGAATGGTGTGTGTGAAGTTCCCAATCTGCACAGGGCCCGCGTGCGAACTACGGTCAAAGCAATTACTCTCAAATTATTTTGAAAGTCTGCCCTGCATCGAGACGTAATCTAAGTATAAGCTCGGATGCCTTTAAGTTTGAAAGCCCAATCAAAACGCTCCTCGATAAACCTTTCTTAAACAGAGATCGTTATAAAACTCTCCTTAATTCTTGTAATTGAATACATACCTCGTGGGGCCGCTCCAATTACGCCCGTCACAGTTGTCACTCGCATTATTTTACAAAACCAGTTGATTGTTTCATCAGTAATCAAGGGAGTCATTTAATTAAAACTTGAACCAGTAACTCATAAAACTAAGCCCGAAATCTTTGTCATAGCCGCGCTTCGAAATTACTCGGAAACTTGCCACCAACTTATACCTCTCTCGTTAGCTAACAAGTGTAGAAGTTTTAACTACACTTTATGCGATTATACGCTGCCGGCTCGGTTATACAAGTACAACATATTCACAATGGATTCTCGACAGCCTAAACACACGTTAGCAACGTCAAGACGCTTCACTTCAAGAACCATCCGGCTTTTGGTTTATCGAAACTTTTAGCTACGAGTACTTATGTCGTCTTTTGCAGGAATATACTAGGGGCGTTCAATAAAAAGTGAGAATGAGTATGTTATAAACAACTTTTACTAAATGTCATTTTATTTTTCGACATAGTCACCTTTTAGCATAATACACTTAGTATATCTTTTTTCTAAACTTAAAATTCCACGCACATTTCTTGCATAAACGTAACTATTGTAAGGTCGCGGGTGAGCAAAGTAATTGTTTTAGTTCATTAAAATTCCATTTTTAAAAAAGGTCTCATCTTGAGTACTTAAAAAATCTTGTACTGCAGCGTCTACCGCGTCGTCGTCTTCAAATTTCTGGCCTCTCAGGTATTGTTTCAATCTCGGAAATAGGTAGAAATCACTGGGAGCGAGATTTGGTGAATACAGAGGATGCTTAAGGATATCGAACCCAGCATCACGAATTGCAGCCATTGCAACGGCGGACTTGTGTGCCGGGGCATTGTCCTGGTGGAACAGCACAACTTTCGAGAGTTTACCTCGCCGTTTTTCGCGGATCTCATTGCGCAATGTTGCTATTTGTTTGGCGTATAATGTGCCCGTAATAGTGGCTCCATGCTCGAGATACTCAATCATTAATACCCCTTTACCATCCCAAAAAACAGAGCCCATGACCTTACCGGCAGATGGGCTCACCTTGAATTTCTTCGGAGTTGGAGATGATGGCCTTTTCCATGTCATAGACTGCAGTTTCGTTTCTGGGTCGTAATGATGGAGCCATGTTTCGTCCATTGTTATAAATCGCGCCAAAAAAAGTTCCCGGTCTTGCTGCATCAGGTTCAAAGCTTCTTGACAAATCTTTAGTCTAGTTTGTTTTTGCGTGCGTCAGTAAGCATTCTTGGTACCCAACGCGCAGATACCTTTTTCATACCCAAGCGTTCATGTAAAATATTATGCACGCTCCCCGTTGAAATCTTTACATTTTCAGCAATAAAACGAACCGTGACACGACGATCCGCCAAAACTGAGTTTTCGACTTTTTTCACAATTTCTTCAGTTACTGCTGTAGTAGGGCGTCCGGAGCGGGGGTCGTCCATTGTCGATGTTCTTCCACGTCTAAATTCGGCGCACCAACGTGCGACTGTCGAATACGGAGGAGCATTAGACCCTAAAGTGTCCCGCAAATCCAAATTGACTTGGTCCGTAGAAAAATTTTTCAAACACAAGTATTTGATAACGGCGCGCAGTTCAATTTTCTCCATATTCGCTAACGTACTCAATAGCATTGCAAAGAAATTACCGTATATTTTTTTAAACAAAAGACAGTTAGTTTTTTTTTCATAGCAATCAGCTAGATAGATTAGCTTTACCGGCCAGTATTTAATTTCGTAATATTAAAAGAGTTTGCATCTCATTCTCACTTTATATTGAACGCCCCTCGTATACAACGTAGTTTCTCCAGAATTTGAGAGAATAAACAAAAATATAGTAGAATGAGCATAATTAGGTACCTAATACGGTACGTAATGCAAAATCCTATCTCACTAATATTATAAATGACAAAAATTTGTATGGATGGATGGATGGATGTGTGGATGTTTGTACTCTTTTACGCTAAAACGGTTTGACGGATACTGATGCAATTTGGCACACAGAAAGTTTATAACTCGAATTAACATAGGGTATAAGGATACTTTACGTGCGTGGTGGCCTAGTGGTTTGAACTATGGCCTCTCAAGCGGAGGGTTGTGTGTTCAAATCCCGGCTCGCACCTCTGAATTTTTCGGAATTTTTGTGCGAAATTACATTTGTAATTTACCATGAGCTTTACGGTGAAGGAAAACATCGTGAGGAAACCCGCATAGACCTGCGAAGAAATTCAATGGTGTGTGTGAAGTTCCCAATCCGCACTGAACCCGCGTGGGAACTATGGGCCAAGCCCTCTTATTCTGCGAAGAGGCCTGTACCCTGCAGTGGGACGTATATAAGCTGGGATGATGATGATGATCATAAGGATACTTTTTATCCCGGAAAATTGCATAGTTCCCGAGGGGTATTGAGTAACAAATTATTCGCAGACGGAGTCGCGGCAACAGCTAGTGTTAAAAAATAAATAAAAACCCAATTTTTGCAACTTTCATGAAGCTATTAAATTTATTTGTTTTCAGATCCAGCTGCGAGCTGTTAGCCGGTACATTAACACGGAGGCATTACACAAACAAAGCCGTAACTGAAAATTGCGGGCGCGCACGCGGTCAAACTGACTGTGAAAATAATGACCGGCGGCTAATGCGCTTCTTAAATTGACTGCCACTTAATTCCATTTACTTAATGTACAGTCAACCAATTTGATTCCTAGGCAACTATAGAACCATGTCTTAATGAATCAATTTGTTTATCTTTTACGACAGTGATTATTGCTGGATGTAAGTCATGATGACATCTCGATTTTTCGGAATTATGTGTCAATGATAATGAATAAGGAAGGAGTTTGCTTGTGCATTAATAACTTAAATTGTCACTGTCCATGTGTCAAAATTTCTTCTTTTTCTCATGTCATAGAGCGAAAACGTTTATAAAACGTTTTGCGTTTATTGTATGTTGTGATCGGAAAGTTGATAATCCCTTTGACGCGAGTGACTGACGTTGTAATTCAATTCAATTCAATTCAATTCATTTATTTAAATAGTTTTAGTACATAGTAATAATTATTAGTAGGCACTTTACTTAATCTATGTTAGGTATTATATCTAGGTACTATACTAATGGCTCGACTTAAGCGTCTAACCGCCTCTACGCCTTCTACAAGAAGACTAAGGGGCTGTTTCACCACTTTTCTTAAAGTTCGGATTAGCTTAATCATAACCTTATTTGACAGATGGAATTAAAATTTCTGTTTCACCAGTCTCGATTAGCGCTAAGTGACGGACAAACTGTTTCTTAATTTGACCATCAGATCAGGAGGCATTTAGCATTTTTATCCGTCACATAAAGTTAGTTTATTTTTTTGTGGCCCATGGTTGGAGAGCCCTTCAGCCGGTTTCAGAAAAATAAATCAAAGTATTTTTTATTTTTTAAAGAAAGAGGTCATGCTAAATTGCATAAAATAATTTAAATATCAAGATTTGAATGAAAAAATGTAGGTACACTTTTAGTATGTAAAAATAAATCCAAAATTTCGTAATATTTTATAATAACAAACTTTTTTTCAGTGGCTCAATCGTTTGTTCTACCTGGCCTTATACTAAGAAGTGCAAAATTCGAACTTCGTATCGTGCCATTCCTCTCACGCTAATAGTATTTAATACAAGAGCGAGCAAGACGATGCGATACGAACTTCGATTTTCGAATTTCGGAGTAGCCCCCCTGAACTTGTATGTCGCCATTAAAAAAAAGTTTATCTGTCAAATGGTTTGGCGCCACTTTTCGATTCTTTTTACGTGATTTTATTTTTCTTTGTTATTGTTAACAAAGTATCGTAAATAAATACCGTTTTTTGATCAATTATAATGTTACATAATATTTGTTTATGCAAAAAAAAAATATGTATTCAAAAATTATATAGTTAACCATATCTTTTGCTTTAATAATGAGTGATTTTTTGAACGAAAGTGTGCGAACAGGAACGCGTGGTCGTGAAATGCGACGTTACCATTCCGACTTTTTGTTAAACCCACGATTAGTTAAGTGGTACTTAGTTTGCACAGGACCGGAGTGGTGAAACTGAAAAAACACTAGCTGACAGATTTGTCCAGTACTTAGTTTATTCATTGGTTACGTAACCAGCAGTTTGACAATAAGGTGGTGAAACACCCCCTAACAGTAGTAATTATCTAGTAGTTAATGCGACAAGGTTAAGGTTAGGGTTTGGCCTAGGAATCAAATTGGTTGACTGTACATTTAGTTGAGGCAATTGACAAAGCATGCCATACTAATATTATAAATGCGAAAGTCTGTCTGTTATCTCTTCACGCCTAAACTGCTGAGCTGATTTAGATGAAATTTGGTACGGAGATAGTTTGAGAACCTTGGAAGGACATTGGATAGTTTTTATCCAGGAAAATTTCATAGTTCCCGCGGTATAGCGATAAACGAATTCTTTGCAGACGGATCGCGAGCAAAGCTACGAGTAGGGCTTTATAATGATGACGTATTATACAGAATGTAACTTCATAACCGCGGATCCGCATTGATGATATGCAGACATAGGAATTTAGTGGGCAAAATTTAATGACAGGTAGGGAGTTCCTTTATCGATAAACTTAACTATCGTCGCTTTTCCCATATGGCAGTGATAGCTCCATATTTTTTTTTGTAAAAAAATAATTATTAGAAATTATAAAAATCAAATAATAAATCAATTCTCTTCTTCTTTATCCTCGTAAAGCCCAAGTCAAATTTTGACTATCATGATTTGAAAGTTATTATCAATCAAGAAAAGTTGACATTTGCTTTGACATAATGTAAAATTTAGCATGCTGGGCCTCACGAGGTTACTGTAAATATTTTATAGTGCAATGGTGGGAAAAGCGTCGATAGTTGAGTTTATCAATAAAAGAACTCCCTACCTGTCATTAAATATTGCTCCCAAAATTCCTATAAATAAATAAATAAAAATAAATAAATCAATAAATATCACAGGACAATTCACACCAATTGACCTCGTCCCAAAGTAAGCTAAGCATAGCTTGTGTTATGGGTACAAGGCAACGGATAAACATACTTATATAGATAGATACATACTTGAATACATATTAAACACCCAAGACCCGAGAACAAATATTCGTATTATTCGTACAAACATCTGCCCCGACGCGGGAATCGAACCCGGGACCTCAAGCTTCGTAGGCAGGTTCTCTACCTACTAGGTCATCTGGTCCTATGACTGATGATATGCAAGTGCACTAATTCAGATGATTCTAAGATTTGTAAAAAAAAAACCGCGAAAAAGATACCTTATCATCATCATCATCATTTCAGCCGAAAGACGTCCACTGCTGAACATAGGCCTCAACAAAGGCTCGCCAAACAAATCGGTCTTGTGCCATCCGCATCCAACGCAATCCCGCAACTTTAACCAGGTCGTCGCTCCATCTTGTTGGAGGCCTACCTACACTGCGTCTTCCGGTTCGTGGACGCCACTCGAGAACCTTTTTGCCCCATCGGCCATCAGTTCTACGAGCGATGTGCCCTGCCCACTGCCACTTGCTTGCATGTTTTAAAAATGTGGCGAAATCGCGTTTTTACTCTGATCGTTGGCATTACTCAAGCCCGTTGACCTTATAATCTTTTTTCCAGTAAAATTACCTTTCAAAGGCAACCAAGAGCCTGGAGAATTTTCGGGATAGAAAATTGATTTACACATTTAAATTATGGTACTGGAACTTTGTTTCTGTCGACAACGTCACTGTAATATTCCTGCGTTCGAATAACCTGTACGCCTATTGTCAACTTAATGCGCGGGCGCTTGCCATCACGTTCACTATTTCTTTCTGTGAAACGGTATAGATAAGGTTAGTGTCAGAAAGAGACGGTGAATGCGATTACGAGCAGCCGTGCGTTAGACAGTATGGCCTCAGGTCTTAATCCTGATAGACAACCAAATGTACTTGACCGAGGCACATGAATAAATACGGAGCAGAATAAAAGCTTCCGAACAGTGCTTGAAATTCTTACCTATTATCATAGGGATGTCGCTCGGTAAAAAAAAATCAAAATAATTTATTCAAACAAGTACCTAAGTATCTAATATCTGTATATCTACAAACACTACAACAGGTAGGCATCTTTAAAAACAACCGAACACCCGAACTATGTAGCTAAACGCTTCGCTGGCGGCACACCTGAAGGGTGATTCTTCAAGATCGTGATTTTTGTTTTATGCCTCTGTCGTATTTTTTTTTACTTAGTACAGAAAAAATCATGCTCCCATGAAAATAGATTTTTTTCAGTAACATAAATTTATGGTATACCCTGAACTTTGTCTACTCACTGAGCTAGTTCAAACCGGTTTGTCTCCGAGCGGGCGCCAGGTCACGCACACATATGTTGTGCATGTAGTCGGGAATGTAATGCGTGCGCGACGTTGTTTGAACTTTTTATTCTGCTCCGTATTTATTCATGTGACCGAGGGTCCCGTGCAAATTTGTAGGTATGACAAAATAAAAATAAAACAATTAGCATCGCTTACTTGTGTCGCCGTAGTAGCCTAGTGGTTTGACCTATGGCCTCTCAAGCAGTGGGTTGTGGGTTTGAGCCCGGGCTCGCAACACTGAGTATTTTGGAATTTACGTGCGAAATTAGGTACATTTAAAATATACTTATCAAAAATGCCCAGGTATATTTTTTTTATTATTGTTGGTCATATTAGTACTCAGTTAAAACATCAAATTTTTCTAGGGATTTTTTAACCCAAGACTTTTTGATTTGTGTGTTAAGCTTTACGGTGAATAAAAACATCGCGAGGAAACCTGCACAAACGTGTGAAGAAATTCAATGGTGTGTGAAGTTCGCAATCCGCACTGGTCCCGTGTGGGAACTACGGCCTAAGCCCTCTCGTTGTGAGGGGAGGCCTGTGCCTTGTGTCCCACTGGACGAACATAGGCCGGGATGATGACTTGTGTATCACATGTGCACATAATTCCATTTAATTTCCTCTTCCCATTTTCAGTACCAAATATGCTAAATACTAGGGGCGTTCAATAAAAAGTGAGAATGAGTATGTTATAAACAACTTTTACTAAATGTCATTTTATTTTTCGACATAGTCACCTTTTAGCATAATACACTTAGTATATCTTTTTTCTAAACTTAAAATTCCATTTTTAAAAAAGTTCTCATCTTGAGTAATTAAAAAATCTTGTACTGCAGCGACTACCGCGTCGTCGTCTTCAAATTTCTGGCCTCTCAGGTATTGTTTCAATCTCGGAAATAGGTAGAAATCACTGAGAGAGAGATCTGGTGAATACGGAGGATGCTTAAGGATATCGAACCCAGCATCACGAATTGCAGCCATTGCAACGGTGGACTTGTGTGCCGGGGCATTGTCCTGGTGGAACAGCACAACTTTCGAGAGTTTACCTCGCCGTTTTTCGCGGATCTCATTGCGCAATGTTGCTATTTGTTTGGCGTATAATGTGCCCGTAATAGTGGCTCCATGCTCGAGATACTCAATCATTAATACCCCTTTACCATCCCAAAAAACAGAGCCCATGACCTTACCGGCAGATGGGCTCATCTTGAATTTCTTCGGAGTTGGAGATGATGGCCTTTTCCATGTCATAGACTGCACTTTCGTTTCTGGGTCGTAATGATGGAGCCATGTTTCGTCCATTGTTATAAATCGCGCCAAAAAAAGTTCCCGGTCTTGCTGCATCAGGTTCAAAGCTTCTTGACAAATCTCTAGTCTAGTTTGTTTTTGCGTGTCAGTAAGCATTCTTGGTACCCAACGCGCAAATACCTTTTTCATACCCAAGCGTTCATGTAAAATATTATGCACGCTCCCCGTTGAAATCTTTACATTTTCAGCAATAAAACGAACCGTGACACGACGATCCGCCAAAACTGAGTTTTCGACTTTTTTCACAATTACTTCAGTTACGCTGTAGTAGGGCGTCCGGAGCGGGGGTCGTCCATTGTCGATGTTCTTCCACGTCTAAATTTGGCGCACCAACGTGCGACTGTCGAATATGGAGGAGCATTAGACCCTAAAGTGTCCCGCAAATCCAAATTGACTTGGTCCGTAGAAAAATTTTTCAAACACAAGTATTTGATAACGGCGCGCAGTTCAATTTTCTCCATTTTCGCTAACGTACTCAATAGCATTGCAAAGAAATTACCGTATATTTTTTTAAACAAAAGACAGTTAGTTTTTTTTTTCATAGCAATCAGCTAGATAGATTAGCTTTACCGGCCAGTATTTAATTTCGTAATATTAAAAGAGTTTGCATCTCATTCTCACTTTATATTGAACGCCCCTCGTATATGACGGCGAGCTCACTCAGCCAACTATTTCCTCAGTGAAAACGCTCCGGAAATTAAAACCAGAGAAAAGTCTCACTGGACACTTAACTCCCAGCGAGGGTTTAAATTAAATACGTTCGTAGTTTGTTTACAAAGAGGTAAGTATTTTGGCCAGTGCCTAACGGCTCAAAATTTAACGGGATATATTTACATAAAATGTTTAATTGAATGCGATTGACAGGCTCATGTTGGTTTATATTAAACTAGCGACCCGCCCCGGCTTCGCACGGGTGCCATGCATGTATTATACATACTAACCTTCCTCTTGAATCACTCTATCTATTAAAAAAAACCGCATCAAAATCCATTGCGTAGTTTTAAAAATCTAAGCATACATAGGGACACACAGAAAGCGGGAAGCGACTTTGTTTTATACTATGTAGTGATGTAGTGATTAACAGATATGTTACAAAAACATTCTTCGAATTCCCGCCAATCCCAGCGTTTTTGCCCGTTTGCAATCTCCTCTTTGTACCTAATTACAATAAAACAAATACAATAGGTACCTACAACACTTACTACTTACCTACTATATTTACTTTTTACCTTTAACCTCGTCCTACCCAATGTGCTTTATTATGGACATCTCCATTTCAAAGGAATTTATATCAATCTAAATTGGAACAGAGTTGCATTTGTATGTATGTATGAAATATATTTATTCATAAAAAGTTACACTTTCATTTAAACCATGCCCCGCAAAACTGCTTACGCAGTTTGACTGCAGGTAGCTCGCTTTATATAAACAAATACAAATACAAATACAAATAATTTATTTGTCAAACATAGGTTAAATAGATGGTACAATGATCATAGGCTTGTATCACTATGCTGCACCCAAGGGCATACAAATATGAATATTCACATTCAGTCATGCACAAATCAATATACTTATAGTCTAAAAAACTGTTCAACTATCACGCATATACTCATCTAATGAATAGAAAGCTTTATCCACCAAAAAGTTAAAAAGTTGTTTTTTAAAATCATGAACATCCTCGGTCATCAGTATATTCTTCGGAAGCTTGTTGAAGATCTTGGATGCCATGCCGAATACGCTTTTAGCAAGTAGTGCTGTTTTGTATGGTCTTGTGTTTGTTTTGGCGAGCACTTCTAAAAACAGGAAATTGGTTCTTGTTACATTTCACGTAAGTTGAGATTTCGTTGATGTATATGCACGGTAGGGTCAGTATCCGTAACTTAATAAAATGAGGCCTACATGAATCGGTGGACGAAATACCACAAATCGCACGAACACATCTCTTCTGACCCTTGAACACCATATCTCTGTCCGTGGAGTTACCCCAGAACATAATGCCATACTTAAGAGTGGAAGATACATAAGCATGATACGCTGTAAGCACAGCAGGGCGGTTTACAATTCTACTTAGTTTATGTAAAGCATATGAGTATGTGTTAAGTTTTTTACAAATGATTTCAGTATGATTCCTCCATGTTAAATTATAATTTAAATTTAAACCCAAAAATTTAGTTACTTCTGTTTCCTCGATCGTTTGATTATTATATGAAACAGTCAAGTTCATTGGTTTAGTTCTTTGCCTAAAATTCATGATTTTCGTTTTGTCCAAATTAATATTAAGATTATTATCCTTTAGCCATTTTATTATTGAATGTAGTGATTTATTAATGTCCGATTGATACGTATTTAAATTTTCACCTGAGAATATAACTGTGCTATCATCAGCGAAAAGTACCATGGGATATTCAACGGTCCTTGGTAAGTCATTTATGTAGATTAGGAAAAGCAAAGGGCCTAATACACTACCTTGTGGTACACCATATAAAATATCTCGGAAATTCGAAGAGTGGGTGATTTCACTTTTGGTATTGAGACAGAGTTCATTAATTACTGTGATTTGTTTACGGTTACTCAAATAGGACTTTATCAAGTCGCTTACATTCCCACGAATACCATACCAATGAAGTTTATCAAGTAATATTTTATGACTCACAAAATCGAAAGCTTTCGTCATGTCCATGTATAGCGCACAAACTGGTATTCTTTCATCGACCTTTGTCATTATAGCTTTAAGTAAGTCAAAATTAGCCATATTAATTGACTTATTTTTGCGAAAGCCTTTTTGTTCCTGTGCAAATAAATTTTTACTCTCAAAATACTGGTACAAATTATTATATATTACTTTTTCAATAATTTTAGAAAATAACGAGATTAAGGCTATCGGACGATAATTATTAATGTCTTCCTTATTTCCTTTCTTATAAATTGGTTTTACGACCGAAATCTTCAACCTATCTGGAAAAACTCCATTTTCAAAGCATTGATTAATTATGTAACTAAGCGGGTGTGATATAATATGACTTACTTTTTTAATGATTTTTGTGGCGATTCCATCATATCCAGTACTATTAGTATTTTTTAATGAATTTATGATCAAGTATATGTCAGTGGGGCTTGTAGGATTCATAAACATAGAATGTGGAGAATTAGATGTCCATTTATAATTAGAATTAAATTTAGAATTAGAATTATAATTAAAATTAGGATTACAATTAGAATTGAAATTAATATTAGAATAAGAATTAGAATAAGAATTAGAACAAGAATTTATGTTTATGTTTGAATTAGAATTATTTGAATTGCAATTTATATTTGAATCAGGGTCAGAAATAGAACAACAATTTGTACTATGGCACGAAAATAAACTATTTTGTTTAATTTGGTCAGTAAAATGATCATTAAAATACTGAGCGATTTCCTTCGGTTTGTTTATCAATTTACCTTCTACGAGGGGCGTTCAATATAAAGTGAGAATGAGATGCAAACTCTTTTAATATTACGAAATTAAATATTGGCCGGTAAAGCTAATCTATCTAGCTGATTGCTATGAAAAAAAAACTAACTGTCTTTTGTTTAAAAAAATATACGGTAATTTCTTTGCAATGCTATTGAGTACGTTAGCGAAAATGGAGAAAATTGAACTGCGCGCCGTTATCAAATACTTGTGTTTGAAAAATTTTTCTACGGACCAAGTCAATTTGGATTTGCGGGACACTTTAAGGTCTAATACTCCTCCGTATTCGACAGTCGCACGTTGGTGCGCCGAATTTAGACGTGGAAGAACATCGACAATGGACGACCCCCGCTCCGGACGCCCTACTACAGCAGTAACTGAAGAAATTGTGAAAAAAGTTGAAAACTCAGTTTTGGCGGATCGTCGTGTCACGGTTCGTTTTATTGCTGAAAATGTAAAGATTTCAACGGGGAGCGTGTATAATATTTTACATGAACGCTTGGGTATGAAAAAGGTATCTGCGCGTTGGGTACCAAGAATGCTTACTGACACGCAAAAACAAACTAGACTAGAGATTTGTCAAGAAGCTTTAAACCTGATGCAGCAAGACCAGGAACTTTTTTTGGCACGATTTATAACAATGGACGAAACATGGCTCCATCATTACGACCCAGAAACGAAACTACAGTCTAAGACATGGAAAAGGCCATCATCTCCAACTCCGAAGAAATTCAAGGTGAGCCCATCTGCCGGTAAGGTCATGGGCTCTGTTTTTTGGGATGGTAAAGGGGTATTAATGATTGAGTATCTCGAGCATGGAGCCACTATTACGGACACAATATACGCCAAACAAATAGCAACATTGTGGAATGAGATCCGCGAAAAAAGGCGAGGTAAACTCTCGAAAGTTGTGCTGTTCCACCAGGACAATGGCCCGGCACACAAGTCCGCCGTTGCAATGCCTGCAATTCGTGATGCTGGGTTCGATATCCTTAAGCATCCTCCGTATTCACCAGATCTTGCTCCCAGTGATTTCTACCTATTTCCGAGATTGAAACAATACCTGAGAGGCCAGAATTTTGAAGACGACGACGCGGTAGTCGCTGCAGTACAAGATTTTTTAAGTACTCAAGATGAGGCCTTTTTTAAAAATGGAATTTTAAGTTTAGAAAAAAGATATACTAAGTGTATTATGCTAAAAGGTGACTATGTCGAAAAATAAAATGACATTTAGTAAAAGTTGTTTATAACATACTCATTCTCACTTTTTATTGAACACCCCTAGTACTTTGATTTGTGAAATATTCTCTTTAGGGTGTTTAGTTTTAGGGTTGTTTATAATTTTCCACGTTGCCTTGGATTTGTTGGTCGAAGTTTTGATGAAATAATCATTTTGAGATTTTTGCGTTAATCGAATAATTTTTTTAAGCCGTTTAGCATATTCTCTAAACCGAGTTTTATTTTTTTGGTCCGGAATTAACCTACATTTCCAAAGAAGGTCCCGTTTAATTTTACATAGCTTATAAATAATTATTAAATTAGATTATACTTATAATACAATTAATTTACGTAAATGGTTACAACGTATTTAACAAGTGTTTTTAGGGTTCCGTAGTCAACTAGGAACCCTTATAGTTTCGCCATGTCTGTCCGTCTGTATGTCTGTCCGCGGCTAAGCTCAGAGACTGTTAGTACTAGAAAGCTGTAATTTGGCATCAATATATATATCAGTCACGCCGACAAAGTGATTGAATAAAAAAAAGTAAAAAAAAATTTTTTAGGGTACCTCCCATAGACGTAAAGTGGGGGTGATTTTTTTTTCTCGGCTAACCCTATAGTGTGGGGTATCGTTGGATAGGTCTTTTAAAACCATTGTGGGGTTGCTAACATGATTTTTCTATTCAGTGATATGTTTGCGAAATATTCAACTTTAAAGTGAAAATTTTCATTAAAATCGGCCGTCCCCCCCTCTAAAATCTAAACTGTTGGGTGGAAAAATTTGAAAAAATTCAGAAGGGTAGTAAATATATCAAATTTACTAGGAAAATTATAGCGGCTAAGATTGCTTGGAAATTATTTGTAGTTTAAGAGTAAATAGTAGCCTAAGGTATAAAACATACCTAAACTTGGATGATTCCGTACACATACGAAATCCTTAGAAAAATATTACTTGTTTTTTTCGTAATGGCTACGGAACCCTACCTTGGGCGTGTCCGACACGCTCTTGGCCGGTTTTTATTTAATAAACTCTTAAATTTAGCAAGTGAAGGCTCACGTCTTATGTCCTCGGGTAAACTATTGAGTAAATACGGAACTCGTTTTTTTAACGTTCGATAGAACGTTCGATATGGAGATATCCATAGTAATTTTGTACCCTGGGTAGGTATATTTGTTTTATTTCATTCGATCTGAAAATAAAACAAATTCGAATCTATTTCCTATTTACAGTTGATTCACATTTCACTGACATATTTGCTTGTATGGTGGGCAGGACGAGGTAAAACCTAATATTGCTAAAAGTGGCCTCGAAACCTAAATGTAAAGTTTCGTGTCTTGCCTATTATAGTACTTTATGCATGTACAAATAAAATATCTGTCTGTGTCTATTCGAACATATACTTGTTTTTTTAGCATTAGAAATAAGGTAAACAGTCTTGATGAGTCTTTTTATTGAAAAACGCTTTTTAATAAAAACTTTTTAACAAAAAATTAAACTGCCGAAAAAACTGAAAAGCAAAAAATAATACCTTTTTTGTTTGACCTTAATCTAGGTACCAGTTTGAAGTCGGTGGCTCAGCACGAGCCAGGAGGAGTGATAGAAGCCAATCAGGTAGACGATTATAGGCCCACTCCTCCTGGCTAAGTGCTGAGGCACCGACTTCAAACTGGTACCTAGATTAAGGTCAAACAAAAAAGGTATTATTTTTTGCTTTTCAGTTTTTTCGGCGGTTTAATTTTTTGTGAAAAAGTTTTTATTTTATACTTTTTTCCATCCTTGGGGTAATTTTTTTTCCAAATTTTTAATACATTATATTATTTATTATACTTCAAGGTACCCTATCTATCCAATAAAAAAAAGAATTATGAAAATCAGACCACTCTGTAAAAAGTTAGTCAATCATCCCCTGTTTTCCTACCCTTAGGGTAGGAGTATTATTTCCAAATTTTAATGGGACCACAATTGGGGTATACGCTTTCCAATAAAAAAAGAATCATCAAAATCCGACTACTCTGTAATAAGTTATGCGTGGTCATATAGTACAATCAGTAACTGAACAATCAATCATCCCCTGTTTTTCTACCCTTTGGGTAGGAATATTGTTTCCAAATTTAAATGGGACCACCCTCGGGGTATACGCTTTCCAATAAAAAAAGAATCATCAAAATCGGACTACTCTGTAAAAAGTTATGCGTGATCATACATAAAAAAAATATATATACACGTCGAATTGAGAACCTCCTCCTTTTGTTTTCGTTGGTTGAAAAATAATAACTATTACTTATGAAACCAAAAGAATGGAAATAACTATATTATGCCCTTGTTAATTGTTATATATTTGCTGTAATTTGTTTTTCAAAAGTGCTTTTCAATAAAGAGACACGTCAAGATCGCTTACTTTCTTTCTAATGCTAAAAGAACGAAGTAAGTATAGTTACTTCTGCTCACATTCCTAAGTAGGTAGGTACTTAGTCTGTTCTGTAGGTTTATTTACTGAGTTTCCTCGATAACTTAACCTTTTGACGGACAAGCATGTAATGTGACCTAATGGTGGTGTAAGAACCAAAAATAAAAACCGGTCAAGTGCGAGTCGGGACACGCGCAGTGTAGAGTTCCGTACTAAAGCTTGTCTAATTTAAAATACGCGCGCCCAACCACCGCTTGCACGCACATCTGCCAAGAGAAATAATTCTCTATTGTAGCTTAAATTGAGTTTCAAATCCTGTGCGTAAATGCGGTGGTGGGGCGCGTCATTTTAAATTAGACAAGCTATAACAAGCGTCAAAATATTCAATAAAAAAATTTGATCGACTATTACTCCTTACCTTTTAAAGCCTACTAAGCTGTGATTCGTTATTTTATACTACTACTATAGTGATTTTTTTTTCTGTTCTTAAATAGCCATTGTTATAAAACAAACCAAACCTAACCTAACCTACATGATAGTCCTGAAATATATCCTGAATAGTTAACAGTTTCAGAAAAAAATAACATTTGGGAAATTAAACATTTGCCAAATGAATCAGTTTGCGAAAAATAATTCGCCGAAAAGGCAGTACACGTACTTATACACATGAAAAATGACAGCATTAACGGTTTCTAAGCTAAACGGCGATCGGACAGACTGACAGACAGACAGATGGACACGGTGAAACTCTAAGGGTTCCTTGTTTGACTATGAAACCCTAAAATTTACTTTCTTATCTTATGATTGCAGGCTCTGTCGTAAATTATTCTAACAACGCGATTTATCAATATTAAACTTTATGGTCGCTCTTAAAGATACAAAATTGGATTCAGTAAATATAAACTACAGACTGGAACTGCGTCTAGTATTATCTTAACTACCAAAACATCTTCATCGGCAAATTACGTCAGTCTGTGATCACTATTAAATTTAATTATGACATCACACCAATCAAATATTATCCAGAATTCATGTATATACATACAATGCCCACTGCAGTGTCGTTTAGTTTTTTTTAACGTCGTCGGCCTGACACCTTGTTGTGAGTCCTCATCATATTTAATTTTGTACATATTAATGAAAAAAAAAATATTAAATAGTTTTGCAAGATTTGTGCACAAACACATTAACAAGTGAGGTTAAAGTTAATCTATACTAATATATAAAGCTGAAGAGTTTGTTTGTTTGTTTGTTTGTTTGTTTGAACGCGCTAATCTCAGGAACTACTGCTCCGATTTGAAAAATTCTTTCAGTGTTAGATAGCCCATTTATCGAGGAAGGCTATAGGCTATATATCATAACGCTAACTCCAATAGGAGCGGAGCGGAGCGGAAGAATGTTTCAAAATCGGGGGTTTTTTCAAGTAAAACTTCTATAGACGCTAATCTCAGGAACTACTGCTCCGATTTGAAAAATTCTTTCAGTGTTAGATAGCCCATTTATCGAGGAAGGCTATAGGCTATTTATCATCACGCTAACACCAATAGGAGCGGGCGGAGCGGAAGAATGTTTCAAAATCGGGGGTTTTGAAGTAAAACTTCTATATAGGCGCTAATCTCAGGAACTACTACTCCGATTTGAAAAATTATTTCAGTGTTAACACCAGGGGGGCGGGGGGAGGGGGCGGGGGGGGGGATTTGAGGGGGGATGAGGGTGCGGGGGTGGTGTGCGGGAGTTTTAAAGGGAGATGAACATTTCATTGATTTTGCCGTAGGATGCACCGTTTTCAAGATATTTGACAAAATCACCAAGGGGGTGGGGGTGGGTTGAGGGGGGTGAGGGTGCGCGGGAGGGGGTGCGGGGGCTTCGGAGGGGGGATTAAAATTTCATTGATTTGCACCGTTTTCAAGATATTTGACAAAAACACCAAGGGGGTGGAGGGGTTGAGGAGGGGGGGTGGGAGAGAGGGGAGGCTTCGGAAGGGCGATTAAAATTTTATTGATTTTGCCGTAGGATGCACCGTTTTCAAGATATTTGACAAAAACACCGGGTGGCGGGGGTGGGGGGGGGGGTTGAGGGGGGGTGCGGGGGAGGGTGCGGGGAGAGGGTGTGGGGGTTTTAAAGGGGGGATGAAAATTTCATTGATTTTGCCGTAGGATGCACCGTTTTCAAGATATTTGACAAAAAAAACTTGAAGTAAAACTTCTATAGGGCACGCTTGACTTGGGATGGGACGAACGCGGGTGTGCGGGGGTGCTGTGTGGGAGGGCGTGCAGGGGGTGCGGAGGGGCGCGGGGGGGGTTAGGGGTTGCTGTGCGGGGGGAGTGCGGGAGGGAGCGGGTTGGAGGGTGCGGGGGGGGTTGCGGGGGGGGGTAATATTTTTATTATCGAGGAACTAAGGAGAGCCATAATTGATGAAAAAGAAAATTGGATAAAAAATATAAGCTGCCCAAATTACTAATTCCACGCGGACGGAGTCGCGGGCAAAAGCTAGTCATGCAGATAAAAGTAATCGGTTTTGCTATGATTATTTGTTAGATTGATTCAATCTTTAATAAGACCAAGCTATTGTCAAAAATCTCATTCTTACACGAATGCCCATCGTAAAAGAGTTTTGTTAATACCACGTTAATACCTAAACGGTTTTATGACGGGACCACAGTAATAATAATACATCATTACACTAACATCGTGTCTACAACATAAGTATACCAGCCACATTACATTGGAAACTATAATAAGTTAAAATGTACTTTCTAGATTTAATTAAATATATATATCAAGTTAAAAGTGAATTTAGCGACAAAAGAAATTTAATTAACACACAAAACGTACAAAAATTAACAAAAAAATACTTGATTAAGTAAAGTTAGTAAAAGTGTGTTAAAAATGAAAATAACTCCACGTCCATCATTTTTCAGATATCGAACTCGTCACTGTTCTTGGAAACCTTGATACAAACCTTGCTATTTCGCAGAAAAATACGTTTGCAATATATTTCAGTGCAGGAATTAAATCTGTCACCCCTGCTCACTGGACACGGTGCCCACAAATGTATCATCGGTCGAAAAATATTGTTAAAGTTGACAGGATCTAGAATTTATGGGATTCTAACTCTGCAAGCCATTGTGTAGGAATAGTTGATGCAGAGATATTTCAACTTTGAATTTAACTCTGTAAATAAATATTAAATAAAATAAGTACCTACTATATGACGTACAGGCTTTAACATTTTTCACTGACGTTTAATGTAATCTTTCATTAAAACAGCTCAACAGATATTTATTAATAACAGAGAGAGATAATATTCTTATTACTCCGATTTCGGTAAACAAATTGACCATAACCGAGTTTTTTTAGACTATCGCGGTCATTACTAATATTATGAGTTGAAATCGGGTTTTGTCCCGCGTACCTAGATTTCAGAGAAGCCCGATATTTCGGCACAGTTGCATGTTGAGTCGTCTCGTGATCATGGCGCATGCAACTGTGCCGAAATATCGGGCTTCTCTGAAATCTAGGTACGCGGGACAAAACCCGATTTCAACTCATAATATTCATAACAGAGTTTTTCGTTAACCCAGGATCGGTCCTTTCTTCTCCTGGGAAAAGATCTTTACGATCCCAAAATCTTTGAAACCAAGTCAAATGAGGGTAGTTTGAAAAAAACTGGCAGCTAAATAACGATGATACCTTTCAACATACTTATAACCACGACTGTTGCCAGTGAAAACAATATTATTTTGTGTGATTGTGTCTCAGGATTCATAATATTATGTATGAATAAAAATCATGTAGGTAAATTTGAGACGAAAAAATATGATCCTAAATAACAAATAAACGCATTAAATAATAATAAGCACAATCTCACAATGAATGAAGTTGCTAAATGGCTCCAGTGCCTTGACCTTAAACGTTGATAAAACAAAATTTGTATGTTTTCACAAATCAAAGGCCTCCGCACCATCTTGTATTCCTAATATTGCGATTCATACATGTGGTCCGGGTGGTTTGTCATCGTCTCCTTGTACCTGTGAGCATATCAGCAGAGCTGCTGTGATAAAATATCTTGGCGTTCTTTTTGATGAAAATATGAATTTTCGGCAGCACATAGTAGCCACCGCCAACCGCATACGCAAACTTATATACATATTTAAAAACCTACGCAATTCAGCAGATATGAAGCTCTTGAAAACAGTTTACATCAGTATCTGTCAATCTGTGTTATCGTATTGCATAACAGCCTGGGGTGGAGCTTCGAAAACAAACATGCTGTTAGTGGAAAAAGCCCAAAGAGCTGTGTTAAAAGTTATTCTTAGAAAGCCGAGATGGTTCCCAACAAAACTCGTATACAGTAGCATTAGGGTTGCCAACTATTTCTTAAGCAAATATAGTATTTCCCAGCTCGAAGTACAAGAAATATATAGTACTCTGAAAAAAAATATAGTACAAAGTACTTAAAATAGCGAAAATTGATTCATTAAAAATGTATAGTAAAAATGGCCTACCCAAACCGCGTGCGTAAGGACTGACCGAAATATAGTATTTTTGCGTACTATATATTTCTTCAACAGTATATAGTACACAGAGTCAAAATATAGTACAATGCTATATATTATAGTACGGTTGGCAACCCTAAGTAGCATGGACGTCCTCAGCGTTCGAGGCATTTTCATTTTCCGTGTAATGCAGAGAGAACACGAACAGGTCTTGAAGTACCCTGACTACACAAATATGTTAAAAAAGCGCATTTTTAGGATTCCGGTGCCCACTACTAGAACTGCTTTTGCTAAAAGATTCATTTCGTCTCTTCACCCCTCTGTATATAATAGGGTCAACTCTAAATTAGCTTTAAAAGAATGCTCGGTCAAAGAACTGAAACATAAAGTAAAAAAGTGGCTAACTGCACTGAGCTATGACGACATAGAGGATATTCTAAAAATAATAAAATAAACAGATAATGAATGGTAGACTTACACACACACACACACACACACATACTCGCACATGCTTCCAACACACAAGTTAACTGTAAGTAGTAACTGAATTGTATCTTTAATAATCTATTAAAATAATCTGTAGTATAAGTAAACATGTCACATTAATAATTAGTCTTAAATGTTAAATAGTTTTATGTAAGTTATTGATTTTTCGCGTCTTACATTTTGGCAACACATAACTTGTTTGGTTGCCTACAAGACAGGCTACGCCTAGTGTAGGAGCCATTGTAATACATCCTGAATTTCGCTGCCAAGTACATCTCTAACCTGCTGTATGCTTACAATTAATTGTATTCTCCACTTTTACCTAACCATAATTGCAATGTTTATGTTGAAGCTTGTACTTTCTTAAAAAAAATATTCTTATTCTTATCTAGTTAATGAAGCCTTTTATATTGGCAAAATTACGACGGACGTTTCAGCCACATTGCAGTGACCATAGACACGAGTAGATTGCGAAAGTTTGAATACATTATAGCTTACTGTGATACTGTGCTTACTTGGACTCTGATAAGCGAAAATAATTGGCCATTTAAGTGAATAATTTGTTTTTTACCGAGTTAGAACCACTGATCTTAAGTCCGGGTTAAATAACTGACTCCACGAGCTTATCACCGGCGAACAGTTAAATAAAAACAACACCAGAATGCTAACAAGCAAATCACGTTATCAGTCGGGCACAGTGACGTCATTAAAACTCAACTTTGTACTTACTTCGCAGTTAGCATCAAAGAAGAGCAGACATCACAAAACTGTCTCGGAGTAATGTGCTCAAGACTTAGTTACGAAACAAGTGAAGTTTAGAGACACTGCTGGAAATAAATAACAGAATGTGAGTGGAGAGGTTATGTACTGTTTATTGGTGTTGCTTTTGTTTTTGTTTCGTGATCGTTTGAAATGTTGTTTAATATTTGGAGTTTCGTGTGTTTTTAACGGCATTAATGATTGTTCAAATATGTAACTCCTTGATGTTTGTATAATTATGCGAGCATACCTGATAATTACGTTTTCGTCTCTCATATTCGGAAAGTGAAGCACATCATATGTATCACAGGGAATTAAAATTATACTTTTCTCTTAAGAATAGAAATAAATAAAAAAATCAAAGTCTTCGATGCCAATGACAAACACGTTTTTACGCTTAAATTATTTTGATATTATAAATAAAAACTATTTAATGCCAGTTAGTTTATTATTATTTTTTTACATTTACTTTCATTTAAATTACTCTTAATAAGCAAAATTAAATACGCTTGAAAAAAAACAAGAAGTACCTAATAAATAAAAAGCTCCCTTAAAATGACAGTGTTAGGACAACGTTATACGTGCGCACAACTGTGTCTTTACAGCCTTTATTTGGTATAATATAATAAAGTTGTAAGTTATACTGACCATAATCAACAAGTCAACAGCGACTTTAATACCTACTTCCCATTCTTATGCTTTAGCGGGTTTTTTATGAATATCATCTTACTGCTGAAAATGTTAAGCAAATTGTTTAAATTCAAATATTTTACAATAACAATCAGGTACGACCACCAGGACTAATGTTTACATCAATAAACTGATTGCTAGTGCTTCTGTGTTGTGTACGGAAAAATTCAGCGGAAAAATTCATGGTTCGTTAAACACTTTACACCTATCTATTACAAACAATTATTTTCTTATATATACTGACGAGCAAAAATAAAGGGTCGGTTACAGAAATGACGATAACTAAGTACAAAACCCGCTGTGATAGCTTCTTCGAGTAAAATGAGTTTAGTAATTCTTAACAAGAAAAAATTTTATTGAGAATAAAACTCTTTACTAAACTCATTTTTACTCGAAGAAGCTATCACAGCGGGTTTTGTAGTTATCGTCATTTTTGTAACCGACCCTTTATTTTTGCTCGTCAGTGTAGGTAACAAATTAATGTTTTGATTAAATGCAAAACAAACATGTCAATGCATTTGTTGTCACATAAAACTTATCGTAGGTATTGTTGGGCATTTTTTAGAAATCGTAAACTAGCACGTATCCTGTTGTTACATTAAATAAATTAACTTTGTTCTCGCATTTGCATATACCTACCTATTGGTTTACTTTAAATGCTTTGACGCAGTGTAGGTAGGACTAGGACTCCAACAAGATGCAGCGACGACCTGGTTAAGGTTACGGGAACGCGTTGGACGCTGATGGCGCAGGACCGATCTGAATGGCGAGCCTTGGGGGAGGCCTATGTTCAGCACTGGACGTCTTTCGGCTGAAATGATGATGATGAAATGTTCAGTTTCAATCCAACGAAAAGTATAATTACTAAGTGTTGATTAGCACAGCAGTAAGTTATACAGTTGTTGTTGGTCGGTAGGAAATGATAGTTTATTTCAAAGAGATGTCTTATTTGTGAGCTTGAGGCGTCCCGACGGGCTCTCCGTCGTATTTCCCTTGCCTACTCTGCTGGGAGGGCATCGACAGTCACTCTGGGAATCGAATCAATTTGTCGAGGCAACTCCACGCTCTCCGATCTTCGTCACACGTCGCAATATAGTACCTAGAGTCCTTTATCGGTTCGAAATGCAACGGAATAATGCCATATTATAGGAATGCATTATGTTTACGTAAATTTCCTGATGGTTATCATTTCCGGCCTATGCGCATCCCACTGCTGGGCGTAGGCCTTTTCTCAAGCGGAGAGGGAAAAGTGTTTTCCTTTACCGAAATACGCATGGTAACTTTCATGTAACTTTACACATAAATTCCAAAAAAATCAGAAGTAGGTACCATTTTTCGAACCCCGAACCAAAGCTGAGGCTAAATAGGACATAGGTCAAACTACTAGGCTATCACAACTTTTTCTATATTTTTACTAGCTGTTTGCCCGCGACTCCGTCTGCGAAGAATGGGGGGGGGGATAAAAAATAGCCTACGACCTATTCTCAGACCTACCGAACATGCAAAATAAGTTTCATGAATATCGGTCGAGCCGTTTCGGAGGAGTTCGATAACAAACACCGTGACACAAGATTTTTATATATTAGAAGATTTACCTAACATGAAAAGTTACACCACGATTCGAATAAGTGCTTCAATGTTTATAATTTCAAACTGCTAAGTATGGTTCAACAAAAGTTACATCTGACCCTGTTATCAGTGATATCATTCCACGTGATATCGCCGGAGCGTGCCACTGCGTGTAATATGAACATGAAAAATAAACGCAGATAAAAAGCATAAAAGCTGTTAAACCGCGATCCAGCATCATAGAACTGTAGCAAGTGGAACAAATATGAGGCTGGCAACGCGCGCCCAGGGCGAGGAATACTTGCCAAATGTGCCATCCGATAGCGCCAGAACATTGTAGCAAATTTACAACCACCCTATTAGCACTAAATCTAAACATTAACCCGATTCCGGTAACCAAACTTCACGGTTACTTGCTCCAAATATCGGTCACCGAGAACAGATATTTTAAGTCAACACTCCGCGCTTTGGCAAACGTTTTCTGTTATAAACATCTCGCGAGATAAAACTGAGAAAGGAGTGTTACGAATATAAAAGTGAACGACTTGTTCAAAATTAAATTGAGAAGAAAAGTTACCGCATGGGAGAGATTGCTTAAACGCGATAAGGCCACTCATAAGCAAGCTGAATTGCTCGTAAGCAACCCAGTAATAGGGATGTTTCCTAGGTAAAAAAATAATAATTCTTATTAGTCCGTATTTTACATTATCAAAAAATATTAGACACATAATTTTTCTTTTGACAATTAAACAAAAAATGACGAAGATATGGCGCGTTGAAGTTCCGCGTGACGAGGCGTGACGTCACTTGTTCCTAAAACGCTCATACAAAGCGTAGGAACAAGTGACGTCACGTAAAACTTCAACGCGCCATATCTTCGTAATTTTTTGTTTAATTGACAAAATAAAAAATACGTGTCCAATATTTTTTGATAATCTAAAAGACTGACTAGTTAGGAAAGTAGCCAATTAAACAAAAAATGACGAAGATATGGCGCGTTGAAGTTCCGCGTGACGAGGCGTGACGTCACTTGTTCCTAAAACGCTCATACAAAGTGTAGGAACAAGAGACGTCACGCGAAACTTCAACGCGCCATATCTTCGTAATTTTTTGTTTAATTGACAAAATAAAAAATACGTGTCCAATATTTTTTGATAATCTAAAAGACTGACTAGTTAGGAAAGTAGCCTATTTTGCCTATTTATCTTTTTCTGTAGTATTTGTTATATGGTGTTCAAGTTCATTTTTATTTAGGTACGGTCGACGTTTTGACTTTCTCGCAGTAGACTAACCACAAGTATACGCGATGATTTTTAATCAGTGATTAGGAACCAATTTTTCTAGATCAGTATTCAGGATGACCACGTTCAAGTCACACTTACATGAAACAAAATAGCTATTTTTTTAAATAATGATTATTTGAAAATCAATTTCAATTGTCACCTTATAGATGCTTTAGTCTATGATTCTAAAACTTCTTTGACAAGTCAGTTTCTTAAACAAACTTTGACGTGAGATCTGTCAAATTCCCCGCCAAAGCGATGACAATCGCCAGATGTAGGATGGCCATGCATTCGATGGTTGAAAGAAATGTTAACAATTCTTTTTTAATGAAACAGGGACTAAACTAGATGGAACTGATCTAATTAATACCATTTTGGCTAGGGATTAACATTTTTCAACTCCTGATCAAGTCTTGGCCACGCCGTTCCAATACGCTTAAAACATCTAGTTAAAAGTGCGTTTTTCGAGATAGGCACCGTTTTAATTTATAAATGAAAACTATGAAAATATATTTGGAACAAGTTCATTTTAGTGAATTTGCTGTTGCGTTGCTCTCTTCTAGTGCAGCCTTGGGTCTAAAATCTAGCTGACTAATCAAATATTTTGCAGCCAATCATGTCGTCACCTAAACTGGTAGTACCAGAGCCGGTGATCCAAGACCGGCAGTTTACCAAGCCCCTGATGTGCGGCCCAGGGCCTTGTGACGTCTGGCCCTCAGTCGTTGAGGCCCTCACCAAGCCAGTCATATCACCTATATGCGACGAGTACCACGAGGTAAGTAGATATAAATGCAGTTAGGAAAGTATGTTGACGCTTGTGATTATCTTATTTATTCTTGACGGATAATCATCATCATCATCATCATTTCAGGCGTAGGACGTCCACTCCCTCATTGACAGCCAGAACTTGCTTGCTTGAACCTGCGGCTATTACCAAATCGTCCGTCCATCTCGTTGGAGGACGTCCCACGCTGCGCTTGGTCTCCATTCGAGAACTTTTCGACCCCAGCGGCCATCTGTTCTGCGTGCTATATGGCCACCCATTGCCATTTCAATGAGCTAATCCGTTTGGCTATGTGGCTGACCCTTGTTTTTCTATGGATTTCCTCATTCCTGATTCGACCCCGAAGAGAAACCCCGAGCATAGCAGTTGACGGATGCTTTCTTTGAATTTAAACTCACAGTTATGAGATAAATGATTATGTATATTATGAATTGCAATAATTTCTGTATCTGATGATTGCTCTTGAGTTATTAAATGCTGATCAGCAATACAAGACAATAAGTTCATTTTAGTGAAGCTATGTATCTTTGTAATTATTTTGATTATCATTCCATAGGTAATGGCCGATATCTGTGCCGGTATCCAGTACATATTCCAAACCTGCAGCTCGCTCGTGCTGCCAATCAGCGGGTCAGGTCACAGCGGCATGGAAACCATCATAGCCAACCTCATCGCACCTGGAGAAGTTCTTCTCATCCCAGCCAGAGGCATCTGGGACGATCGCGCGTACAACATGGCTACTAGATATGGTAATTACAAGTGAACTTAACCAAATGACAACCGTCATTTGGATGATCACGCGTACAACATGCCACTAGATAGCTAAACAAATGAACTAAACCAAATGACGACCGTCATCTGGATGATCGCGCGTTCAACATGCCCAACATGGCCTCTAGATAGGTAAACAAATTAACTAAACCAAATGACGACCGTCATCTGGATAATCGTGCGTAGAACATGACCACTAATACGGTAAACAAGTGAACTAAACCAAATGACGATCGTCATCTGTATGATCGCCCGTACAACATGGCCACTAGCTAGATACGGTAAACAAAAAACCGGTTGTCTGTAAAGTCAGTTTACGGACGATAGTTTAACGTGACAACGTCATAACCAAACATTCAAAACACAAAAATGAAACCAGGCGGTCACCCATCCAAGTACTGACCGCGCCCGACGTTGCTTAACCTCGGTGAACGGACGAGAACCGGTGTTTTGTCAAAAATATCTTGAAAACGGTGCATCCTACGGCAAAATCAATGAAATTTTCATCCCCCCTTTAAAACTTAAATTTAACTTTTGTATTTCCCAATTGTAGGAATCAAAACAGAAGTGATCAGGAAAGCAGCGCCATGGGCTACCTTTAGTCTAGAAGACATAGAACCTGCGCTGAAGGAGCTGCGTCCAGCTGGCTTGTTTATCACCCATGGCGACTCTTCGACAGGCTCTGTGCAAAGCCTGCAAGGACTCGGTGACCTTTGCCACAAGTAATCTAAACTAATATTAGGCGAAGAAAATTAATCTGTATGTTTTTTTTGTTATAGATTAACATGAAAAGTACAGAACCGATTTTAAAAATTCTTTTACTTGAAGAAAGTTATACTATCAGCAAGTAATGTAAACATTACCTTTCGTTCTGATACATGACATACTGTTTACAAACAGGACGAATACGTGTTTATTCATTCATTTCTTCACCAACAGTATTTTGTCACACAAAGTATCTTTTTGTGTCAATTTGTTATTTGGAAATGTACCTACATGTGTTAACTACGGATCGCAACAAAACTTTTTATTATCATCAGTTCGTAACTTCAACGAACCGAAAGTTGTCAAACGTCGCCGCCACAAAGTGACCTAATACGAATTGATCAACGCAAAGTAACTCTTTTCAGTGACCTCGTTTCGAAAGGTCGAACTTTTCGAAGTGTACTTTTAGGGATCACGGGGATAAAAGGGGAGACGTGGCAAATGTCCATGTTTTACAGTTACTTATTCGTGTTTTATGATTACCTATGTATTACATTCGACCTAATAGAAGAAAATTTTACCCTACCATTAACAAAGACTATAACCAGAGGTTTATAGTTTCTCTGTATAATTTAATTAGGTACTTACCCACCTTTAGATACTCGCCAAATAGACCAACGCAATAATTTTGACTAAATTCTGTTCCTATTAATCGAGATTACTATCGTGGTAACTTTATCAGTCTGCCTTGTTAGCCAACCGCCATTAAAACCTAGGTTATCCAAACAGAATTGCTAAGTGGCCGAAAATCGAAGTGTAATTAGGCGGGTTGCCACAAATCGAAGGACCGAGAACCCTATACCTACCTACTCATATATAGCTAGGAAATAAAAACTACTAGCGAAACCATTTTATTCGAGCTCCTTCAGTGCCAAACCAAAAAGGAAACGAACTTTAGTACCTACTAGAAAAACTCCCCAGGACAGGGACACGAGAATCCGAACGATGTAATTATAATCGCCGTCTCTTTTACTCGTGATTTGACTTTTTAGCATCTTAGGTCTCCGAATAAGGTGGCTCAGATGAAAACTCTTTTAATTTTATCCCAGGAACGAACTGTAATTAGCACGAACAAAATGGAAAGTGCAGAGAAGATACAAAGTTTCATTGCAGCAGCCGCATTCTCAAACTTTATTTCAAACGAACGCCGCTTCTATCCTATCTCTATTTTAATTTTATTACGCTCTTGTTGTAGAATTTTCAAGCTAACCTGATTGAAATTAACAAGTTTATAGCTGTGTTAAGGCAGCCGTTTTATTTTCTTAATGAAAACGTTGTTTTTAAAAGTTATCGGATAACTTTATATCATCCAAATTATTAGTACCGCTGTGTATGAATTAATGGTTACGAAGTATATAAAAATGTCATTAAAAAAAACTTTGTTGGGGTGTTGCAGATCAAAATGATGACAAATGTTTATATTGTCGATAAATCTCATAAACTTCAGGTGTAACTGTATTAAAAATTAGATTACCTCACGTCTATGAAATCAAGAGCACCTGGTAAAAAGTATGTGTATCTTTTTTACAGATACGGAACTCTGTTACTCGTAGACACAGTGGTGTCTTTGGTAGCGGAGCCATTCCTAATGGATGAGTGGGGTGTGGATGGCGTGTATACATCCACTCAGAAGGCGCTGAGCGGACCTGCTGGAATATCTCCTGTTGCATTCAGTGCCCGTGCTGAGTAAGTTTTAAGTAGTAACCACAGAGCATGAGATCTTTGCAAGTTCGTCTTCCGTCGGCAAACATTAGGTATCCTTAAGTTAAGTAGAAAAGAGGTAACATCTTAAAATATCATCTTAATGCGGCAGCGTGTCAAGCCAAGTTCAGCAAAAGGAACTGGCGAAGCAGCGCCGTGTGTAATTTTACACGAACCATTTGAAGGCCCCTTTTGTCTGCGTTATAGCTCAAAAGTACTCAAACCTATTTAACACAAACACACCAAATTTGGACTTTAAGCTCTTATCAATGCATGAAGTATTTGTATTTCGTAGGTTAAATCCTAATGTACATCTAATTGTTTACCTGCTCAACAAAACTTCACGTACCTACTTACCTAATATTATGACATAGTAATTTATGGAAGAGCCTGCATCATAATCTAATCACGAAGTATCTCACGTAGTAACGACCCAAGAGTTAATTCGCTTAAATCATGAATATAAATTAAACAAGACCTTTTTTCACAGATACCAACCGGTATATATTTATGCAAATCTCCTCAAATCCCCTTGTACATATTCCGTGCGCGTAAATGTCACTATCAATCACCCTTCCCGCGCTGTTCAGCCAGAATATTCTGCTTGATAACCCTATCGAGCACTAAAATTGGGCCTATAGGATAATAAAAAAACTTTTATGAACACTATTTTATATGTAATAAAAAATAATCCACGTTTACAACACCCTCAAGAAGCGCACGCAACGGCCTAACCTTATTTTCACGCCGATAAGAAGTCGAGGGTAAATACTATAAAATACAATTCCGAGAAATTAATTAGACTTGGCATACGTTGAATGCCGTCTTAAAGTGGCTAAATTTATAGCGATAAGTATTGTGAATGCGCTATAAATAATAAATTTATATAATAATCTATTCTATACATATAATAAATCTGTAACAAGTCGGTGTCTGTACATTGAAGATATTTGAGAAAAACTGTCACTAGGGCTATTTATTAGCGCAATAGAACCCGAAACAATGATTTTTAGAATTATTGTCTGTTTGTCTGTTTATCTGTTTGTCTGTTTGTCTGTGCGTTTGTGCGCGCTAATCTCAGAAACGGCTTATCCTAGAAGGATGCGGTTTTCACTGATATGTTGGTATTTTCTTGGATTAACATTTAGTGTTTGTTTCATTTCAATCGGTTCACAAATAAGAAAGATATGTCTATTTTAAGAATTTATCGAACAGTTTTTAGAAGAATTAATAAGCTGAAGAGTTTGTTTGTTTGTTGCTTGAACGCGCTAATCTCTGGAACTACTGCTCCGATTTGAAAAATTCTTTCAGTGTTAGATAGCCCATTTATCGAGGAAGGCTATATATCATCACGATAACACCAATAGGAGCGGAGCGGAGCGGAAGAATGTTTCAAAATCAGGGGTTTTTGAAGTAAAACATCTATAGGCACGCTTGACTTGGGAGTACGGTAGTGAATGTGAACGCGGGTGTGCGGGGGGTTTGGTGGGGGGGTGGGTTGGGAGGGGGGTTTGCGGGGGCGGGTAATGTTTTTATATCGAGGAACTAAGGAGAGCCATAATTGATGAAAAAGCAAATTTGTTAATAAAAAAACTATAAAACACGCTTTAAAAAATAAAAAATAAATTTTAATAAATTTCAATTCACTATTCTTATAGTGCAGTAAAAAATCTTAATAAGCAATTATTATATTGTTATATCCAGATCAAAATTTGTAAACAATTCTAAATATTGATAAAATAAATAATAATAGTTTCAAATATTTTATTGTAAAAAAAGCGTGGGGTGCATGGTGTCAATTGTCAAGGATTGTCATTTTGATAACATCTTAAAAAGCACCCCAAGCTTTTTTTATAATAAAATATTTTAAACTATTATTATTTATTTTATCAATATTTAGAATTGTTTACAAATTTTGATCTGGATATAACAATATAATAATTGCTTATTAAGATTTTTTACTGCACTATAAGAATAGTGAATTGAAATTTATTAAAATTTATTTTTTATTTTTTAAAGCGTGTTTTTTAGTTTTTTTAAACTATTATTTATTTTCTATTTTTTAGTTGCATTTTTTTCTTTCTAACTTTACCCCCTCACCTACAACCCCCAAACCCCCTAAACCCAACCCCCCAACATCCCCCACCCCATTTACCCAAACCCCCCCCCAAACCCCACACCCTTACCCCCAATTCCCTAAACCCCCCTTACCCCCTCCTCATTTTACAAACCCCCGAACCACCTAAACCCAACCCCCCTAACACCGAACCCCCATACCCCCGGAACCCCCCCACCCCCACACCCCCCCCACCTCCCCCCCTCCCCCCTCCCCCCCTCCCCCCTCCCCCCCCCACCCCGCCCCTCCCACACCCCCCACCCCGCCACCTACCGCCCCCCCTTCCAGTTCCATCATCAAACCCTTGTTACCATCTAGGCCTCTTACCCCCTCCCCATTTCCCACAACCCCCCAAAATCACTTACCCCCGAACCACCCAACACCCCCACCCTATTTCCCGTAAACCCCCCCCCCCATCCCCTAACCCCAACCGCCACACCCTAACCCCCAACCCGCCACCTACCCCCCTTCCAGCTCCATCATCAGACTCTTGTTACCATCTAGGACCAAAGTACTCGTCAAAACGAATCAAACGAGCCCAAACTCGATGGGGTTGTTTCGTTTTATTGTGGAGTGCCTTTGGCCATCTTCCAGCTCCATCATCAGACCCTGGTTACCATATGGGATCAAAGTGCTCGTCAAGACGAATCAAACGAGCCCAAAATCGATGGGGTTGTGTCGTTTTATTGTGGAGTGCCTTTGGCCATCTTCCAGCTCCATCATCAGACCCTGGTTACCATATGGGATCAAAGTGCTCGTCAAGACGAATCAAACGAGCCCAAACTCGATGGGGTTGTGTCGTTTTATTGTGGAGTGCCTTTGGCCATCTTCCAGCTCCATCATCAGACCCTGGTTACCATCTGGGATCAAAGTGCTCGTCAAGACGAATCAAACGAGCCCAAACTCGACGGGATTGTGTTGTTTTATTACATAGTTCCTATGGCCACCATCCAGCTCCATCATCAGATCAGCTCCATGTTACAATAATATTGCATTGTCATCCAATTTACACATATGTGCAAAATTTCAGCTCAATCGGAAACCGGGAAGTGGGTCAAAATCGCGCCCTAAGGAGTCGGTTACAAACAAACATACATACATACAAACATACAGGTGAAGCTAATATAAAGCGTGTAAAAAAGCATAAGCTGCTCAAATTACTAATTCCACGCGGACGGAGTCGCGGGCAAAAGCTAGTAATGCATATTTTACAGGGGTTTCAAACCCACATCAATTTGTGGGAAGCATTTACGTCTCCCTATCGTTTGTAACTGAACGGATTAATAGGTACTCATAAAAAAGTTTTTGTTAAAAATTCTATTTTCAATCTAGCTTTTTGCTGACTATACTTTTTGCACCTGGTTAGATACCATCTAGCATCAAAGTAGTACTTGTATCAAACGAATCAAACGAGCCCAAATTCGACGCGGTCGTGTCATTTTATTACTGAAGTTCCTATGGCCACTTTCCAGCTCCATCATCAGATCAGCTCCATGTTATAATAATTCTGCATTGTCGTCATCCAGCTCAATCTGAAATCAGGAAGTCGTTCAAATTTAGCTTCCAAGACTTGACCCACACATAGATACGAGTACTAACAGGGCAAGTTAAATAGAAGCTTGTAATGAGAAAAATGCCTTATTACATACATAGATGGTTGCACTTAAACACAGTCGTTAGGATCATAGAGAATCAGAGAATAGACTTTTAAAATCTTATGGCAGCTCAAACTTATATCATGAAACTACGAATTAAAGTTTTGAGGTAGGTAGGTACATTTATTTAAAAAAAAATTAGCACGCGTCCTGCCCCGGTTATAATCTCTGGAAACTGTTTGCGAGTTGCGAGTATATTCCTAATTTAACTGACTGAAGTTGTATCCATTTCAAATACCTACTATAGGTTTAAGCTAGTTTTAAACCCTATCGGAATTATTAAATACGTATCCGTTGCATATTCCAGAGAGAAGATAAATAAAAGGAAGCACGAACCGCCGTTCTACTTCGATATCAAATTATTAGCGCAGCAGTGGCCCTGTTATGACAAGATACGAGTGTAAGTATTTATATAACCCATTTCCCCAATTTCCCTAGATGCTGTAGGTAGATTGTAAGTAACGTTAGCTTAGAATTTGAAAATATTTTAGTGAGATATCTGATGCCTTTTATCATTTGAAGAGACTGATTGAATCTGGCAAGTCCCAATAAAGTAGGTAATTTGTTGGCATTGGCTTTTCTAGGGCATTTTTGATTTGAGAAGTCTATACAAAGTGTTTCAAAATTAATCCAGAATATTTCATTAGGTGGTTAGATTATTTTCACTGAACATCCTAGTAAATGTTTTTTTAGAATTTGTTTAATTGTGTTTGACAAATTAATTCACACATTGAAGAAGTTACGATATTCTAAGTGTACTGCGTCAAAGGTGTAAATAGATTCTCAGTAAGAAATCCCGATAAAAAATATTTTACGGAGGTTTTCAGTTGAACTAACTCAACTATTTTCTGAAATACCTACCTACTCCGAATCATTTATAAAACACCTTGCACAATACTGACTCCAACAGTTATTTAGACAATCGAGCATCAAGTAAAATAAAACGTACCTAAATGAGATGGAGGAGAAAATGTCATCATTTATTCTGCTCATCAGAAAAGGAGTCTTCTACGCAATCGTAATAAAATAATACTACCTTCACCCCACAATTCACAAACCATGATTAAGCCACCTTACTTGTTGTCCACAGCTACCATCACACCCTTAGTGCCCCATTGGTCTGGGCGCTTCGGCGATGCCTCCAAGAAATAATCAACGAAACGCTTCCAAAGTCTTGGGCTCGGCACGCGGCCACCACTGCCCACTTCCACAAGCGCGTCAGCGAAATAGGGTTCCAGTTTCTTATCAAGAAGCCCGAGGATCGCCTAGTGACTGTCACAACCTTCGAGCTACCCAGGGGTTATGATTACAAAGAATTCGTCGACTATATGAGGGCTAAGTAAGTATTTTCAACAACGTCGGTTTAAAGATTTTCTTCTCTATCGGGCGGCCGCAGATTCATTGATGATATGAATGAACGTCGTACAAAAACGGTGATGTAACAAAGCACTTCTTTTTATTAGCTTTTTGCTAATAATACCTAATGCTCAACGAAATCTAAAATTATTTTGAAACAAAAAAGATCCAATTCCAATTGCCGGGATTGCAATGAATTGCGGGGATTTGAAACCTCTTGGCTTAAATACACTGCCGATCGTGATAAATCCAATTAGACCAAAGCTACTCCACAAAAGCAAGAGGGAAACTTTTCAATTTACATAAATATGCCTTTTCCGTCAATGCACTTTCTGAAAGTGGGGTATTTTATTTATCTAATTTTTTTTATTTAAATGTTACGCTTATGTTAATGGAGAACTTTTCAACAGGCACGACATCATGATAATGGCTGGCCTGGGTCCAACAGTGGGCAAAGCACTGCGGGTCGGTATCATGGGGGTCAGCGCTACTATAGAAGTTGCAGACAGGGTCGCCGATGCCATGGCGGATACTTTGCGATATTTGACAAAATCATCGTTATAACCATTCAAACTACAGGCATATTAGAAGTTATTCGTATAATCTTGGAATTTTGGAGAGATTTTCGCCATTGATTTTATATTTATTTAATTGATCTCTATAGCAAAAGATGATAGTTGAAATCAAAACATGCTCAATGCAAGACTCATTCGTAATTTTTGGGAATGTTTAATACCAAATAATATCGTGCAATTATCTTGTTCAATTAGGTGTTAAGTAAGAGGCTTTAGTTGGAATCATTAAAACCAAATTGTCTGTTATGTTCACAGGTAATTTTATTTCTTAACAGTACCTACTACTGTTTACAAACTATTGTCAGAGTTTTAAACAACTCTCATTATGCAAATTCGGGTAGACATTTAAATTGAATATGATAAGGTACATAAAAAAAGGTTGATCAGATATTGTTCAATGTTGAAGTCCCTTTTGTATACTAACAGGGACGACGTGTTTGCGCGTAGTAGACGGACGATGTTCCTACATAAGTATTATATACTCCGATAGCCACCGTCCGTCCCATGCCGAGCAAAATACTATAACCATTATTAAATAATAAAACATTGCAATACAAGCGAATTCATAGTGTCCTTTATGGCCATTAGTTAATGTTATTCGCAAGCCATAGGTGCTACTTTGCTATTGTTAGATTATACAAAAATATTAATCCAATATAAATCCTTGTGCCTTGTTGCATGGCATCCACAAAACAGTTGATAACTATATTTATTCATAAGTCATATTTTGATGGACTAGAACCCACAATAAGGCGAAGCTTGTTATTCTTTATGGCTCATGGCCCTTATAATTTCAAATTTCTTAAGTTCGTTCAATTAAAATACTTATTAAGTAACTTAGAATGAATTGTAAAATGATCAGTGTGTCGAAGAGCATCCGGCAGCGTAGCATACATTCCTCCACATCGAACATTTGGACTAGCTTCCTTAATTACCTATCTCTTAACCTAGGAATTTAACAAAACTAGTCGCGTAACTCACGCACCCACCTACTTGAACCATAGCAGTACAATTCGTATCGTATGTTACCAGTATAAAATAATATACAATGTAAATCGTTAATAATTATGATTCTTCAACAATTACATATTAACGTAAAGCTAACCTAGTTTATTTACACATTCACATTCACTGACGAGATATCGGTCAAGTCAACATTATCTGCACCTATTTATAACCTAAGTGATATAATTATTTAAACTGAATGATTAACGATATTTGTCGCTTTAGTTAGGCGTCCGTGCGCCGCGAAAGCACTCACATAAAACTAAAAGCAAATGCACAAACAAGGCGACCGATACAATGACGTGTTAGCTTGTGATGGTTCAACACGACTACCTAAGCGCACTCACGCTGCACACGGTACACAATCGTAAATAAATATGCACATGAGTATAATTAAAAATAATAATTTATATTTACATTAAGAGAATATGGCACATCTTCAACGATATCAACCGCGCTCGCACCTTCCCTGACTCCCTACGAGCGATCAAGCAACTAATACTCTAAGCGTGTTCATTGTCGAGTTACAGAGCGTGTAATGCGCCTATAAAATTTAGTGACATCATAATACCAATTAAAATACCGGTGGGTAAGTAAATATTCATCGCCGAATAATACACAGTAAAGCTAAAGTCCGTTCGTCGATCGTTGGAATCTGAGGCCGACGATCGCGCGGCCGACCGCCGCACCGCCGACTAAAACTAGACATTCGAATCGCACGAGTACATAAAAATATATCAGTCTATAGAGCGAAGCGTTCACTCACTTAGCCTACGAGCAGTCTGGGGTATAGACGGGGTTGGATACGGGCGGGCCCGCTCCACCGTTGCAATGTTAACATCGGCCTCCGTTATTCCCCCGTAGAGTGGCTCCTGGCGAGTGTGGCGTTGACTCGTGAACGCTGGGCCGTAGTTAACATTAGCTGGTGGTTTCGCTTGAGGAGCGCAGTCGGCGGCGCGCTCAGCTGGGTGGTAGGTCGAGGCGCGGCGCGCGCTGGCGCCGGTGCCGCGTGCACGCGCAGCACGCGTCGCCGCGCCGCCGTCGTGCGCACGCCGCGCGTCCACATCTCTTCCGCACGCACGTCACCTCGCCGTCCTGAACAATACACATTCAAGCTTAACACCAAATGTCAAAAAATTATACATAGTTAGATTGCAAATTATCGACATATTTATCAAAGCAAATAGAAATGAGCGGCTCGTTGTGCCTCTTTCTTAAATTGTAAAATATCAAAATATGCCGTCCCACTTATCATGCTAGCCGTACAATAAGATTTGCATTTTAATCAAGTCTGCCAGTTTTTATCGAAATTGTTATTGTTCCAAAGGTGTTACATACACTTCAAAAGAAGTTTACCAAGGAGCTTATGAAGATGGTATCCACATGCAATGAATATTATTTTTTCTTTTAAATCTGCCTTTCAATGTCCCGAAGAGGTACCGATATTTCTGTGAAGATCTAAATTGTATGCTGTATATTTTTGGAATAAACTATATCAGCTGCCGAAATGCTGAAATTCTCACCTTGCACCGACAAGTGACGCACCGCTGCTCCCCGTGAGAGTGGATGGAAGGATGCACCTCCTTGCCATTAGGGAGCGGCCCGTCAGGGAACTTGCAGCCGCCCTCAGCTAAGATCTCTTCGGCTGTACGTGGCGCTCCCTGGTCTTTGGGCGTCTCCTCTTCCGGCTTTTTCACTTTCACCTGGCAACCATGGTGCAATTGCTATAACTTCAGCAACCATTTACTCTCGGAGAGTTTTTGTTGTTAATAGAGATTAATGACTACAATATTTTTACCTTGCTTCTCCTCTGCCAATTCGGATAGAAGTTAGCATAGCAGGTAGGTATTAGTTTTTATTCTTAACCTTTCGCTTTTGCGGGCAGTGAATTTTCAAAATTGGTCAAAAATTGGTTCCTCTATGGGCAAGAATCAAATCCAGGTAAAGGTTGACTTGTTATCTCGCCAAAGGAGTTTCTTAAAGTAAATACACTAGACGTGTACACACACAAAACAGTATAGACGTCCAGCAACTAACCTCTGGGCACACCCGGCAGCAAGACTTCTTGTCTGGTCTGTACGCTTCCTTCTCGGCGCAGCGAAGTGGCGGACAACGCACGCGCGGACAGCGTACCTGGAGTTACAATGGTTTAAATAAATACGTGTATTTGTTAGAATATTTTCTTTGGAAGCTTACAATTTCTGGTACTCTCGATACATTTTGATTTTGGGTTAAGAATTCGTATAATCGGCATAAGATTGTAGAAATGTTGAAAGTGGTCAATTATATATGTGAAGACACAGACACAGAGCGTGGTCAGATGTTTTCGGTTTTTTACCGCCCGGTTATATTCTAAAATTACTGAATTTCCAAAATATTTACATTAAAGTTATGTTTTATGTTCTAGGCATCATTACCAGCTTCATTTTAAATCATTAAAAGTAAAAATTCGTGAAAATCTGCTTTTTGTGCGTCTTGGCGTTATTTTCCTTAATAGTATCTACCATTAAAGATTATCTGATCACATTAGCATACTTCACGACTGCCTCCTAAATGGTATCTAGCGCTTATCTGATTTCTCTCTAAAATCCTTCTATTGTTATATTTGGACCTATATATGTTGTTATGAATGTATAAAACTTGGTTGATTAGTTGTAATTTACCTGTCGCGTAGGAAACTCGCATGTGCACACCGCACATGTGTCATACCCTCCTGGCACCAGGTAGGGGTGCCATGAAGACCCTGGCGCGTGGTACTGTCCAGCTAGATGACACCCGTGGGATTCGTTCCATACCGCGGTCGTAGAGTCTGTAATAGAATAAATACATTTTTTGAAATATCGCATGCGGTGCAATTCGTTAGGCGTATTTTGGAAAATAACTTATTCATAATTTTACAACTCCTACGTATATTTATAATTGGTTGCATGCCCATATCTTACAAATTATGTAAGTATGAGTAATGTATTGAGCACTCAGCTCACCTAAGCTCAGGTTATATTTGGCGGCCTTGAAGCCTTAACTAACGTAAAAGATTTGTCCAAAGACCATTGACTCGGAAACATTTCAGTAAGCCTTTGCGGTTGAACCTATTTGTAAGAGCAAGCCAACGCGTCATCAGCTGTTGCGCAAGTAACTACTTACTAGTGCAGATTGGACAGCATTGACCAGGAGGCTGAATCGTAGGCACGGCACAGTTGACAGGCGGACATCGCACCGGGTCACATCTCAGGACTCCGTGCTCGCACCCACACATGTGGCATGACTGAAAATTTATGATAAAGTTTATATTTAATTCTAGCATTCCTTAAACACTACATTTTTAGTTTCCACAGAAGTAGAGTTTATGATGAAGGAAATACCTACCTCAGCAGACATCCACTGCGCGCCGTCTTCGTAGAATCTTCCAGCGTAGTAGCAAGACGCAGTATTGGACAGGGAGTTGTCTGGTGGTAGTGAGTTTGATGGCTGTTCAGGATGGTAGTTGACACTCAGTCCGTTGTCAGTCTGCCAGGATATAGATGGCAGGCATGACGGGGGCACGCTTATCTGGAAACATTATTGGTGGTAGTATCAATGTTGAGCTACTTCACTTGTTAATTTTAAGCCTTTCCAAATTCACAAAAAACCCCTTATAAATTTCTCCAACTCTTATTTGGGCGCCAATTCAAACACCACTTTACCCCACTCCACCTTTCAAATTCAGGCGACATTTCAAATGGTTCCGATTATCATTTCTACACGTATTTAAGATAATACGATCAATCAACACCCACATTAAGATGCAGACTTATAGGCTAGCTAGGCCCTAAAAAAAAGCCCCCCCCCCCCCCCCACGCCCCGAGCGCTTCACGCGGGAAGACATGTGAGTTGATTCGATCCGAACATATACATTTACTAATTATTCTATGCTATTACAAAAGGGAGAGAGGAAGAGACCTAATATTATCTGTTAATGCAGTTCATCATCATCATCATTTCAGCCGAAAGACGTCCACTGCTGAACATAGGCCTCCCCCAAGGCCCGCCAAACAGATCGATCCTGCGCCATCCGCATCCAAATGCAGTTGAACCATGTTAATTATAGGTATTTATGTATCATTATAAATTAACTGTGATGGTCATTGTTCACCAAAACGGACAGCTATAATTCTTACCTCATGTCCGCCCTCTTAGCAGCATGGAAACGAAAAAATACATCAAATCGAATTAAACTTGAACCTTTTAGTTATGAGTTAATGTCAAAGTCAAAATTCTTCTTTAGGTACCTGAGGTAATCGCGTGCGCAGCAACGCAGTGTCATTGTCCGGAGCCCGAAGGTCCAAATACGCAGTGCCAGCGAAGAGAGCCGATAATTCAGCTGGGTGTGGCTCCAAAACACAGCCCTCCATTCCTGACAGCATCCGGGAGTTGGCTCCTGCAGTCGCATGGGTCTCCAGAAACGCGGACCACACGCCAGGGTTGCTTGTTACTACCACCTGAAGCATAAGGGGTAGAGTAAAGAGCCTGTATCTAAATATTAGCAATGTTCACGCTATGGAATACTTCGAAAGTCAAAGCCAAAAAAGTCAAAATATCTTTATTCAATGTAGCCTATAACAAGCCAGATTTTGTTGAAAAATCAACCACTGGTTTGGAAAAACTCTGTTGTGAATAATCCGCCAAGAAGCTCGACAACGTAGTTTGTTTTCAAAATAGGTTTACAATGTTGTAAATTTACTTGCATCCAAAGTATTTAACACAAGTAATATTTTTAACAGAGTAGATACGCTACTTGAAGCTAGAGATTGCCGATGGGGATTGAAATTATTTCCGAAAATCCCTATCCATGATAGGTATGATCATTAATTTTACTCGTATAATAAGCCTTAAATAAGTTAAACTTAGTTTTAGTTTAATTAACTTAACCCTCTTTACTCATAACATAAACGCTCCAGTTAAGCCATAAGTTGCTTAACCTGTTACTATGATTTCTGCCTTTGCCATGGACCTACTACCTAAACAGGACCGAGCACTCGCAGCTAAAAAACGAGCAGAGCAAGATAGTTAGTGCAATGGACTTGTGTCCTTTTCTAATAGGGTGACAATAAAATTTTTGTTGTGAGACAAATTCAATTTTGCAATCTTCCTGCTTCATTGTTTATACATATAATTAGTGACCGGAATAGGTTGTGTTAAGGTCATTGACCCGAAATTACACTACCTATTCCGATCACTGATTATAAACACTGAATGAACTGAAACAATTACTTTGCTCACCCGCGACCTTATGATAGCTCGTAAGGTAATTTGACAGTAGATTTGAAAAGTAAATTGAACTAACTAACTAGAAACTGAATGGAACGTCGCATATGTCCAGTTTGTTATGTTAGAAATTATTCTTTGAAAATTTCTCGAAACAGATATACAAAAACATTCGAAATCTAGTAAATGGCTAAATTAGTAAAATATTCTTACCACGGGAGAAATCGTTGGTATAGCGTCAGCTTTTAATAACTGACGGCTATTTTTAATACAAAAGCAGGAAGGTTGAAAATGACGACTGCATACGACTGAATATTTGGTAATTCTTTGCATCACTTTTATATTCCTGAGCCATTTTTGTCGCATTTCTTCATTTTTTGGGAAACTGTATAAATAGTGCAGTCAACAGTAAGGACCGGCCGCACAATACGAGAATTCGTGGTCAACGTAGTAGTTAGATTTAAAATAAATGTAATTTTTAGCTTACCTATGGAACGATATATTGCAACCACTATAACATTGACTTTTACAAGTGTAAACACAACACGTTTTCACCATTTTGTTTGATTTTCAAGCTTATTTAACGAATTTTCTTATTTACTGAATGACGTTTTGAAGGGTTACCATTAGAAATAAAAAAGTGGACTAGACAAGAAATGTATGTTTTATTTTTTATTTATGAATAAATATAATAAAATTAATGAAATTGTAATACGTTTACTTAAAATTGTTTAAATAACATTTAAATACAAGTGTTTCAAGTGAGTTTTTTGAGCCAAAAATTTTGATCAAAAGCATTTTTTTAGGCTGGCAAGATGAGAGAACGAGACAAAAGTCCCTCATTGTCGCTATTCCATCTCTGCTTGGATTTCCCTCTGTGTAAGGCGCAACGGACCAAAATACTTTATTACCTTGTAATACGGTTCATTTTCGTAAATACACATTTTCAGAGTACTCAGTCCCGTTTAGGTAGTATGTCCATGGCCTTTGCCAGATACTGACAAAAGGTGCATTTTGCTTTAACAAGCTGTTACTCTTCATTTGTGCTAGTTTTAATAATTTGAACTAGACAATACTTTCTGATGAGGAGTAAATAATAAAGGTAAAGGGTAACACTCTATGGTTTCTTCATTTTCCCACTGCAGGGCACATGTCTCCTCTCAGAATGAGACTGCTCGGGTTGTATATAGTATGCACGTGGGCCCAGTGTGGTATGGAAATTTAGCATACTACACAATTTATTTTTTTAGGAAAAGTTACTTTGTCCCAAATTTCTTGCGACGCATTGTTCTTGACAATCATGGTCTTTCCGAAATCGCAGGTAGATTCAAAAAAAAGACATGTCAAAACCTTAAGGGGGCCTCGGTACTTACAGAAATAAAGTTTTGATTTTATTCCTTGTGTTACTGTGATGCTAAACGTTTACCTCATAATGCACTCCGCAAAAAGCATCTACGGAGAGCCAGGCTAGACCAGCGACGGGAGTTGAAGAGACCGGTGCGCGCGCGTCGGTGCGTCTTAGCAACGCGGGACCCTCGCCAGCGGTGTCAGGCAGCGGCCGAGATGTTAGCCGCCCGCGCAGAAGAGGAGGTCCTAAAATACGATTGGTTAATTATTATGAACAAACTAGCTGTTGTCCGCGACTCTGTCTGCGAAGAATTATCCCTATCTCACGGGAACTATACAATTTTCCGGGATACAAAGTATCTTACTTATAAATTATATTAGGTAATTCATGTTATAAATTGTCTCTGTGCCAAATTTCATCAGAATCCGACAAACTGTTTTAACGTGAAACAGTACCAAAGATCTACACATCCATCCATCCATACAAACTTTGACGTTTATAATAATTATTAGTGCGTTGGAATATTTGCTGTTTGCTTTGGTATCGCGTAAAATTAAAGCCGTGCTTTGGGCTTCAGGCTTTAGCCGGAAATAACCAATGTAACTACACTGCACACTTTCAATGACCAAAAATTGGGAACAAGGTATTCTTAGTTATATAAAAAAAAACCTGCCCGGCCTATAGAAAAGATACCACCAAGCGTTAAATGCATGACGATGTTAACAAAACTTAATCCTTTTTTTATACGCGAGAATTACGCGTACAGGTTACAATATTTCACGTAGCGTTGCATCCTTTATTCCATCCGCTATTACATAATAGGCATCTTGTCTTTGAAGTATTCTTGCAAACTTGGAAAATTATAAAAAAATATAGAATTAACATACAATTCTAGTAAGCATTTGCTATTGATTGAATGATTATTAGAAACTACTTCATATTTATGATAACAAATACGAGGTTGTCCTTCATCGTTAGCATTAAGACAATCAATGATTGCAACTTGCTGGGTTTTCCCTTTCCCTGGAGTGATTACTGAGAAATCGGCAACAATCGTGATTTAGTTTTCAATATACGTGAAGCTTATCAAAGCATCAATTTAAGGCAATATAGGCAATATTATATAGGCAATGAATGCTTTAGACAAAATGTATCTAACTTTCAAAAATCATACTTCAGTTATTTATGCTTGCGGGTACTTACCCTTCCTATTTCATTTACAGTAAGTAGATCCTGATGAAACTTAACGTAGGCAAACTTTAGTTTAAAATTACTTGGCTCAGTCTTCAGGTACGTGCGAAGTACTTACCAACGTCAGACCCGATATGCACAGCGAGCTGGTCTTCATAGAGAGGAGGAAAGATGCGAGCACTTGGTCTGGCCAGTACGCCCATCCTTGTGTCGAGGATCTCCACTTGAGAATGCCGTTTCCCCTGCTCCTCAACTAGGGTTATTTTCGGATCCATTATTCCCAAATTCTCTACCTGAAAATATTATATCAATTATTTACATGCTCACTTGATACTTACAATATAAGCTTTAACCTATGGCTTCGCCCGCAATAGAAAATACCTTCGAGAGAAATATTATAGTTTGGCCTAAAAAAGCTTACGGTAACATTTTTAAAACACGAGGTTCGGTCAAACAATACCTTTTATTGATTGCAGACGAAGTTAACGCATCATCTTAAAAACTCTTGATCTCATCTCAACATTCTTGGACAGCACTCTGTATTCTTGTTTAAAATTAAGTATCTGGATATTATTCTTTCTATGTCTCAATATAGATTTCAGTCCATCTGAATGTCAAGTTCCTTCCTAATTCGTTCATACATCTTGATTGACTAACAAACATCTAAACATCCTTACATCCTCATAAATTTTCTCATTTACCATTATTACTAAGATAGGTTAGGATCTATTATAAAATATAATTAAGTCGAAATTTATTTGGCAATGTCGTATTTTTGCTAATAGGTGATTCCTCCAAGGTGCATTATTTAAATGAAGAATAATGAATTATTAAGATATGATATGATATAATCTTTATGGGATCGGTATAACAATGGTGTTTACTTTTAGTACCTAAAGAATCTTCAGATTGGGAGTATTCGTTGGCACTACCTACTAGCTGCACGGTAGTCATCATCATCATTTCAGCTACAGAACGTCCACTGCTGGACATCGGTCTCCCTCATTGATATCCAATCATTGGATGGAAGCGGCTTGCAGCTACCGAAGGCGGGATTTACCATATCATCCTTACTACTGAATTAGTAAAAGGTTAAAGAAAACGGTAAGGTTAAAGGTTTACCTGTATGTCATAGACCAATGATCCCTCTTTATCAATGTACAGCACAGCAAGACCTTCGGGTGCCAATGCTGCCGGTGCCCTTTCCGCAAGCAGGGGTGAGTGGAACACCTCACAAGCCGCCCTTTGTCTGACGCTGCCTGAAATGCGGCGCTCAGGCGCGCCCACTGCTTCTACTGCCAGAAGCAGACGCCCACGTGCTAGCGACCGTAACTCAGCAGCCGACACAGGAGTAGCCACTTCAAGGATATTCATTTCGTAGCCTGGTTTCGGCACCGTTTGGATCTGTAACAAAATATTTTGTTAAAATTTAAAAACTACCTATCAAAAGTACCCATCCACAAAAATAGAATAATAGTTGTTGAACATGCAACTACCGTGAGACTCACTCATAATCTTAAATGTCTATTTGTATATTTCACTATAATAAATAGATTGTGAATTATCAGCCTTAAGGCCAATAACAACGTCCTCCTAGTCGTAATTTTCCTTCATCTTCATCCCAACCTGTACCTACACGTCTCAATGCAGTGTACAGGCCTCCTTTCAAAATAATAGCTTAGTTAGGCCGTCGATCCCGCGCGAGCTCATCACACACACCATTGAAAAAAGGTAAATTGTGTAAAGGTTTTTTCACTATATTTTCCTTCACTGTAAAGCTCGTGATAATATACCTCTACAAATGTAATTTATTTCGAAAAATTCAGAGGTACAAGGCCAGGCTCGAACCTACAATCCTCCGTTTGATAGACCATGGGTCAAACCACTAAGGCTACCACTGTTCTCTGCCTTCATTCAATTCGCGACACGGTAATTTCCTTTCAATTTCCTTATAATATTTGCAATTTTTGATAGGTTACAAAACATTTACCTCGTCAATAATGGTTTGGTTTTTATCCGGTAGTGTGAGCAGCACTCTAACAGCTTGGTCTCTTCCGGTTGGCGAGAAGATGCCGTTGTAGATCAGAGCCAAGTGGAGGCTGGGCGCTGCGCCCGCGACTCCCGTCACCACGGCTGTGCCTCCCCACCAGCCGGCCTCTTGGCCTGGGACGCGGTAGTCGTCGCAGCCGCCGCTCTCAAACACCGTCGGCGGCTGTTCGGGCTCCATCAGAGATGTGAACATTTCTGAGGCAAGTGCAGGGTACCTGGCAATTTTATGTAAATCTTATTAGTATTATTTAAGCGTGAAAGTTTGTACGGATAGACATTGGATTACACATTCAAGCTAAAACAGTTGGACGAATTCTGATGAAATTTGGCACATAGATTTGTAACCTGGATTAACATATAGGATACTTATCATCCCAAAAATTTGCATAGTTACTGCAAGAAAGCGACAAATGAATTATTCACAGACAAAATCAAGGACCACAGCTAGTTTTTAATAAATGAAATGCCAATACAAAATCTAAAACAAGAAAACAATTAGTACAATAATGATTTTGTGTTTATTATTCGCAGGTTTTGTTTTTTTATCTACACCCATATAGTAAATTCTCCATTATGCGTTCAAAAGCCATAGATAATGACCAGCATTACGACATTGGATTCTATTATGAACACGGCAGTATCGTATCGTTTCGTTTCTGTATCGTAATGAGATTTCATACATCATTACATTACAGTACCGGTGCAGGAGGAGCGCGGCGTATACATCGCGCAGGTTCTGGGGCGCGCACCGGGTGCAGGTCGTGGGGCAGACATACCTAGTTGTCGTTAATGTAGTTCTTTTCTCAATGGTTCTTAAACGCATGATAGAGGATTTAATATATGGATGTAGATAAAATATTGTATGCAACTGTACGTAATTAGGCCTTAAAACACTCATGTGACCCTTTATGAAACTCGGCTACGCCTCGTTTCATGAAACCACACTCCTATTTTAAGGACCCCTATTACGATACTAGCTACGATAGTCTGCTTTTAGGACGTAATGAATAGTAAACAAATGAATTATATCAACTAAAAACTAAATTCTTATCACGAATAGGTTTATGCGTCCTAACCTAATAGCGGGAGGAAAAACTAGAGCAACAAGTCTAGTAAACAAACGTGACGTAACTGGCGACGCGTATATTTGAGAAGATGAATGCGTGTTTTAACTTTTAACACTTTCGTCTGGCCGCCTTGTTACGTGAGAATTTATTTATATGCTACTTACTACTACGACAATGTGCGTAAATGAGACTCATTAACACAATTATGTTAATCCTAAATTTCTTGTATTTGCTTTCCGCAAAAGCACTCTATAAATTTTAATTTTATTGTAGCCACAGTACTCACGCTAATTACAAGTAATCATTTACATGTTGAGAAATTAATAGCTGCTTAAATTAAGGTATTAAAACTTAAGCCATAGCTCAAGCTTTTATTCATACGAACTAGCTAAGTATTTTTCCTAGTGCAATAGCAGTAAAGCCGGCACTTTCCGCGATTCATCACACGGTTGGTTAATTTACAATACACGACGGCTTATTGGCCGCCAGTGAACAATTCTCAGAACGACTACAAGGGCAATTTATTTATCTCTTAAATCTTATAAAGAAGCTTTTGATCTAACCGCTCGCATTTAAATGAGATTTGCACTTAGCCCAAGAATGTGAGTACCCACTGCGAAATATAAATATTAAATTAAGTTTTATGTATAGGTATGTATACCTGTTAATTCGGCCACTCAGGGCACTATCCATAGAGTTGTTGCCTTCATCTCCCCAAATCAAAGCGACATACAAAGCACCCTCACGCAGCAACCGCTTGTATTCGCGCGGTACTCGGCGCCATACACCGCACAACTGTAATTCACCAAGTAACAGGTCAAATAAATATTCAGATGAGAAACCAACGGAACACGGTAGGATTAGTTTTGTTAACTAAGAAAACACATAACAAAGTCATAGGTATAGGGAGATTTTACCTTCTCGGTTTTTTCCTCGTAAGTTGCATGAATGCCTGGTGCTCTTTTCAATGGGTGTTCTAGTAAGAGCCTTCCTCCTCTGTCCAAGAAGGAAAGAGATTTAGGCTGCATCATTGAGGGTCCCAAGATCACCGACCAGAAGAGATGGCGACGTCGGAAAGTGAAGCGTGCCGTGGCTACTCCTGGAGCCACTGGCACGCTGGTCATGTCATCTCTCCGTATGCACAAAGGGGACCGACCCGATAGAAGGGCCCCAAAATCTGTCAATAACACAATGGTTAAAATCCAAAAATTTAACAGATGTATTAGTAATTTTGTAAGAATCGAAAGGTTCTTACGTTTCATACTTAGTTCTTCTTCTCCATCCGTCGCTATCACCACCGTTGGACCATCTTCTTGCACGACGTCCGGTGCTGCAACAATAAAAGCAATTGTTTTATTTAAGATAATGTACACTATCTACTCGAAATAGAATTGCAATGCGCATACCCACGTATCGCGTGTTAAGCTTCTATTGAGGGTGATATGACGACTATAGATGACGGTACTTCGAGGCTACAAACTAGACGAGTATACCTAATCTCTGTACTGTATTGCAACACTGTTCCTATCGACACTTTCATCGCAATGCCCATAAACTCCGACTAGTACCTACTCTCACTGGGTAATATTATATCAATGTTAGTAATTTTCAAAATCGGGTTAATGTTAATTTTCTAATAAATAGGTAAAAGGGAAAGTAATAATAGCAATAATGATATTTGCAAGCCTGTTGCATAGACGTAGAAGTAATTGTTCGCCAATGATGTCCTCGGCTCTTACAGATGGTTCGCAAGACCTACCGACCCCTGCATTCGAATGATTGGATCAAATGTTATTCAATCGTAACAGGACTGGCGTCTAGACGGCGACAGTAGAATTTGTATTTTGCATAGCTTTCTTGTTGGGTCTGCTCTGGACAGAAATAGAGAGAGCACTGACATTTCAAACGACAGTTTGATCGTAGGTACCCGATTTGCCGATATTCAATCGTTAAATACTCATAAACCCTCAAATAGATGGTTTGTAATATCTTTAATCGCTTTGATTTCAAATTGATATTCATAGTAATAAGACAAAACTTAGCCTCAGATTGAATAAAGTACCTAGACATTCTCGCAAAAAAAAACGGTGGCATAGTTTAATTGATTTATTGAATCAGGCGTTACTTTGCGGAGGTCCATATTAATGAACTAAAACAATTACTTTGCTCACCCGCGACCTTACAATAGTTACGTTTATGCAAGAAATGTGCGTTCATGCAGTTCCTCCACCTCCACACTGTACGAACACACACAAATCACATAAACCCAACCATCACCACCACCAAGCTACACTGACGCGTTTCGAACTCAACCAGAGCTCATCTTCAGAGTTACCACAACCGTATGCTATGCTACCAAATGTTAAACTAACAAACCAAAACAAATGTTTTAACTTGTCACTGTAACTTCTCAAGTACCCACTTTATTTTTCTTATTCTCAAACTACCCCACAAAAATTAACTTTTATTGACATATTATAAAACTACCTTGAATTTTTTTGTTTATTTATTTATAAGGCATATTTAATTAATACTAACTGTTCAAATTCGACCCAAGCCGCAGTAAAGGAGAAGATACTAAATTTACCTGTTCATTAATAATAGACCCCATAGTGTTGTACCTAATTATTTCCATGCATTCCAGAGCATCCAGACGCAACCCCTTGCCGCAATAATGTAACACTTCATAAGAATCTGAATCTAACAATGAATGATTTGATTCCAACAAATGTTTTGCAAAATTCGATCTATCTGGATGCTCATTCCTATATGCCGAAACATGCTCTTTAAATCTAGTATTAAAACTTCGGCCTGTCTGTCCTACGTATATCCCATTGCAGTCATTACAGACAGGCCGAAGTTTTAATACTAGATTTAAAGAGCATGTTTCGGCATATAGGAATGAGCATCCAGATAGATCGAATTTTGCAAAACATTTGTTGGAATCAAATCATTCATTGTTAGATTCAGATTCTTATGAAGTGTTACATTATTGCGGCAAGGGGTTGCGTCTGGATGCTCTGGAATGCATGGAAATAATTAGGTACAACACTATGGGGTCTATTATTAATGAACAGGTAAATTTAGTATCTTCTCCTTTACTGCGGCTTGGGTCGAATTTGAACAGTTAGTATTAATTAAATATGCCTTATAAATAAATAAACAAAAAAATTCAAGGTAGTTTTATAATATGTCAATAAAAGTTAATTTTTGTGGGGTAGTTTGAGAATAAGAAAAATAAAGTGGGTACTTGAGAAGTTACAGTGACAATTAAAACATTTGTTTTGGTTTGTTAGCATAGCATTTGGTAGCATAGCATACGGTTGTGGTAACTCTGAAGATGAGCTCTGGTTGAGTTCGAAACGCGTCAGTGTAGCTTGGTGGTGGTGATGGTTGGGTTTATGTGATTTGTGTGTGTTCGTACAGTGTGGAGGTGGAGGAACTGCATGAACGCACATTTCTTGCATAAACGTAACTATTGTAAGGTCGCGGGTGAGCAAAGTAATTGTTTTAGTTCATAGTTTAATTGAGCTTGCATGCTGCGCAATAATATAAAATCAATTAAAAGTCGAGAGTGCGAGATGTGCAGACTCACAGTAAACATTCATATCTTGTGAAGTATGATGACGGGACCTATTTACGCATTCAGTTATGCCCGAAGACAGATCGTAATCCATAATAATTCATTATAGACCGGAGACAGACCGAATTTATTGGCGAGCGGCGCCAACGTGGCGACGCGTAGCGTCAAATGACTCTAGTATATTTGCAAGTGCAGTAAGAGCAGAGGGGCGAGACGAGGGTGGCGAGGAGGCTGCAGGCGCGGGCGGCGCCGAGGCACCTTTGACTCGGCGGGGCTCAGCGGCGCCCGCGCACACCTCGCGTCTGTGTGCGTTATGAATATTTATGCGCGCACATACTGCGACCACTCCGGGGCCCCGCGGCCGGCGCCTCGCCGGCCAACCTCCACTCATTAATGTCATTTAGCGAAAATTTAAGTTGTTGACAGCAAGCAGGTACGACTACGTGATGAGACTAGAACCATGTCGGATTCATTCAGAGTCTAGTCGCGATGTGTTTTAGGGCGCGCGCGAAACGGCGAGTTTTCCAATCGGATGATGTAACCTGGCGCCGCTTAAACGATGCCGGCGCTCGCGCCGCCGCTCAAAGCTGCGCATACAGAGCGACGATCGATAATTCATGGTAGAGAAATGGTGTCAAAAACCCTCAATTGAGATGACGGCCTACTTATCAATATTTAAGGAAGACGCTGCAGTTAAAAGCGAGCAGTTATTTGCTGGATTTCGATAACTCACCGTCTCGAATACTCATGACTCTCATTTTCATTAAGATATATTTTGTCACATGTGTACAATGACTCAGCTCTATAATACAATATTGTTTACTGATTTTGACGGCCTCAGCATAGTCTGTTATCTAACAATATCTGATAATCATGTGTTTTGAAAATAAACGAAAATGCATAAATAAGTACTGCAGGGTCAGTTTTGCAATTCATATTTTCATTCTCAGCATTTCATTTAAGCCGTTAATTAAATCTGCTTCGTAAATGGCTATCAAACTTTGATTGCACAACGAATAGAAGATAATATATACGATTCCTAAGACAGCTTGCTGGTTTAGTACTTCCTAAGTATTCTGCATATTCATGAGAATTTTAGCAGAAGATAACATCTACAACACGCATAATTTTTATTTTTATTCTGATTTAAACTAGGTACTCGAAGCAAATTTTTTATCTTGATTGATTGATAAAAGTACTTAACAACAATAAAATTATACTTATATTTTGATTAAGCATGCCTTTTGATACACCTGAAAACAGAGCGTCAGAATTTTTTCTGCAGCAGTAACCTTGTATATGTAGACACAACACAATACAAGAATAGATGATTTTTTGCATTATCTTTATATAATTTATATAACTACGATGTCTGCGTACAATTTTTAATTCGCTAAAAAGGTTTTTTTATGTCGTGCGTGCATTTATCTAAGTTACTGTTATTGTCTACCTAGATACTTCTACTTCAGAAAACGCTATAAAGGAGGTAAGCATTCTAAGTATATTGTCCTTATTAGTGTCAAAGGCTACTTATACGAGTATGCATGCCCGTTGAGATTAGGCAGTGAGGCGACACGAACATACAAAAACAATTATACCTATTTTCACATTTGTAATATTAAATTTACTTTAGTTAGGATGAGGATGTCCTGTCCCTTCTCTTTTAGTAGATATCACCTGCCAAATATGTACGTATGGCAACAAAGCATTGACTCCTAAATAACAAGACAATGCGTGTTAGCCATATCCACAAATCCACGACAAGCGAGGAAAAAACAATTGTTTAAAGTACGAGTAGTACCTGAGTAAGTATGCAATTACGTACACAACAGGTAGGTAGTGAATTACCAACAAACGGCACTGATATCTACTTTTGGTTGAGATAGATTAGCGTATTTTTATTTTTGCATGTTTGGGTTACGAATAAATGTAATACCTACTACCTATATAGCTTTATGTCTTTTAAGTTGAAGATTGTTTCCTCATTACATTACATATCAGTGCATAATTACAGCACGATAGATAAAAATGCCATCAGAGGATGTCTAGGATGTAAATATAGGTGTTCTAATCTGGTGGACCACGTCAGTACAAATGGATTTTTTCTTTATTGCCATGCCTCTTGACGTCATTGAATGATATATTGTGTTATGTACTTCTGTGAATACGTTTGTAAATATGATATACTGACGAACGACTGTAAAGAGAGTAGGTATGATTATTGCGGGTTACTAGCTTGAACTATCTATTTTTACTGTGGGATATTTACTCTCAATTCTGAAAATACGAATATTTACTTGTCAAAGTCAATACCCCCTAATTATTTATAGCTACAAACTTGTCATAACGGAATATTTTTATGTGTTTTATCAAAGGCAAATGTAAAAGTAGGTAACAAATAAAACAAATAATTTTTATTTTTAAGTCTAGTTTTTAATTTTAGTTTTAATTTTTATAATTACTGTGTAAATTTCATGATTCAATATAATTATTTTAGTGTAGAAACAAATAATAAGCTTAAAAAGCGTTTATGAATAAAGTGGTAAAAGTTACAAGAAGACAGTAGCTGTTTTCGTCAAATACTCGAAATATTTAATTAAATCATCTGTACATTACGCGCACTCAATGCCCCTTCAACATCATTTCGATATGTGTATACCTACCGATATTACTTGCGCGTTTTTTATAAAACGATACCGGTATTTGTAAACCGATTTAAGTACCTGTATTTGTTTGAAATTGTTTCAAAGCGAAACAGATCTTCCAGCTCTTGACATCAAAAATTCCCATTGCTGCGTATCAATAAACAAAGTGTTTTTTACTGACAGTCACAGAACAGAACTAGATCCTTACAATATACATTCCATATTTGGTAGGTACATTAAAAATATCGAATCAGTGAATGTCAACTTTTCGTCAGTATAAGTCAACTATTGGTAGAATTGGGTAGGTAGTCGCCAGCACCAATTAAGTGACACACTTTTTACGAGTTGTCAATGCGCGACCCTCCCATTTATTTTGTATGGCAATAGCAAGTTATGACGTCACTTATTTGCCAACTCAATCGACTAACTATTTATTTATTTCAAAGTCACTAATAACCAAAATTGTTCAATTATTAGAAAATAAATCTGGTTTTCAAGACAAAAATTAAAGGTAAATCTATTATGTTACAGCGCGATGCAATATGACCTCGACACGTACACATTCACACGTTCAAAACTAAAAACGTGTGACTTTCAGTGCGCTGAAACTGTGCACCGATGACGCCATGTCTGATGACGTCACGATTGATGAAAGTGTTGTAAATTGTGTCCAAGCCAACTCATTGAATCAATTAAGTAATTAGAAGAAGATTCCTTTTTTTATGATATAACTGCAAAGTGGACAATGAGCAAGTAGGTCACCAGAAATTAAGTGAACATCAGTAATCATGGGCACTGGTAATATCACAAAATCGCAGATGAGTTTCCAGCCAGGCAACATTTATATCATGTACCAGTAATTCTCCTGGAGCAATTTCAATGCTGCAGATTTAGCTATAAAAATGGTGGTAGCGATCTAGATGTACGAGACACAAGGGCTTTGCGATTAGGTGTTTCAAACAAAAGAGAAATTTGGAATCTACAAAAAAAGTAATTTTTGACATCAAGTCACTTTAGATTCCTCTTGTCATGAGTAATCTGCTTGAACAGCGGTCATTGCTTTTAAAAGGGTTAAGTGCCTGGTCATTTGTTCCTACTTATTTAAAAAAAAATGTTTTCTCAGTAAAAATATTAAACAAATTTTAAAGTTACACTTCCATAGAAGCGGCGACGAGCGAGATCCGATCAGTCAAATTATATGAATTCCGTCACCCGGCTCCCCTTGTAATATTATAATGTGACGTGGTTCTCAACTAATGTAATTGGTTAATTCTGAAAGTCTCCGCTCCGCTGCGTTCCGTTTAAAAAATAAAAACCGGCCAAGAGCGTGTCGGACACGCCCAAGATAGGGTTCCGTAGCAAACGAAAAAACGACGACGAAAAAATCTTTGCATACTTTATTAATGTGGTTGTTTTGGTCCCAACGTCGGCGATACAGCGCCATCTATCGGCGAATTGGGTAACTAATCTAACTGCAGTCTACTAGAACTAGTATGTATGTTGATCGTTTTTCACATTTTTTTTATTTGAAAGAAGATACTGTTAGCGTGATCTTATAGGTACTTACTTAAAGAAAAAAATGCTTGCCAATGGCGGTTAAATTACATCTTAGTTAAAAAAATATTTTTTTACAAAAACTTAAAAACTGCTCAATTGATTATGTTGAAAATAATTTTCCTAGAAAGTTTTTATCAAGTTTAACTTACGTGATTTTTTTCATATTTTTTGGACGTGCGGTTCAATAGTTAGAGGGGGGGACACATTGTTTTGATCTTTCGGAGTGAATATCTCTGAAAATATTCACTTTATCAAAAAATGTTTGTTTATTAAAACCCTTGTTTATTTTCAAATACCTATCCAATGATACCCCACACTATAGGGTTAGTCGAGGAAAAAAAAATCACCCCCACTTTACGTCTATGGGAGGTACCCTAAAAATTTTTTTTTACTTTTTTTTATTTAATCACTTTGTCGGCGTGACTGATATATTTATTCATGCCAAATTTCAGCTTTCTAGTATTAACAGTCTCTGAGCTTAGCCGCGGACAGACAGACAGACGGACGGACATGGCGAAACTATAAAGGTTCCTAGTTGACTACGGAACCAACCCTAAAAAAGAACAATCCTTTTTAAAATAAGTTACATCATGTTCATAAGCTGTATAATTCCGTTCAATGCTTCCAGGATATAGACGCTTGCTACTTACAATAATTGAACTGTTAAACTTTTAACATATTTATTGCTACTAAATTAGTAGGTACTATTAAAGTAAATGATCTAATAGAGGAAATTCAAAGGCGGAAGTCTTAAATACCGTGTGAAAATACAATAAAAACACAATAGAATATAGACTTACTGCCGATTCATTTATATGCTAACGGAATCACACTCTGGCAGTTCTAGGAGAAGACATTGCGCCCTGTCTATACTACAACTCGCGTCCGGCGTAGACAGTGATGCTATAACTATTTAGCAATGGATTTATAAATAGATATCAAAGCACTTAGGTTATGAACGGACCTATTTTATCAGCAAATTCGTATCACTACATAATTTGATGTGTCAGTACGCAACATGTCTAATAAAAGAAAGTTAAGTACTAGTTACGTTACTTAAAATGTATAATAATAATAAATATAATGTCATGATATATTTTGTTACATGTCACTAAAGATAGTCTGTCGCATTAACTTTAACGCGTAGGTACATTCGTCATAGTACTCAAGGTAAATCTATTAATAAACACTCGAGTGAAAAAATACAAGATTACACAATAACTTCATAAAGTACTCAACCTAATTAACCATTAACCCAAATGCAGGTCAAATAAACTTCTAGATAACATTGATTGTATTGTTTTACTATAAGTGCTTATCGTAAGTGAAAATATTATGAGGTTTTGGCGTAAATACAGCTCTGCAGATAATTTCATATCGTTATCTGACTTATTTCCTTCCGTAGAATAATCAATATTAATATTAATAATAGCGTCCTCGGTCTACATCTTCAATGATAATTTACCTCTACTTCGGCCTAATTAGGAATGGAATTGACCCGTTAGCTAGTGATGAAAAAAAACCTAACGTAGGTACCTGAAAAACGTTAGACAAAAGTTAGTTGAAATTGGTACCTACTTAAGAAGACTATTTAATAGTATCAAAGCCTAAAGTACTGTCGTAAAATGTATATATTTGCAAAGACCGTCACATAATTTCTTCGGAACGCAATGTCGGGCGGACGTGATGAAACGCGAAGTGTGCGATGCGACGCTCACGTGCCGTAGCCCTGCACTGAGCCTTCATTGCGAATACTTCCAACGCCGAGCCCCAAGCCCCCAGTCGGCTGCGAACTAATTTATAGGTTATATTCGTAATGATTAGGGCAAAGAATGTTTATGGCTTAAGGCGCGGTCTCATTGTTGTATTGTCGATAGAGCAACGCCGCCGGCGTGCCCTGCACATGCCGCGTAACTGTCCCAACAATGCCAATTCCTCTCACATTCCATTTAAAACAAAATATTATTTCCAAATGACGTCGCTGCACCTCGGCGCGAATGCAATGACAACAGACAAACTTGAAAATCCAATTACGAAAGGTAAACAATTGACGTAGCTGAGACGATTCTAATACAGAATGCATAAGTAAGTGAGCACCTATCCGAAGTCCACTTACATAAAACATGTGCATCTTACGGGTTTATACAACACCAAAACCGTGTGATTTTACTGAGAACTAAGATAGGCGGTTGTGCTTCAGATGTATCGGACAACGGAGAATCGCTGCAATAACGCCCGCGTCTCCCTTGTACGGTGGCGCCGAATGAGGCATTGTGCGCGGCGGTATTCAGCGGCGGCCTATACGCAGCCGTTTATGGAAAACCGTTTACCCAAAAAAGTAGAACAACAAACCACGTCTGCGCTGTTTACAAGACTGGCAACACTTCGGCCGCATTTGTCTTGCAGTGAAACGCCTGCGATTTGCATTTTGCACCTACCAAGCTCGCGCCGCAGCCGCCTGCGGCAACCTCGTGTTTTGCATTTCTCTCCTATATAGCTAGCTACCTATAACAAGCTACCCGCAGATTTAAATATACATGCAAAACTCTTGGAGACAATGAACCAATTGACATGTTATCACCCCAAAAGTAACTGCGAATTCTTTGCGATAAGTAAACGACTATGTACTGAGTGTTCTGTAGTGAGAACTCAATTGCTTCCTGCTCATTTCTTAACGCCTAATTGCTCATTAGCTGATACTCAAAGATAATTACACATACACGAATATCTCAAACAGACACCTCTTTGCGTTTTCTCCGTCGCGCTTAAAGTAAACGTATGTCATGAAGTTGTTTGCTCTTTTAACTGAATAAACAGTGTAGCGAGGTGAGTAACTTGAGAGCTGCAGAAAAACCTTTAACTCGGTAAAGATGAGGTTTTATTTTAAGCGCTGTTCTCGTCAAAACCTTTTGCACGCCGCTCATCGCGCCATCGTGCCTGTAATTATAACGTCATTTGTGTGTAATGTAATATGAAAGCACTTACCAACATGGCCATATTAAAGTATTATTTTAATTCTTTTATAATTTTGCTGGTACATAGTAATCGAATAAAATAAGCAGAAAATTGCAACTCACTACGTCTTAGACTCTTCTCGACAAAAATTAAAATTATAATTATTTTCTCCCAATCCTTGCCCCATGCGTTAGTAAAAACAGGCAGAACAAACAACCTTAAATGGTTACCTATACTTTAGGTACATTCTAAACACAACAATAGGTATGTGGAATATTTTGGTGGCTTGCATGATCAACATTACTTTGCAAATTATGGCGAGGAAGACTAGATTTGAAGGTCTATTTAGAAAAGTGTACTAGAATGATGTGTGTATTGGAATAGGATTTTAGAAAAAGCGGCAGGGACAGCGAGGTTTAACAAATTAACAGAGGAATCTTAGCACCTCCACACGAGTCACGGCAGACTATCAACCCCAAAGATGACCTTATTTCAGTTATATTAAATCCACTTTTATTTATGACACTACTACTAAATGACATAATTACTTATTTTTTTACTTTTTCAATCATTCAAAATATTATTGAAGACTTCATGATTTTTTTTTGTATTGCGAACGAATAAACTTTAATTTTAAAATTATAACCTTACAAGATGTTTAGCGGCTGCAAACACCTTAATTGTTTCTTCTATTATCATCCAACGATTTAAATGTTACTGTAACGTAGTGTAACCACAGCGACGGACGAGCTCGAGCACAGTAGCCGGGTAATTAACCTCATATCTAATTCGCCAATTACAAAAGCTTGAAGAGGCCAGACTGGATTCTGACGCACATGACAATATGACTGAACCAAGACTAAGGCCACACTGGAGAAATTCTTACTGTAATTAAGATTTCATACCTCAAAAGGAAAACGGAGTCCTTATAAGACCATTTATGGGTCTGTCCATCACAGCCAAATAGCTCTAACTCTATTAAGTTGAAATTTGGTACACACATGCCTTTTTGTGACCCAAAACACAAACGTTTAAACATTCGAGAGTTATTTATTTACATTATTTATATGGGTTTTGAATACAAGGGTCAATTTAAATATACACTATTTATCCCTATTGATTGAATATCAACCTATGTGTTGATACACACGCAGTACACATAGGTACACATAGGTACGTGTGTTGTCACACACGTACCTATGTGTTTAACCTACCACGACGATAAACAATGGCAATCGCTACCATGTGTTGAGAACCTAAGCCTTTTAGATTAGAATTGGCCATTCCCGAAAGTGATGTAAGTACAAATAGGTATCATATACTCCACAACTTTTTCTATTTAGGTAAAGATTTTTTCTGTTCAGTGTCTAATATACAGACTATACAGTTGGGTATATCTCTAAGTGTAAGTATGTTCCTAATAGCACAACATACGCGGCCCGACGATCTGCTCTGAATACACAAGCTCAGCGACTATATTGTGAATCACTAATTCGCTGCATCGAACTAACGCTGACTTGTATTCGATTTGCTATCACTGCAAATAGAAAAGAAAACAAATGAAGCGAGGCCGGACTGCTAAAGCCACTCAGGTCAGTTCTCCCTGTTTTTGATTCCGTACCTCACAAGGAAAAATTGCTGCTAGTATAGTATTGAATATGAAATTAAAAAATCTATTAAAATTAAATGAACGTCCAGTATTTTCTGCAGGTATTCGAGTTTTAGGTATTTTGGTATCAGTGACAGTCATTTTTATAGAACCATGATCATCATACTTAAGTAGCATATGTCACACAACGTGTTAGTCAATTTATTAGCATTAATATCCTTCGATTGCATAAATCGCGTCAGTATTCTCAAAGGGGCTACCCAACGGACAGAGCACACGAAACGTCCCATTTACGTTTCTAGGCCACTTTTAGCAATTTTAGGTTTAAAGGTAAAAGTGGTATAATAGTGACAGGTTGCTATCCTTCGATTGTTTTATTAAAATACCTATCAGTTTAACATTCAAATTAGACTAATAATATTATATAATTTATGAACACTTCTGTTCTTACAGCTGTAACGTATAAGCACTGCTAGATCACATGTGATTTGTAGAAAGATTGCGGATTTGATTTCCTGGGAATTTATTCTCGTAGCCTGCTAAATTTAAATTTAAAGCTGAAAAGCTTTAATATAAAACGGTACCCAGTTTAAGTTTTTATGAGGGTACCATCTTGAAATAGTGCGATGCAGTCAGTGTCGATCTATCTGTGCGCTGTCGCAGAGACGCTGCTTCGTAAATCTTAATTAGCGAGTGTTGCACGCCTCCCTATTCTAATTTAACTCTTGGAAACAAAATGAGTAGCTGGAAGTGTCTTACAAACAAGAAATACATATTTACTAAGTATCATTGTCTGTTTAGAGTAGGCAACCTTATTTGTAGCCTCAATAGCGAGTTTTTATTGGATTTGTTAGTTTGCAGTAATAAGTCAGAGTTTGAACATAGAGAAAATTACATTTTCAGTCCTAACAGAGAACTATTGAGCTCAAATCAGCTTAGCAATTTTTTTTTCACAAATAACATGACGTCACTGTAATAGAAGGGATATGACGAAGCTTGCAGCATCTTGAATGATATAAGATTGTATTCATTGTGAAGGGGATGACCTAAATGGTATTCGGACGAGTCAATCAGCGCCAATGACGGGTAGTCTAAACAGTCCTAATCCAAATTGATGATGTACATCATACAAGTTGGAAAAGTGACTCAGAGCTCACGAATACTTAACCGTGTTTGAAGAATAATCAATGAATCATTCGCAAATATTCCGATTGTGGCTGCTAGACTATAGGTAAGGTCAGCTGAGGAGGAGGAAAGCCGCCAGGAAGTTTACGGAAACTGAATTGATGACATTTAAATAAATATTTAATCTAATAAGTAATAATAATAAATAATATTAAATCTGTCATAAGGTCAAGTATATTTTCCGAAATCTAAACTTCATTAAAGCAAATTTGTAGAGATCATAGGTCCTGAAACATGTACAATTATACATAATACAATCTAAATTTCCCTACTGTTATTGTTACGTGATGCTACAAACTTACTTAACTCTACACGGACAGAAATTGCGTCTGACGATATTCCAAGGTAGTCTTCACTTTCGGGAAAAAACGAAACATACTGTGTTTCGTCAGGAACGTAACTGAGAAGCGCTCGCATGATAATATGATCTTTACTGCGTAGCTGATTCGTATTTGCAACATTGATCTTGACATCCACTGATACAGTTGGTCCGGTGGCCCGGTGAGCGATGAATGGCAGCATTGTGCGGCAACCATGTGGCGCTGCGCCGGCGCCAGCCTGGCCATGAAACGTGGGAGACCAAGGGTCAAAGTTCTCGATGATTGACCTCCATACGAATCAAGTTGGCATATTGCAATTTACTACTGATCTAGTTTTCTCTAATATTGAAAGCATTGATCCTTGATACAGACTGGCCAACCCTTTAGTCCCTGCATTTACGAGGATGGTTTGTTTTATCCACTTTTTTTTTAATTATATCATCAATGCCCTTTTACAAAAAATGAAAGTAAGTACTATCCAAAATCTACGATCACAAAAATTATAGTCATATTCATCTTATGAGTAAACGAGCTGTTACCCGTGACTCTGTCTGCAAATATTTTTTTAATAATCACTATACCGCGGGAATTATCTATTTTTCCGGGATAAAAACTTATGTCCTTCTCAGGGTTTCAAACTGTCTCCATACCAAATTTCCCCTAAACCGGTTCGGCGTGAAAAGGTAACAGACAGACAGACACACTTTCACATTTATAATATTAGAGTGGATATATCAATAGATGAACAGAAAGACAAACAAAGGTTCTAAAATACTTCCTTTGTTATTAATGATGATAAATTATGAATGAAGAATTTATAAAGACCCAATGTTTCTTGACTAAAAATACTCATTGCATAAAATAACAACTAAATAATTCACAAGTAAATATCTAGAGTAAATATTGTATTGCGAAAACTAGACCATAATATTATGGAAATGTAAGTATGTATTTGAAATCGAAGAACGTGGTGTTGCATTTCGCTCCAACGCCGTCTTAATGTGAACAGTTTTATCTCATGTAAATAAATAGGTATTAGTTATAAGTACTTTATAAACACGAGATACTGTCATACTCATAGGTATTGAGAAAAATTACGAAAACAAATTATTTATCAATAGTAGGGCGTGGCCGATCAGCTCAAGCGAGCATTATCGGATGCGTTCGCAAATAAATATCAAGCGAAAACTTAATTATACGGCCTTATATTTTAAGATATCACTCTGATTACAATTTTATATATGTTACTACTAATTTGTAATTTATCTCAAAGAAACAATCAGCGGTATGAACGATGCAAGAAGGTATCGCTGCAATAAGTGATTAGATCAAGTGATTAGGTCTATGTCCCGACCAGTTATGGTGTATGGGTATAGCACGCAGCACGGAATGCTGAGGACCTGGGTTCGATACCCAAAGCTGGTCTTTTTTCTGGGTTTTCTGTGCATCCATGTTTCAGTTTGTATATAGTATGATAGGTATACAGGGTGAATGTATGGACGCCCCAAATTTTATAAGACTAATTAAAACAAATGAGTTAGCGCATTATATTGTCCATCATTAACTGAGTACGAAACACTAATTTTGTATCACCAATTTGAGTTCATCCTGTATAACGATGCAACAATTATACAAACATTTAAACAGAAGTAGTTAAAATCTATTTAATTTTACACAGGCTATCAAAGACGCAGAGATAATATTATAATGTTTTTTTATATCAACATATAGACTTTAATTAGGTACGCATTGATTTATAGACACCTCGATCAGGTAGGTATTTTATCTTAGGTATAGAGATTAACGGCGACATTGACACACTGACTTTAGAAAAGGGATCATGTTTAGAATCGCTAAATGTCATTCGAATACTAAATAAACATGCTAATATTTAATCGGCGGCGCTTATGTATTCGAGACATCATCATAAACACACATCCTCTACTTTAATACAAACGATCATTTGGAGTTAAAATATATACATCTGAATAAAAGAAGCTGTTTTCTATTCGTTAACCTGTAAGCGATAAAGTAAGTCGTGTGGAGTAATTATGACACCAGTTTTTTTTATACTATGCTGGTGGCAAAAAAAGTATGTACCAGCCACCTGATGGTAAACGGTTACTTATCGGTTGTCTATCCTATAGAAATTTACAATACCTGATCGTGCATTTCTTTTTCATTTACACTTTTACTGGTTAAAAGTTACGTTTCTTGAACCAATAAAAAATCAAATACCTAAATGTCCTAAAGCTACTTGATTGATAATGCCGCAAACTAATAATTAACATTAAGATATTAGAAAATAATAATGAAAATTAACCAAATGCAAGTCGGACTCGCGCACCGAGGGTTCCGTACAAATTTTTAGGTATGTCAAAATATACGCCATAAACAGCCGTATCTATTATAATGGAATTTCATACAACATTGCTGGCCAAGGCCAGCAAAGTGATCGTCTGTTGTTTCATACCATGACGTTTATAGGTCTATGGCATCATAGCATTTAGCCTTTAAAAAAAACTATAAGCAATATTTGCGTTTTGGTTCATTATGACATTCTGCCACTACGCTTATTTAAGGTAAGATGATGATGATGATGGTGATGGTGTGATGATGATGATGATGGTGATGATGTGATGATGATGATGATAATGATGATGACGATGATTTTATGATGATGATGATGATGATGATGATGATGGTGATGATGATGGTGATGGTGGGTGATGGTGATGATGATGGTGATGGTGATGATGATGATGAAGGTGATGGTGATGATGATGGTGGTGGTGGTGGTGATGATGATGATGATGATGCATGTTTGAGAAAAACTCTATACAAGCCTTGGCCACGAACAGGGATTGCCGGCCTCGTATCTCTAGATGGCCTCGTTAACACTCGGCCATCTATAACTACTCGGCCGGCAATCCCCTATTTCGCGGCCGCTGCAGTAATGTACTATTAAATTATAATTCCCTCGAGAGTGTCAAAATATACGCTTTTTGTGGCATAAACGGCCGTATCTTTTTTTTGCGATAATTTAGAAATTTATATATTAGGACAATTGATTGAGTTTGATTGTTTCTCAACTTCAGGGGACTATAGACCTGAGTTGGTCTTAATGTCAACTTGTTCTTGGGATAAATGATTTTGACGGACAACATAGTGATTCATAAGGGTTCCGTTTTAAAAAGAAAATCTAGTCCACCCGTGATCATGATTTGTGCAACTGCGTCGAAATATCGGGAACTTATAAAAGGTAATCACGATCATGGTCTATCCGTTAACAAATATATCTAACTAGCGACCCGCCTCGGCTTCGCACGGGTGCAATTATGCATGTATTATACATAATAATATAAACCTTCCTCTTGAATCACTCTATATAATTAAAAAAACCCGCATCAAAATCCGTTGCGTAGTTTTAAAAAACTAAGCATTAGCATACATAGCGACAGACAGACAGCGGGATTCGACATTGTTTTATACTATGTAGTGACTAGCGACCCGCCCCGGCTTCGCACGGGTGCAATTAAGCATGTATTATACATATAAACCTTCCTCTTGAATCAATCTATCTATTAAAAAGCCGCATCAAAATCCGTTGCGTAGTTTTAAAAATCTAAGCATACATAGCGACAGACAGACAGCGGGATTCGACTTTGTTTTATACTATGTAGTGATATAAATCATTCATCTACCTACAAACACAAACTGGACACGGTCGTCTCCTTAAAATTTCTCATTTAGCAGTGATAAATGCTCCATTCAATAATTAGTCGGCCCATGGTGTCCGCACCTACGTGACGATTGTATCCATTCCGTGGATCATAGGTCAAGCCGTACTGCAAGAATCAATTGATTAGCATGGATATTAATTGCGTTTAGTTATTGCATACAATACGAATACCGTGAATTTATCGCTTCGATTCAATTCATGCTTGCTAAGTCATTAAACTGTCAGTTAATGTTGCATAATTTTAAAACACGCTTTTAAACAATCAATAAACTATTGAATGCACAGCAGAATAAAATTTGCTATAGGATAGCTGTCTTTATATTCTTTTTTTTTCAAAGACAAAAGCAAACTGAACAAAAAATACCTAGAAGTATGTTTGTACAGTCAAGTGCAAAAATAAGTATCTATTCGAACCACTCAAAAATATGTCTTATTGCGTCGGAATAAGAGTCTGTGGTACTTATTTTTGAAACTTTGAATAAGTTCAAATTTTTACACTTGACTGTACAAGGTTTGTACACTATTACATATTTTTTTATTCATTCATTTTATATCCAGATCAATTAACGATAAAAAATCTAAAGACCTTAAAAAATCTAAAGATCTAGGAATAAAATATCAAGTTATTTTTTTATTAATGTGGTTTCTTAAGATAATGATCTTTCTTCGTCATTTAGTTTGCTTACTCTTTATACCAAATGTCAATGTACGCATACTGACAAGTCGGCAGTAAACTAATGTCAGTACAGGACATGAAAAATAAACATACCTTCACAAAATCGCTTACGTAATCGTGGTCGCATTACATTGTTTACTACGATGTAATTTACGTCTTTCATTTCTGCGTCTGTTTGTTATATCAAACGTAATTCTATTGCACGTAAGTTGCATAAATCTGAAACCGAGCCAAGATCTCGCCTATCATTAACTGTTATACGTACTTACGCTTGTTTATTTGAAGTTTATAACGTAACATTCCATTTCTAGTTCACGGAAATAATTATATTTCGAAGTACAGAATCTACAAGTCAATCGTTAGTGCTATATCGAAGCGTGTAGGAATAAATCTGTCGACGGCGCAGCGCCATAGAGCGCCGGCGCGCATCACTCCTGCGCACTGTTTACATTCCTCTCATCGCCATTTCGCACTAACGTAGTTCAATAAACACATATGCCAGCGACTGTTCAACTACCATACTTACCACATACGCGAGATGACACATTTTATTGCAACGATATGTTACAAATTCAAACATGATTTTCATACTGAAATATTTGAAGCTAAATTGTGATGTAGTGCAGAGAAAATGTCAGAAAACAAGCCAGCGTATAATAATATCCAATTTTAGTAGGCACGTCGACGTTCATGTATATTTCAGTATGACCCAATTTCAAAAAAATGGCACATGACTCAGCTCCTACCAAAGATGCACTTACACAGTAAAATCAGAATTCGATTGGGTAACCCGCTGTTTATCGACTCTTCGCCGTTTCCGTTGGGAGCGAGCGCTCGCGCCGTATGAAATTTCACAATAGGAATTATTCATTTCGCGCGCGTAAACGAACGCTCGTGAAATGTTAAAATTCCAAACAGATGTTGGAAAACGTCACAGGCTATTCATGGCGGTGCGGCCTGTTCACACTGAACGCGGTGAAAACGGCATATGCAAACGTCTGATCATAAAATTGCATAGGAACGAGTGACGGCCGGCGCCACGATTCTGTGAACAATGAAGTGGTATGGAAATGGCGCCAAATGCTCGATCATAATCTGCGCACGCGCGGGCCGTAAACTGCACGTCGCGGTTATTCTTACAGTTTATGACGTCGCACTATTGTCACGTCCTTGGGTAATGACCACCCATTCCCCGGCAATCATTATTCTTTTACCACAAGACAGCTTTCGTTTCATTGCATTCATATTCACCACCACGACCAGACGACCAGATGGCCTAGTGGTTAGAGAACCTGACTATGAAGCTTGAGGTTCCGGGTTCGATTCCCGTGTCGGGGCAGATATTTGTATGAAAAATACGAATGTTTGTTCTCGGGTCTTGGGTGTTTAATACCTATGTATTTAAGTATGTATCTATCTATATAAGTATGTTTATCCGTTGCCTAGTACCCATAACACAAGCTTGCCTAGCTTACTTTGGGACTAGGTCAATTGGTGTGAATTGTCCCGTGATATTTATTTATTTATTTTTATTTTTTTTTATATTCATTGCATGCACATTCTGACCAAGATAAATGCTTCAGCATCGTATTTTTCTTGGTTTAAACTGAATCTTTTATTCTTTATCGAACACCAAAAATCAGTGCAGTGAGATAACAAAAAAATAATACAAAAACAGAGTAAGTACCTAGATAATAGGGGAACTTATCGCTTCAAAGGGATCTCTTCCAGAGAGCCATTTAGATACGGAAACTAATACAAACACGCTAAATTAGGTCGCGGAAATTAAAAATACACTCCACTCGTAAATATCCTGTACTTACTAGCTGTTTCCTACGACTTCGTCTGCTAAGAACTCGTTTATTGCTATTCCTATGATGTGCAATTATCTGGGATAAAAAGCATCCTATATGTATCTAGGTTATAACCTATCTGTGGTGTGCCTAATAAAATTACAATTCGTTAAGTAAACCGTTTTAGCGTGAAAGAGTAACAAATATCCATATTATAAACTTTCACGTTTATAATTAGTAAGATTTTTTTTTACTTTAACAAACACTTTTTTTGCTACAATTTTTTCGACGTTATATCTCATTACAAAATACTTATATAATTAATAATTTAATTCACACCTGTTAACACAGGTTTATTATTGCTTGGAAGTAATGTTGGAAGCATCAATGCTAGAGCGTGCGCTAGCGCGGCGCCAGTCCACTTTCCAAATAGCCTTTACGTCTCGCCTGCGACCTTTTACGCACGTAATACGTGCCGGTTGGCATCTAGGCACATAGCTTTGTAAAAAATAAGTTTCAAATAGCACCTCATGGTACCTAATCTAACCACGTATAAGGCGGTCAATTCACGTTAAATTTATTTAATTCATAAGTTCCAGTTTTCATTATCTCATAAAATAATAAATACGGTCGACTTGAGTACCCCTGAAAACTATAGCGGTTCAGTAAAACTCGCCAGAGATCAATAAAAACTATAAGCAGGCAACTTGTATTATCGGTAGAGCCTAATAAAAAAAAATCATTAGCATAAGTAATGTAAAAATCTAATATATAAAAATCTCGTGTCACGGTGTTTGTTACCGAACTCCTCCGAAACGGCTTGACCGATTTTTATGAAACTTTTTTCTCCTTATTCGATAGGTCTGAAAATAGGTCGTAGGCTATTTTTTTATACCCCGATTCTTCGCGAACGGAGTCGCGGGCAACAGCTAGTAATTTCTATAAATTCACTACAAATATCGAATTCCTGTAGGGAGGTATATTCGTGAAAGAAACACTCACTTCTACTAAATTAAAAAACTCGGAATGATATATTACATTGAGATGACTCAGTTGAACTAAAAATATATTTTATCACATCACAAGTAGGTGTAGTAATTTTGTTCGTATATTCAACTTGTAAACGTTAGTAGGTAATAATTTCTACACCGTGTAACGTAATTCTTAGTTTTGTTTTCTATTAACTTACTATCTGCGCTGTATCTAAGTACACATTGTAATCTAAACTTAAAAATAGATGCCATATCAATGAACAGATGTCACTGACCCCGAGTTATTCTTATATAGATTCTAATTCAGATGTAAAATTACTGTATATATAATTTTGGCACCAAGATATAGGTTAATCCGTGTCAGATGCCACATAAGTTTCTTAAGTATTTATTTTTTCGTTAATATTTCAGCAGCCTAATTTTTTGCAAGTTTACACGACAGCCGTCTTCGGCTTTTAGCCTCATTTTCTGCTCTGGAATTGTCACTACTTGCGGGTAAATGGCTCAGAAAAATTAAGACTTAATTAGATAAATAGTAACATTTTATAGTACCCAGTAATACCTACAGGGATAATGGTCAATGATATTGCAACGTAGGGTAATTTCAGATGCAGTGATATCGCATTGGAATAAAATCAGTGTCGCCAAACAAACATTAACCCGCATATTTGTGGCGCCAGTGTTGCGTGTTTACAACAGGACAAAACATCCATTAGATTATCAGTACAACTATAAAATATGACGTAAATAATAGACACAAGTTGCTGTATAATTTCAATTTCATTTAAGGGGCAGAAATACGCGAAACTACTTTAACAAGTTTAGTGGTTCCAATCTTGCAAATGATGTATCTTAACTTAGTCATTACGTTAAACTGAGAATTTGAATTTACTTAGAAAGTCTTTTCTTCTCAAAACAATTAAGAACTTTCCAAGAAAAAGCTTTATTTTTTGTATTATTTAACAATTTTAACTACATTAAAACGCAATATTTGTCACAAAACTTGCTGAAATCCAAAAACCTCACCAAAAGGACCTTCAAATCACTCATCACTTCAGTAGCTTACTGAAATGCAGTCCTACTATAGATAACATTATGTCATGTAATTCAAACGCGACACAAATCTACGTCGATTATTATTTTACGTATTCGTACTCGTATTAATCCATATTCGTACCTAATCTAAATACATACTCTACCCTTTCATACTACAAAATTCAGACTTCTATTGATACCTACTTATCTTCATGACAGTACCCAATAGGGATGTTGACACCATTAAAAAATAATTCGAAGACACGACTCCAGTAAAAAGACGCTTTATTTTAGCCCTAAAACCCAGATTAATTTTCGATTAACTGCAGAATTAGATTTTTTGTTGCTTTAAAACAAATAAATAGTTAGTTAATTGAGTATGCGAACAAGTGACGTCATATGTTGCTATTGCCATTCATATTCTATGGGAGAAATGTGTTTTGACAGCGCATAAAAAGTACGTCAGTTGATTGGTGGTGTCAACATCCCTATTGTGTTGATAAAGCTAAAACAAACTATCGTGGGAGTATCCAACGCATGACAAGAAATTCACCGCTATGCACATATCTTGTGCTTCCAAACACAATGAAATTAACTGTACATATCAAGGCTAAATTTAGTAAAAGGTAAATAATAGAATAAACACGATTATTTACAATCTGGTAGGCACTTTTAATAGGCTACACGACTTTAATTGTATATTGTAAGAAACTAGCTTGCGCGTATGAATTTGTCCCCGTTGCAGATTTAGGTATCTACTACGAAAAATCTGCCGTAATTCCTTCTCTACATTATAATATTAAGGGAAACGCTATACTCGATTTCAGCTTTTTAGACTAAAGGGTTCTCTTATTTGTAAAGACTAGACAAGATTTCAAATAGAACAAGACTTCATTAGGTAACCATTCAAACTACAAACTTCACTGAATTTGCTACCATTGAAATATTACATAAAAAAATTGTGATGTCCCTGTTCTGTCTGTGATGTTTTAGCAGGAATTGACGCTGTGGGAAACATTACGTACGTTTAACATAGTTATAGACACGTGTATGAAAAGCCTAACCGTAAAGAAGCGCGCATGTCCTCGGGTGGCGGGTGTTATAATATTAAGGGAAACGCTATACTCGATTTCAGCTTTTTAGACTAAAGGGTTCTCTTATTTGTAAAGACTAGACAAGATTTCAAATAGAACAAGACTTCATTAGGTAACCATTCAAACTACAAACTTCACTGAATTTGCTACCATTGAAATATTACATAAAAAAATTGTGATGTCCCTGTTCTGTCTGTGATGTTTTAGCAGGAATTGACGCTGTGGGAAACATTACGTACGTTTAACATAGTTATAGACACGTGTATGAAAAGCCTAACCGTAAAGAAGCGCGCATGTCCTCGGGTGGCGCCGGCGCCGCCGCGCTGGCGTCGCGACGCCGCCTGTTTGCTCATCACGTATGTGCCTACTCTATTTACGCAACTACGTATTCCCATTGTTTCTACAAACATTCTGAAATCTTACGAGAATATTCTTTTATAACGCATTATTCCAGTACGTAAATCATAACGACACTGAGAGCTATAAAGTCAAGTGAAGTTTGAGCCAACTTTCCATTCATTTGTTATTTAATAGTATTCCTAGGATTTGCTTTACCGCTCGGCTCATAAATATGTCAGAATTATAATCGCTTGATATTCGATTGTCCCTTAAATACCTACGTCGCCCTGGTCCAGTTTAATGAAAAGATTAATGTTTGAGGTAAATCAGAAAGGGCCGGCGTTGCGCCCGCGCCGGCCGGTCACGCTCACGCTGCGCACCACAATCCACTCCGCATTACTCGCGTTAAACTTGCCCGCTAACCGCATTTACCTAACGCTGCTTCATTAGCCGACATTAAAATAATAACGATCACCGCACTTGCGGCCGACAAATATACCCATTCAGACCATTTAAGATAACATCAACATCACCTCACTGCTCTCTCCCACTCGGGTAAAATAATCTCGTCGCGCTCCATTCAATCTTCTTCGGTTTGCCGGTTAATGGTGTGCATTCTTCGTACCGATCTTTCGAAATAAGGTTCAAAAAGATTTAGGTAATTTAAATACCTACTACAAAAAAAGACGATCAAGTGCGAGTCGGACTCATACATGAAGAGTTCCGTACTTCCGTATGTATAATGTTTTAAAAACAGTTCATTGAAGAATTGCCGAAATTTAAGCACTAAAATCGCAAACTTATAAGTAGGTAAACATCCGAACAACATATAGGGTCGCTCGCGTTGCCTAAGCAACGTCTAACAAAGCCTATTAACCAAAAAAACGCTGAAAAAATACGTTTCTTGTATGACGCGCTTGTTGTTGTGGTTGTCTGGAAGAGATCGCTTTTTAGCGATAAGACCGCCTATTGTCTACCTGAATTTTTATTTTTTTAATGTCACTGTACCTACTGTTTTTGGTGATCAAAAAATAATATTTGTATTGTATTGTATTGTATTGACGCACGACCCCTTTAATGTTTAACTTTATTTTACTTTTAGCATTTATTGTTATACTTAGTGGCCTCAGTAATACATAATCGGTGAAAATTTCAAGTTTAAGTGTCTAAGCTATTACGGTTCAAGAGATAGAACCCTGTGACAGACGGACGGACAAACAGACAGCGGAGTCCCAGTAATAGGGTAGGTACCGTTTGCACCCTTTGGGTACGAAACCCTAAAAACAGCCTAATTCGATTCGACATCAAAGCGAACTATTCTTTTTCACCGTCGCTGGACACACGAAAAAGGTGCAAATAAAATATTCAGCGTGGAATGCGGTGCAACGGCAGAGACACTGATCTCACAAAAATAAAACTGCGATTGTAAGCGGCATCGGCGTGCACAAAACAAATTCCTCAGAGGCACATACGGCACACTGAATTAGATACACTCGTGATCGACTGGTCGACGATGCGATGCTCGATGAACCGTGAACGCCGTACACCGCACGTCGTGTCGCTCCCACCCACTGGCTTGACTCCTGCCTTATGGCCCAGCCTGCGCTGTGCCTGTTGCCTACTAACAACCACCACCTTGCCACCGTAACCGCTAACTTGTCAACCTTCGCATTAACATTTCAAAACCAAGTCAGCCATGAATTAGATCTAGCGATATCTGTCGAGAGCACATGTAACAAGAAAGTAACCTAATATTTTCATTGAGCCATAACGCCCGCAACGCTAAATCGCAGGCTGAGCCCTATTTATTACTGCAATTCGATCAGCGAGATCCGAACGCGCGCGAAAAATTAATTAAGTTTAATTACAACAGCACCTGGCAGGATTAAATTAAAAATTTACTGGAGATTTAATAAAAGCTCGATAAACTATGTTATTACACAGGGCAGGCCGCAGACGGCCAACTGTTGCTCTCTCACAAAGGAAACCGATGAATCAGATTTGATGCATTTTATAGTTACGAGCACTATATAGACTTCACGGCTGGCTAGGATTTAGCCATATGTAGTTAATTTACAACACGTTATACGTACAAGTTAAGGTATAGATCTACCGTATCAGGATTTTCCAAGGAGGATTCGGCGCTCTTCAAGATAATAATGACGAAATAGAAGATCACTTTTACAATAGCCAGTAGTCACCTTAGTAAGGTATAAAAACATATATTATAAGTACTTTTGAGGTTATTTTTTAAGGTGCTACAATAATGTAGAAATCCTAGTTCTCGTTAGATGCCTATGAATTGACAAGGATTACTCGCGCACGTCCTGTAAGGTATCGATTTCCAACCGATATTCCTGTAATTTGGATGGTGTACAGCAGTTTCGTTCGTTGACATTATCGATATTCATTTGCAAAAATGCGTCGGTTTTGAAATACGTTCGCTAACAAGGAGCGCAGACGGCGTCGCGGCGTTCGGGTCGACGGCCGCGCCCGGAATATCCACAAGCAGCAGCTATATTTGCAACGGCGGCGGGGGCCGGGGGGAGCAGCGCGTGCCATTTCTGCAACCGCCCGGTGCATCTGAGTAATGCCATTGTAATGCTCTCTATATAGTCCTACTCACTGGACGGAGGCAGACGCGGCGTCGGCAGCAGCGGCGGCCCCGCGTGTCGCCGACGCCACTACTTCCTATACTAATGACCAACATAGAGCTTCGCAAAACAGGCATGGTTGTGGTCAAACGCCAGCCTATCTATAAAATTTTGAGTCCTGAATGACTGATATATCAACGCACAGTCCAAACCGCTGAAGCCAAAAACTTAAAATTTGGCACACAACCTTGAGTGTCATAAAGGTATACTAAAAATGGATTTTTCGAAATTCCCTTCGGATAGGGAATAGGGACTAAATGGGATTTATATTTTCGCTTCAAAGGCCCTATCTCCGTAACTATTCCTTTAGGGTCATAGAGGTGCAGAAAAAGGGATGTTTAGAATTTCCCGCGGGATAAAGATCGGCAATTATCATACATTTTAATTGTGCGCGAGCGATGTCGCGGGCAAAAGCTAGTATTGTATAAAAAACATTTTAGGATCAGCCGTACACTGAAATGTTTATATGTATTGAATTGACTCAAATTTGGTTTAACGACATAATATACTTACTCAGCGGAAAATCTACATAATCGCCCTCCTTCCTTAGAAACATGTATGTAAAGTGGTCGGTTAGATTTGCCGCTGAGTATAGTAATGTACCTACCTAAAGATCATAAAAGTCGCGTCACTTTCTGTGAGATATTAAGTAGTACGTACGCAGACGCGTTACATTCACTTGGCTAACACTTAGATAACATGTTGAGGGATACGGTTCTAACCACTATCCGTGGACAAAAATCTATTTGATAAAGCGAGCTTAGAATACGCAAAATGTTAAACGATTTAGATGTGTGTGTTTCCAGCAGACGGCACTGAAGACATATCTACCTAATGCGATAGGCATAACCAAGCGGTGATGAGTCGGCCGTGGGAGCCCCGCCGCGCCGCACCATCATTTGTCATCGCCGGCTCCTGTCACTGCGCGTACGCATACTTTCTTACGATCTGCAATTACCCTTTAAAGTCAGGACTTGCCGATCCTACAAAAAATATCTCGCCTCCTTAACGGAATGACGAACGACATTGATAAATGCGGAAAGCGCCAATTCTACGAAAAAAATAACTCCTTTCTAGATTTTACGCTATATATCTTAATAACGCCCCGCGTCCAGTTATCATTTTATATTGCGATCTAAACGTTGGTCATAACAAATTAATAATACTGGTTGCCGCTACCTCAGTGTTTATGGGCAGCCGCTGACGAAGTGTCGAGTTTCACAAGCGCGACGGGTCAGCCGAAAATGGCGAATTAATGGCGGTCATCAAAGTGACTATACATACCTACAAAACGTCCATAAACTTGTATATTATGTCGTTCACTTGATTTCCACATGTGTAGATAGTTTTCGCGACAGATGGCCCGTGAGTCACTAACCTGTTGGCAGCGGTATACGTTTCCAATGTAACCGACACGGCAATACATTACGCTAATATTAATAAAAGTCTAGAAGGCATCGTAAACCGATCAAGCATTACAGAAGTTGAACGCGCATTAGTTATTATTATTGAAATTGATCATAACGAGCCGTTGCCGCCCATGAAACTCGCGATATCAAATGACGAGCCGAAAAATCATGGCATAAGGCAATTAGCTCAAAATGGTAGTGACATCATTGTTTCGAGTGATATAATAACTACCTATAGATAGGTACTTCAGTTGAAATCCAGTGGCGGGTGCCGGCCGGAACGCGACCGCGAGCACGCAGTCGCGATGCGCGCAAAGGGAGCGAAGCTGCTGGCAGCGATCACCTCACTTATCTCTAATTCCACTATCGTGTTTACGATAAAATTATCACAAAGAGTCTCTAGTGCAAGCAAACGGTGTGCTCCAATGCAGGAGCGGGCCGCGCCGCCTAATTAAAAACCCGCGATCCGGCTGGTGCTAGTACCTACATCATTAATCCTGTCCAACTCACCATCTAGATTGCTTTGCTGACTACTGTTATCTCGATGCTCTTTTGTTATTCCATAGCATAAATTATATCGCGTTGTACCTAAAGGTCTAGGCATAAATCTTTGGCAGGACAGTGAATAGTGGACTTACGGTTAACGTCACCGGGGCAGGTCTTGCAGCACCGGCCAGGCAACAGCACGGGGGTGTCGCACGACGGTTCCGGACACTCATTTTTGATGTTGCGACAGCGAACTTTGGCCATAACGCGACGTTTCTTTTGTACCTGTTAAAATAAAGATTTACAATTGTCTCTGTATGTAAAAACCAATTATTCAAAGTATTGGCTGTATAAAATATTAGTAAATAAATATATTTTGTTTATACGTACCGAAACACACTCACATTTGATGCAGTACATGACCCCGAAGGGCGGGCCGAGGTCCGCGAACCATGTCGAGCCGAGCTCTTTCGCTTGCTTGCCGAACTGGCATTCTGTAACAAACACGATTTATTATAACACCGCGAGACAGAGACAATCGCGCGTTTACGGCAATGCGCCTAAAATAGGGGCGACAACTGCAGCTTAAGGGCATCTTAGATCGAGTTAAGTCGTGCCTCGTTCGACTGTTAAGGGTCTAGTTCTACACAAGCATGGGCGGCCTGTGTAACTTTAATAACACCTATATTTAATATCACTGCCATGGCCGCGTAAATTCATACTCATAATTTGCTTCTCTCCCTCCATAATAAGACAACCCATTCTATGTTCGATATGACCACAGACTAATAATGAGGTTTGCTGGCATTTTCTACATCAAAATAAAACCATAATTCAATAAAAATCAGTCTCATATCAACTATATTGTTAAAATTAGAAATAAAACAAGTACATAAATCGATTTCATTTAGTTTTGTAGGTAACAAATTAATTTTTATTGTTAGTTATTTAAATTTAGACTGCCTGGTTTTTAATGTTTTTAATTATGATTATTTCTGATTAATTGTAACTAAAATTTAATAACATAATATCAGGTAGGTATTGACTAAATTATGAAGTTGTCTGAAATAAAAATTATTTCCTGTTATTGTTTTTACACTTCTATATCAAACCTCCAAAATTCACTATCCCTTAAAATCTTTTTTCTCTAAAAACGTGTCAAAAGATTTATGAAATCGTTTTGACTTTCTTCAACCGACTCCAAAACAAGGGATTCTACCTATGTTCTACTGCATGTATTATTTTTTTGTTTTTTTTTAGTGTGTCTCCTTTTTCTCCGACATTCACATTCTTTTTCTTATTGCGGTACACCGATAACTACGAATAAACCCTTTGTAAACAGTAATATCTGAGTATATCCACGCAAGACTATCAACAACTTTCATTTAACGATACCACCTCATTCACAAGCGGTATATTGTATGTATTACTTTGTTAACCTTTATGCAAAAAGTTAATATGATTAATAAATAACTGTAAACTAAGTGTATGAGTGGAAGTTAACAAGGTTTATTTACATACTACTCCTGTGAGCAGTTTTAGGTAGGTATAGTTGCCGCGTAGACCTAACACGATTTATGCGTAAATATTAACTTGTCACGAATGCCACATTGTTTAATTATTTATTTTATATTAGTAAAATACATTACAATAGAAGAAAATGAATAAAAATCATAAGTCAAGTATTTAAAGAACCCAATGAAAGCAAAGACTCCATGGATGAAAAGACACATTTTGTAAGATAACATACATATACATATAATCACGCCTCTTTCCCGTAGGGGTAGGCAGAGACCACTTCTTCCCACTTGCTACGATCCTTACACACTTGTTTCGCTTCGTCCACTTTCATTATTCCCTTCATACATGCTCTTCGGTTTAGGGTACTTTTGACCTGGCCTTTTTTCAAGACGTCCCTGATTTGGTCTCGAAACGTCCGCCTAGGTCTACCCCTTCCAACACTTTCATTCACACTCGCCTTATAAATATACCTAATCGCTAAAAACTGAATTACTAAGTTGGACGAAGTTTTACTTGAATCCTGATGTTTTTAGGATTCTGTACTCAAAGGATGAAACCCTATCATTAAGCCTACGCGGTTTGCTTACCATATAAAGTTCTTTATTTTGAAAAACAATAATTGAGAATAAATTCAATAAATATTTTAGTTACCAAAAAAATGGCCATTCGGAATTTGTGGATGTTAAAATATTTTATGAATGAAGTTACAGGAGGTCAGAAATGCCGTGAATACGGTGAGACGGTGCTCGATCGGGCGAGTAGTGCAAAAATATACAGAACGTTCGACGCGCAATTACCACTTTTGTAAAGAAATGCATCCTTCGAATTTAATGGGAAAGGAGTTGTCAATCGGACGGCACCGTCGAGCGGCGCACGATTCGGTGCCGTAGATAGGTTCGCTATCAGATGGCTCAGGTCGATAAGGTGCCCCGTCCTCTATAAATAGGCGTCACTGTTATCTATCTCTCGTAACTATTTAATTAACCTCACTCCGCGAGTGCACTGATATCGAGCGACACGTTGCGTGAGAACATATTGATCTCACTTAATGTATATTTCATGTTTGTCTTATTGCGGTCGATACAACTATAACGTGTGTAAACCTTGCTTGAATTGATTTGTCGTGTTGCCATTAAGACCAGTTGGGTTGTAGAAATAATCAAAGGGAACACTGTTCCGCATGAAATTGACAGACATTTAACAAAAAAAATAGAATTTAAAGGCAATTCTTTAGAGATTATAAAAACGATACCGTTAAATATTCTTTTACAATGCATATGCTCGGAAAGTGCCTCTTGACGCGAGTCAACATATCTATAGAAAGTTAGTCATCCCAGCACACTTTCGCAAGTGTGAAAAAAAATTGTATGGATTTTACTTTCCACACGCGTGCGGAAAAGTAACTTTTTAAATTGCCAATTCTCAAAAAGTTGTGTCCAAACAATAAGACTAGAGAGTTGTGTCTTCATAATTCAGCTTTGCACAAATAAGAAAATGTTTGGTGCAACCAAATTAATATTTACTGATAAAATAATAAAACAGATTGTTTTAATATTAAAACACACAAATTTTAATTTCGTCAAAAGTTTTGAAATAAAAAATTTAGTACTAAAATAATTCCTTGAGTCCATTTCGGACCGTACGACATCTGCGCTTTCAGTGCGCGCGCATGGCGTAACACGAACCAATCATATTTACCCGTTCGCGCCTGTCAACCAATGAGCTTTCAGTGTGCGCGCATGGCGTAACACGAACCAATCACGGTTACCCGTTCGCGCCTGTCAACCAATGAGTTTTCAGTGCGCGCGCATGGCGTAACACGAACCAATCATGGTTCGTTCCGTTCGCGCCTGTCATGAAAACCCGCCACAGTAATGTTCATGAATTCAGTCCGGAGAATTAATTTAAGTTTATAATAGTAAATTAAAATGGAGAGTTCAAGTGATGAATTTACATAGGACTTAACGCCGCCTGACGTCCTAGACCAAGCACAAAATTAAATGTGATAGCCTCCTGCTGACTAAACCGATGCTGAAATATGTAAACATCTACGAGACTTTCCCTCAATGAAAGGTAAATAAGAACGCAACATCTTTTTCCGAAAATGTTTATGAGCGCGCGCAGACAGAGAGCGGTCTGGAGTTCCGAGTTCAGAGTTCTGCGTTCTCTCGAATATACTGAGTCTCTTACGATAACGCACACAGCAGGTGACTGGAACTCTCGAGCGATGAAAACATAGAACTCTGAACGCGGAACTCGGTACTCCAGACCGCTCCCTGTCTGCGCGCGCTCTTAGCCCCAATTTTTTTCCTCGCTTAATGCATTGTAAAATGTTGTATGATATACGTGTCGAAAGAAGGAAATTCCCAACACATGTCGGCTAAACCAAACTCGCTTCGCTCGTTTGTTTAGATCTCCACCATTCGTTGGGAATAGCCTACTTTCTGCACTTGTATCATAAATAACTATTGCATGTCACTAAATTTTCAGCTCGATTGGTGCATGCCCGCCCTGGATAGGGACGAATAGCGGAGGAAAGCAGTGGGACATATCTCGCTAACTATTATAGATGTTTTTGAGACAAAAAAAAATTTACACTCAAATAAAAATCTTGTTGCCGGATTTTTTCTTGATCAATTGTGGTAAAACTACAATAGTTATATTTTGTTCCCGATCAAAAACTGACATTTGGTTCCAAATTATTTAATTTAAAAATAAAAAATAAAAAATCATTTATTGCCACAACATAATTAGGTACAGGAATATCAAAACAGGAACAAAGACAAATGGAAATAACTAGCTACGTTCCGGCAATGGGTCCCAATCTCAGCAAGTGCTAGGACACATGGCAGCATGCCCCAGCGCTGATTTTCAGATTGGCCCCTCAAATTTATCAGATTGACATTTCAATTATTATTCAGTTTAATTCAATTATTACCTATTATACAGTGACACAATAATACTGCATTGTTTCATCTACTAACATAGTTCGTTGGTATAAATGTGGTCACTAACAATCCATGGATTTTATTTGCTGAAAATAAATGTTTTTGTTTTTTTTTTATTATATAGAGTTGAACCAAAACTCATTGGACTTCAGACAACCAGGCCTTAAGTGAACAATGATCCCGTTCGATCGGGCGTTGGGTGCACGCGTAATGAGGAAGGAGGGTGGCGGCGCCGCGATGTAGGAATAGGATGCAACAATCACGAGTAAATCGCCTGTCTGCACCACACCATTAACATATTCTATTCTTTAGCCTTTAGTAGCGGCTTTCCTCAGTTTAGACCTGCAAGAAAAATGATGCAAGTTACACTACATTCCGAGGCCGTAAAGCGAACGAGATTAATATAGTCAATCGAACGCCGCAATGCAAATGCCAGATCTAAACTGGGCTTGAGATCTAGCAGTCAAATCGAAATCTCGGTATTTTACTTCCATGGGAATGCCGACAGTTGCATAGTGGTCATCAGTTACATTGTATGACCGTACAAAAATACATGTCTAGACTTATCGGTTAAGATTTTGGTAATTTACATAGAGACTGTAGCTTATAAAATATCCTGTGTTATTTCGAATACGTTTGCTAAATTTCAAGTCTATAGCTCCAGGTGTTTAGGCTGTGCGTTTTTTATTGTATCACTCAGTCAGTCATGCATGATACTCTTTTACATGTTTACATTTTTGTCTCACACACTCATCGATTTTAACGCTCCTTCGGGTATGCAGATTTAAATTGAACAAGTCAATGTACTTATAAAGGTCCTCGACTCTCTTTACAAAATGCTAACAAAATGAAGAGTTATTTTCAAATAACAAGTTCACAAATTTAGAGGTAATCCATTTATGTTTCAATGGCTTCAGTACTTGATGTAAGAAACAAAATATGGCTGTGTTATCTAATAAATTATTTTATTAGTATAATGAGAGTGTAGTGCCAAGAAAGTATAAGTGTCGCCCCTCCCGCCCAATCGGCGGCGTTGGCACGCGGCGGCGCGCGCGCACGGTTTAAAGATCCCATAAAGGGTTAGGTCAGGTCTGCAGTTCTCCCACGGTTTCCGCTATCACGACAAACTCCCATATAACCAGCTATAAATTTTAACTGTGAGCTCATGTAGTCTAAGTATATTATGCCGTGCCGTATCATGTAGTCTAAGTATGTTGTGCCGGTTGATCGTAACTGTGTATGAAAAACGAAAGCCTTCTTTAAAAAAAATGGTCCCCTAAGACAGCTAGAATTGTCTATGTAAACATGTGAAAGATTTAGGCATATAAAGAGAGGCGAGACGTCGCGTAACCTTCTACCGTGTTCTCGGAACTGTTGGCGCGGCGCCAGAGTCTGAAGCACTCCGCCAGGGAAATGAAGGATTGGCGACGCTCGCCGTATGCGCAGCTTATGGAGAATGTGTTAGATATCTACATTATCATACTATAACTTTTTAAGTAAGCTGCCGCTAAATAAGTTACCGCCCATATCGCTTACACCACAGAACTAATAAGAAGAGGAACAGAAATTTCCTTTTAGAATCAACATTGTCACTTTTTTGCCACTTCTGCTGTCAATGTCCCCATGTGGCAAGTGGTTTGGTTGGTTTTTCATATGAAATTTATGTCTCACAGTAGACTACCGTACTCACCAATTAAATGTTAACCTTTTTGAACCATCGTCTCTTCAGAGAACGATTTTTTTTAGCAATTAACTTATTTACATGCCGAGGTGGGAAAAAAATACCTACATGCCTAAAGCCACATGATGACGATATTTCCATTCTCATTATTATGTCTAAGTTCTGCGGCATATACCGATCTGATGACATCTAATAGCATATTTATGCTGTCCATAAAGTAAGGACACTTAGCGCTTCAATTTGTTACAAAGTACTGGACTAATTTTAGCAAGCATGGCCGTCGAGCGACCGCAATATGTCATAGAGCACAATGAGTATTGAGCTTCATGTCGAGTCGGCATATGGTTGCTCGTTGAAGCGAACAAGCCGCTTCAATAAAGTATTCTTCGTAAAAGGGTTGAAAGAGGCGTGCGCCATATTTCAGCGCGTGGGCTGCGTCTGCGCATAAATTGTTCACCGCGAATTAGCCTTAAGCAGGATATTTTGACAGTCGCTCGATGCGCTGACTAGTTTACACTCGCGCCGGGCGCCGAGTGGGCGAGATGGGCTTGTCTTTTAATCTAATATTCAAATTGGACTGATACCTGTCAGTCTGATTCTTCAACTGATAAAGATTTTTTTTTTATTATGAGAGGGAGGCAAACGAGCAAGCGGGTCATCACAAGTATCAATTTAGAAAATAGACTTTTCCAGGATTAAAACTATTCTATGTCCTTTCCCGGCACTCAAACTATCTCCATACCAAATTTCATCTACATCAGTTGACTTGGGAGTACGGTGGTGAATGTGAACGCGGGTGTGCGGGAGGGGGGGGGGGTTGGGGGGTTTATACCGAGTAACTAAGGAGAGCCATAACTGATGAAAAAACAAATTGGAAAATGGATTTGGAAGTATGGATATGGATATTAGCATGGATTTAAGCGTTTTGATTTGATATAAATACTTGTATGAAATGCATAAATAGAAATATGTTTAATGTATCTAATGTTTTTATGCAAATAAAGGATTATTATGATATGGTTGTGTATGGTGTGTGTGTGTGTACCTTTTTAATGGTACACACTTACTTTGGGGCTAGGTCAATGGTATTGGTGTGCATTGTCCCGTGATATTTATTTCATTCAGAATATTGAAAATTACCGCATCCGTCCGTCTAAATTTCAAAATGAAAATTCAGACCACCGATAAGATAAGACACGGATTTAATGATCCGAATTGTATAAATTAATAGTTTTTCGAAGGTCACGAAACAAACCAGCACGCGCCTCTCCCCTCAGGTGTTTGACGTCAGGCTGCGGCAAAGGATTATGTAAACCGGCGGGGTATCGGGTGTCGGCAACAGGTGTATCGCCGGTGCTAATAATTATTGTTGCGCATCGATTTAATCACACGTTTCGACGCACGGTAACTTTGACCTTCCATATGGTTACGAATGAGTCACACTCACACGCGAAATTTGATACATCAATTTCATAATTATCACGATAGCGTTGCTGAAAAGCGATGTTTATTTTTTTGCATACATGAATGCGCGTCTTGAACCATGCCTGACGTTTTAAGGGTGTAAGTAAGGATGAGGATCATGGGCGATTTCTCATTTCATTGCGTGTTCTACCATGTAACTCTATGATGCAAGCGTCTCGGCCACGCAATGAATGAACAGAGAAAACGCTCGCTGCACCGCCAGTCGTGCGAAGTCGTGATCGGGGCGTTATTTCAGAGTCATCCCAAAATCTCTATTGTTTATGGATGCTTTACGTTTGCCAGTTGCTACAGAAAATTTTGAACCTATAATTCACTTTGTTTTTTCCTTCTTATAATTTTGCAATCTTTATGTTTGGAAATTATTTATGTCATTCTCGTTGGTCTCTGCCTATCCCTTTGCTGGGAAGGAGGCCTGATTGTATTTATGTATGTATCTCGTTATTTCTAAATTCAAACGATGACAGTTGATTGATTGAAAAAAACTGTCAAGCATCTCAAACATCGTTTTCCATTTTTAATTGTTGTGATGGTACAAAATAGCACAAGAAAAAAGATTAATGGGGCGAAAAGTGAATTGTTAAGCGTTTTGTGTTGTCTTTATAAGGTCTACACCTGACAAGCTATGCATAATGGTTTCGAAGATAATGACAAGCATCCATACCATTTAGGTAAAATATAGACACTAGAGTCTATTTATTTGTATTTAAATGAGTTTTTTTATCTACATTATTAAAGTTGACACTGTGTACAGGTATAATTGTAAAGAAAGTTGGTATTTGACACCTGCGTTAAGATATTTTTATGGAAAATCGAACTTTTGAATAAACCCTGCTCTATGTAACCTATGAAAGTTAAAGGTATGTGTCAAAATAGGAACAAAAATTAATGCTGTGCCGTTATTGACCTTTCAGCTGAAAAGACAAATCAAAAAGATAATGACATATTATATTTATCTTATTAATTACTTAAGGTTTTGTTAATAAATCCATTTTTAATACAAGCCTTTTTTGCTGACTTTACTTTTTGCCGCTGGTTATCATCTAAGATCAAAGTACTAATCAAGATAAGTCAAACGAACCCAAACTCCATGCCCTGTAAACCGACTTGAGGCTGGTCCTAAGTCCCAACTCTAAATGAGATTCCCACTACTGTTCTCTATAAGGAATGAATAATGCAACTGTTGCTACTAGTAGCTTTAACAACTGTTTTACTTGAACGTGAACTAATACTTGATATGAATGACGACGAGCGGTCTGCGGTGTTTCATTAATTTTCATAAGGCGAGTCGCACCTGGACTTAACGACGCATCTCCGATTTCAAGATATAATTAAATACCGCATAAATTAAATTCTACTTAATCATCGACTATGACACAAATGTAGATGCGATAGAAACAGGCCACCTGGTATTGGTTTGCACGTGACAAAAAGATACTTGTCTTGATACATTATTTTTAAAAACTTATTTTTTGCGTCGGATTTATTTTAGTGCACATGGATACCAACTTATATCCGTGGAATAGAACGCGTGGTGTTTCTCTTAAAAAAGAAAAAGAAATGACATGGGAGCTTTGGATGTCCAATCTTACAAACAAAACCAAACGCAAAAAGGGACACTGTTTTTTTTCTGTGGGAATGTATACCTTCCTATAATACCTATACCCTATTAGGGAGGTACTACTGCCCCGCCTCACCTAAAGTTTTCGTTACAATAGCGTCTGCTAGTTACAGCAAGGTGCTACGACTAGGTACCGAAACGATTACTTCTACTTATATTTTACTAATATGAATATTTTTTTTAATTTCCTAACTCAATTCAATTTTGTGAGAATTATCTCTGAATCATAACTAGGTGGGGCGAATCAGTGGCCTAGCGTGGGGGGAGGCAGGGGGGGCATGCCCCGAGTTGTATACGAAAGAGGGCGGTGACAAGCGCCACGTTTTTTTCAATTAGAAATATAAAACTCCAATTTAAAAGATTGGGGGGCGAAATTCCGGTCGGCCCCGGGCAGCGAACAGCGCCTACGTCACTAAGGCAAGTGGAACTATAGGGAAAGTGATACATTAAGTAGTTTGTAAATCAAAACCATAGTATGTAGTAAGAGACGTAGTCTATTAAGTATGATTACTTCATGCAAAAACAAATTTCTAAAAAACAGTAAACGGCAGTTTTTTATGGATGAGGGTAAATTTTTACTGATTCAGTCACAGCCCATTCACTTTTACATTAAAAAATTTTGAATTATATCCGAGATTAATAGATCTCATGTGTTCTAGGTAGTAAGTAAATATTTTGACACATGTTATTAATTAATAAATAAGTTGCTGAACAAGTTTTTGTTTGCTTACACGTGGACAAAATGTACACTGATATTGTGGTCGAATAATTTTTATCTTCTTTTATATATCTAGGTCAATAATCAAGTCAAGTCAAAAAACATAAGTGCCCGCAAGTGGTCTGATTTCTAGTCTGAATTGTGTTTAATTATAGCATTAATAGCATCTGACTTATATAGAGCAGATCTCTAAAACACCAGATACACCGTGTTTTTAAAGTGTACCGGATACTGCAATAGCTAAACATTTCAATCAAAAAAATGGTTTTAAACTAATTTAGGCGTTTTTTCCAGTTGCATCAAAATTTACATTATAATCGTTTAAAAGATGAGTTTATTTAGTATAGACTTGTGAGAAGCGCTCACGAAAACCACCGTACCTATTTGTAAAATCGTCGATCGATCTGCAAGAAACTACAAAAAAAGTTAAAACTTTTCAATCTGGGCAGACAAGATAAAGGCAACCTGACATTTATAAAAAGTGTTTTACTAGATAGACCCCTCCCCGCTAAAAAATGCAGGCAACACAATAATACCTCCAGAATAGGAGTTATTCTCAACAATTTAACGACCGCTTTAGTCTAGTTGGTAGTAACCCTGCCTACGAAGCAAGAGGTCCTGGGTTCAAATCCCGGTAAGGGCATTTATTTGTGTGATGAGCACGAATATTTGTTCCTGAGTTATGGATGTTTTTTATGTATTTAAGTATTTATTTATCTATATAAGTATGTTTATCGTCGTCTAGGTACCCATAGTACAAGCTTTGCTTAGTTTGGGACTAGGTCGATTTGTGTAAGATTGTCCCCTTATATTTATTTATTTATTTATATTTATTTACATTACTATACTAATTGGCTATAATTTCGTATGAATTATTATCAATTAGTACGATAAATAATACTGGAAATAATCTAAAGGGATCGATGATTTTTAACAGATTGGATAGATGGCACCATACGCCACTATTTGCATATGCAAGCTATCAAATTATTTGACTGGGCCGGTCATGGTTGGTCATTTTTAGGGTTCCGTAGCCAAATGGCAAAAAACGGAACCCTTATGGATTCGTCATGTCCGTCTCTGTCCGTCCGTATGTCACAGCCACTTTTTTCCGAAACTGTATGAACTATGCTGCTGACACTTGGTAAGTAGATGTATTCTGTGAATCGCATTAAGATTTTCACACAAAAATAGAAAAAAAAACAGTAAATTTTGGGGGTTCCCCATACTTAGAACTGAAACTCGAAATTTTTTTTTCATCAAACCCATACGTGTGGGGTATCTATGGGTAGGTCTTTAAAAATGATATTGAGGTTTCTAATATCATTTTTTTCTAAACTGAATAGTTTGCGCGAGAGACACTTCCAAAGTGGTAAAATGTGTGTCCCCCCTGTAACTTCTAAAATAAGAGAATGATAAAACTAAAAAAAATATGTGAAGTACATTACCATGTAAACTTCCACCGAAGTAAGTAGTTTTTTTTTAATATGTCATAAATCGTAACCGCAATTTTTTATAGATAATAGAACGGAACCCTTCGTGCGCGAGTCCGACTCGCACTTGGCCGGTTTTTTAGGGTTCCGTACCCAAAGGGTAAAAACGGGACCCTATTACTGAGACTTCGCTGTCCGTCCGTCTGTCTGTCTGTTTGTCAGTCTGTCTGTCCGTCTGTCACCAGGCTGTACACAGGCTGTTTGTTGTATGGGGCTCCCATACAGCAAAAGTGATTTTTTGCTCGTTTTTGCTCGATATTCATAACGGCAACACAGAATATTTAGTTATATATTCACTTTAAAAATAAATAATTAAACTAAAATAAAACAATTAAGTATTTAAGGGGGTTTCCCTTACAACAAACGTGATTTCTTTCCGTTTTTATAGATAATGGTACGGAACCCTACGTGCGCGAGTCCGACTCGCACTTGGCCGGTTTTTTTGTAATTGGATTTAACATGCTTGTAAGCCATGAGATGCCGATTTGAATCCCGGTCAGAGCACCCGAAAAAAAAATTCTTTAATATAATGATGCAGTTAGAAAATAGAACATATTAATTATATATTTTTTTAATATGATAGGGGAAAACGAGTAGGTGACTCACCTAATAAAAAGCAATCTCCGCCACCCATTGATACCTTTAACATAAGTTGAGTTACGGATGCGTTGCCGGCTCTTGAAGAAAATTCAGCGTTGTCAGCTCGTTTTGTGGTTGTTGTTTTTGTTGCTGTTGTAGTTGTTGTTGTGTTTTATATATATTATACCTTCATATTTTTTTCATTTATAATTAAAACTCACGGTCTCTTTCGTGTATGGCGGTTTAAAACCGCGCGACGCGTCGTCGCAATCGCAAGGTTGGCGACGGTCGCCTTCCTACTCCTTTCACAACTACTGGCCCGTACTAGCAGAATATTCAACAGTAGCCTTTGCCCGCTGCTTTTCACGCGTAGATAAGTAAACAATTAGATCCGCAGTTGAACAGTAATTCCGGAATTTTAGCGATTAAGATTTTGGGATTCGATTATACATGAATCCCGTAGGAATTATCCCTAGCTCCTACGAGTATGTGTTATTCCAGACATCCTGCTGTCTACGGTGAAAATTTCATCCAAATACGTCCAGCCGCCATTTTAGTGTGAAGGGGTAAAAAACACGCACACACAGAGAGACCCTCATAAAATTCGCTACGATGAAAAAATGCTTTAATGAAACTTGTCGAACAAATCTTTTGAAAAATAATACATTTGTAGTAATATGAAACATCTGTAGTCTTATTGTTTTGTTTTCAAAGCCTCAGGCTATATTTCAGCGCCATCTAGATTTAAAAATCGAACTATTTTTCTGCGGACGATGACGATTGCTAATCCAGTCTATATAATCCTTGATATAATATAATATTAGTAGGATGTAGTAGGATAACTAGGATAGGATTTCTTTTTACAGACAAAATTAAGTGATAAAGGATTATTGTTAAAAACTGAACGGCACGTCTTCTACGAAGTGCAAAATTTATTCAAATTAGAACAGTTATAATTGTTTGGCAGTTGGTCAGTGAAATATTATTGGACTAAGTATGCGTAGTTTATTAAATATGAAAGTAATAATATTATAACTTCAAAATAATAGCCATTTATCTTCATTTTTATGAAACTTAAGGAATTGTATATATATATTTTTCCCGTTGCTAATAGGTACTTCAATTTAAAATGTGCAAAATCGTCAATAAGCAAATTTCGTATTTTGGCTAGTGTGAGGTCAAGAATGCTATAAAAGTACGTTTCCTCGTATGCGGAACCAAGGCTGAGGAGCCCCGCCGCCTCTTGCCGGAGTTGTTATTATTGTAGACTTCATTGAGCGGTCGGCGCCTCCTTGTCGCAATTGCGACTGGTTCTTCTCGTTCTAAATGTCCATAATTCAACATATACATTTATTATGTTTATTTCCAGTGTTTCTTAATTAAAATGCAAGAAGGCGACGTTAAGGCCATATACATTGTCGAACCAATTTGTAGGAACCATAAAAATCACATAAATCATTCTCCTTCCTTATCGAGCGTTTTGGTTGACCGCCGACGTGATCTTTATACTCTTATAATTTTCGGATGACTTATATTGAGACAGTTTTACGAGGTGTTGACAGTTTAAGTGGTACAAGATATCTGCTCCCAAGACAGCCTCACGAGCCGTATTGAAAAGGCAATGACATTAACGTACAAATATTGTCATATTTGGGCAATTTTCCCCTTCGTATTATGTTGTTATTGAGTATTTTTGCACCCCCGACGCTTGTTATTGACAAGAAAGCATCCAGGAGAAAACAGTGGATGGGAGCCAACTTCCATACAAAAATATCACGTATAATTTATTATTCTACGAATGCCTCGGTCTCGGTAGTGAACGTATCGTACGGTTGCACCTCATAAAAAAATACTTAAAAAATATTTCGCGAACATGTCGTGTCGCGACGCCGTCCAGCTACGGATTTAGCCGTTGCATACTTTCCTCGTCCAGATAAAAAATAAATCCATCTGTCATTGTAGAATAGTTCAGTCTGAATACTGGCGATGAAGCATTCCTATTAAAATAGCTCGTCCAATAACAAAAGGACAAGGTCATCTCAATGATAATTTTGCACAATTGAACAGGTTTAAATGAGAAGCAACTACTATAGCGTATTGGGTAGGTATTAATTAACTCGATTTGTCTGGCGCGCCGCTGCACGCTGCCGCGCGGCCGGCCGCGACCTACGACACAAAATCGGCCTACATCAACTTGAGACAGAAACTCGTTACCTAGCCATTACGAACAACTTCGCTAACCGATGTTAAATGAAGCCTCCATATCCTATTTTACGTCTCCGGTATAAAACTTGTACTTAATACTTGAGCTGTTCCTATTAAGATCTCAGGGTTCAAGATTGAAATACGTATAGAAGGGATGATACGTTGGTTAAATTACTATGTACACCTCTTGTGTGACACCCAACAATCTATTTTAATAGTATCTGCTAACAAAGTTATCAATTAAAGGACAGGAATGCAAATTTAATTGCGACGGGGTCGCTGTCCGTATGGTTAGCGACGAGCTGATCTGGGTTCCATTTAACCCCAAGGAATGATAATATCGAGCATTAAAGAGTGACTTTATGATTTACGTCCTGAATCTAGATTTTAGTTCAAAAATATCGTAGGTATTCCTTAGCTTTTCTGTATTATTAAAATATAGGTACCTACTTACCTATTTGCGGATTAGGATTAGGTAGGTACAATTCCTTGGTTATGAACAGAAATCAGGATTTCTCACACCGTTTTACAAGGCAGATACAATGCTTTTATTTCAAGAGCATTTAACGAATTTTTTATTTTTAACTTTAAAAAGTGGAAATGAGCTTCTATCTATTCGTAGCTAGGTACATGATTCCAGACAACGGTTTTTATTCTCATAAGTCTAACCCTATAAGGGCCATTTGCACTATTCAGAGTTAAAAAATTAAATCGGTAACCCTGGATTAAGAGTGACAGTTCCATACATTTTGACACTGTTAACCCTGGGTTAACAGTTAACTCGGAGTGAGTAGCTAACCCAGGTCCGCGCAAGCCGGCCTAAATGTCAGTATAAACTTTAACTAGGAATATTTTTGGAGGTTTCCAGCCAGCAATTAATTCGCGGAGGTTGAAAAGTAAACAGTCTTCACTACAATGACAGTACCTAAATACCTGCAACATTGAATGCAAGGGAGCCATGATTATTGGTTACTTTAACCCTTCATTTGATAATGTAACCCCACAGCGCACATTATTTAATAATTACCTGCCACCTTTTATATTTTTTAAATGTAGAGATTTTAGGAGTCCTAATTAAAGAAAGGGTTGAATTTTTTGAAATTTTGCCAAATTAAGGGTTAAAATCAAATTAATCAAATTAAATTAATTTAAACGAAAAAGTTTTCAGCGTTCATTCATTTACGTGCAAGTTTTCATACTTAAGTTATAGGGTATGACCACAACCAGGTGACTCCTCCTTTATAAAATAACACAGTAATATTGCCGCAATTAACGTCTAGCGGGCACTTACACGCATTGCATGCGGAGGAGATAGCCTAACCAGCTTTACTTCAACATATACTTATTAATGTAAATTGAGTTTTTACCTAATCGGTTTCTTTAAAACGAGAAGGTACCTTTAAGTTATCTGATTCTTTCTATAAAGCCAAACGAAGTTTTAAAAAAACACTAGATAGTCGTCAGTAATTATATCTTTATAGCTTTTGCCCGCGACTTCGTCCGCGTGGAATTAGTAATTTGGGCAGCTTATTTTTTTATCCAATTTGCTTTTTCATCAATTATGGCTCTCCTTAGTTCCTTCCGAAAGAAGTGAAACTTCATAATAAATAGCGCCTATAGAAGTTTTACTTCAAAAACCCCCGATTTTGAAACATTCTTCCGCTCCGCTCCGCTCCTATTGGTATTAGCGTGATAATAAATAACCAATAGCCTACCTCTATAAATGGGCTATCTAACACTGAAAGAATTTTTCAAATCGGAGCAATAGTTCCTGAGATTAGCGCGTTCAAACAAGCAAACAAACAAACAAACAAACAAACTCTTCGGCTTTATAATATTAGTATAGTCTTTATTAATTCCACCTATAATTAGATTTAATGATAAATATAAGTCTCATTTTAGCCCTTTCATATTAAATAATATCGAATGCAATTAAGAGATGAATAGAAATATTTCAAAGAATGTCATCTAACCTGCCAATTTGAACTCCGAATTAAGTCATTACATTAGTCTTATGTTATTAATTTTAGTATGCGTTACAGGTAGGCGCCCCAGGATAGTTGGTGGGTATAGGAACCATAGTCATGAAACTATCTACATAGTAAAACTCATCGACTCAGATACTGTTGTAGTATAGCACCATTAAATTATAAACTTAAGTTTAATTATAAATTTAAGAACGTAATGATGCCACATGGTGACATGTTGTGTACACAACGCATTTAGATAATCCCGAATTTCCAGACAAGACGATGAACTCCAATAAAAACAATATTTGGGTGTGAACATTGGGAGCACGCGGCGGCGCTATCTCTACATACATATACACGCACAGCCGTACAGCGTCCGGGTGTCACCGGCGCGCGCGCCTCTCCCGGCGAGTGTTGACTTTTCACGAGGTTTTTCAGCGCGGTTTGATAGGGCGCGACGGACCGCGCCGCGACGAGCGTGGGCATGGCCCCGTTTCCTGGGCTAAATATAAATTCACTTGATCATTTAATTATGTGGAGATTAATGGGTGAGCTGAGATGCCAACTTCGCGTTAATAAAGTGTACAATATGGCGTGAAACGTTTACTATACAGACGAGGGACGCGACGCGTAGTGGTTCATTGTTTATGTTCTCGGTTTGGCGGGTCGGCTGCCGTGTGACGCAACACGCCTGAACCTCGCCATAACACACTTCATAACACCGAGGGACATATGCAACGGTGGGGAAATATAATACTAGAACGACGGCTGCGCCGATGTATCTAATGGTTCGCCATTCAACGCGGCGACGCTATCAGACTCTCAGACACCCAAGCATGTACCTCAGATTGAGTATACAGGGTTATTTGTAATTCACTAGTATCCTTTTAACCCTAAACTCCTACCACTTAAACAAATGTTTTTTTTGTTTTACGGCTTTTGTCATAACTTAATATTTTTGGTGTAATAACGTTTTGAAAATTTAAGATTACCTCTTATTTTTACGATACTCTGTGTATTTGTATATGGGAAAAAAGTGCTTCATTTTAAAAATTCGTAAAACAAAAAACATTTGTTTGAGTGATAGGAATTCAGGGTTAAGAGGATGTCAGTGAATTACAAATAACCCTGTATTATTATGGTATTATTCGTAATTGAACCCACAAAACGAGTACTTTTTAAAATTAAGTCGCAATAAAAACACTACCGCATCAAGTTGCTCATAAACAGAAAAAATATAAATGACCTGTTTTTAGGGTTCCGTACCTCAAAAGGAAAAAACTGAACCCTTATAGGATCACTTTGTTGTCCGTCCGTCCGTCTGTCTGTCAAGACCCTTTTTCTCAGGAACGCGTGGAGGTATCAAGCTGAAATTTATATCAAATACTTAGGTCTACTGTCCCTTGTAGCTGTGTAAAAATCAAACTTCTAAGCCAACGCAATCAAAAGATACAGCCGTGTATGACGCAAATTTCCGCATATTTTCGAAACTCGCAAGGGAATCAAAACCTACAGGGTACCTACTTCCCGTGAACTCAGAATCTTGAAATTTGGTACGATGCAAGGTCTTATAGCACAGATAAAGGAAAAATTGCGAAAAGCATATTTTTTTTGTCTGTCTGTCTATATCAGTAACCAACGCAAATTTTCGACACTCGCAAGGGAATCAAAACCTACAGGGTACTTCCCTTGAACTCAGAATCTTGAAATTTGGTACGAAGCAAGGTCTTATAGCACAAATAAAGGAAAAATTGCGAGAAGCATATTTTTTTTTGTCTGTCTGTCTATATCAGTAACCAATCTACAATGATCCCACATTCCGCACGTTTTGCTTAGGAGCAGGGGTCTGCTAAGACTGGATGTTCATAGATACACATAAATTTGTACGGAACCCTCGGTGCGCGAGTCCGACTCGCACTTAGCCGGTTTTTTATTATTAATCAAATATATGATAAACTTGTGTGCTGCCTATAAAGAACATGATATTACATTAATCCGTTCTGGGTTAAGCTTTAATCCTAATTTATGCTATGTAAGTATGCATAGCAGGATCATAACAGGCAGACAGACCCAAACACCAGATCCGGTATGCCATATTATTGGCGCCAGCATTTATATCAGAGAGGTATTCGCATTTAAACCTTCAGAAACGCAGCACAGGTAGTAAAAATATACCGACTGTCATAAAACAAAACATTAAGGTGTTTTTCCACCGGATGCTCGTGATAATACTATATTTCGCAAGTACCTAATATACATTTTTATCTAGCACTTCGTTTGTAGTTGTAGTAAGACTTGTAAAATATATTCGATTTACCGTTTAAATCTTACTGAGTATTATTTTCAGGGTTAGCAGTGTTTTAATGAAAAAAAAACCTAAGAAACAGCTATTTGTGCAGATTTAAAACCGTAGTTCTTTGGGTTAGCGACGCCGACAGTACGTGAGCGCCGCAAGCGCCGGTCGGGACGCCACCCGCACGACCACTGCCGAAGGTCGCCGAGTCCTCGGTCATACTACGCCACCACTATATACTTTTATTGATCAATGATTATCGCAACGGAAAAACTCGTGCTAAAACATTCAAGGGTACCGCAATTTAGATATTTGCACACATAAAAATATAGATTAGGTACGTCGTACACTTTACAGAAAATTGACAATTAATAGGTGCGTTGATATTAAATGAGATAGCGGCAAGAGATTGCGAATATAGTAAGCAATACATTCACAAATTAGTTACGGAATCAATGAATTATCTCATTATGATAAAGCTTCTCGGAATATTATCTTTTTAATGATTACGGACTTTTTTTTCAGTTACTAGGAAAGTTAAGTCTGCAAGTAAACTTACACAAGTGTGAGCTTCAAAAGGAATACACTTGACTTTATTTATGATCACGCTTTTATTGTTTACTGTTTCCCATTTTCAATATTCATCAAGAGTGACATTCTGCATTTGGTTTGCCATTTGGCACAAACAAATCATTAGGAACAATTACGATACTCATTAATTTAGAAACAATAGTACCTGGCCGGCCGAGCTCCGCTCGGGCTGAAACTCGGTACCAAGCGTTTTCCCAGAGATAAGACCAAGCTAGATCAATTTAACATCCCCGAAAACCCCCACATACCAAATTTCATCGAAATCGTTGTAGCCGTTTCTGAGATTCTGATTATATGTAGAAGTAGGTATACACACACAGTCCAGTAGTACACTGAAGAGCAAAAATAAAGGGTCGGTTACAAAAATGACGATAACTACAAAACCCGTTGTGATAGCTTCTTCGAGTAAAATGAGTATTATTCTTAACAAGAAAAAGTTTAATTGAGAATAAAACTCTTTACTAAACTCATTTTACTCGAAGAAGCTATCACAGCGGGTTTTTTAGTTAGTATTAGATAGATAGATTATTATTGACTGGGTTGAATACATGGCTCACTCATATGTTCACATGTTTGTTGTTGGTTCGAAACATGTCGGACATAACCCGACTACAAATACGTAATTGAGTCATGGAATTTCATATCAAAGATTATTGACAAGCCCAGTCGTAACAGTGCAATCTGTGAAAAAAGTACCGAACTTCGAAGATCCGAAGATTGAATGAGCCCGTTATTGTGAGAGCCACGACTTTTGAAATGCGAGTTCTTAACTCAGACGCCGCCATGCAATCTTCTTAAAGAGGAACATTAATTTACCAGAGTCGGTGGCGGAGACGCGGCGGCGCGAGCGCAGCGAGATGCTAAAAGCATTATTTATACATGTTTACCTACTTGGTGACAGAGCTCCTCTCTGCGCCTCTGGCCGTCCTAATTAAAATTTAAATTTGGAATACGACTTGAGGTAGTTTATCCCTAAAATATAGGCAGAAACAAGTGACATATTTTATTATGATGAAGTGTCAGTAAACCGGGATTCGGAATTGACTTCCTGAAAAGCAGCGTGTGTGCATAATTGCATATGGAAGACGTCATTTGCGACAACCTACATAGAAAAAGTCAGAATTAATAACCGTCGGGGGAGAAACATTCTCGAGTGACGACCACGAACCAGAAAGCGAGGGAGTTGGCAGTCGTCGCATTAGATAAACTGACGAAATCGCGCGAGTTGCGGCCAGCCGGTGGAAGCAGGTGGCGAGTTATAAAGAGGAGTCCTTTGTTCAACAGTGGGTTTCTTCTGGCTGATGAAGTTGATGATGATTATAACGTTAAGTCTAAAAAACTCTTTCCTGCACCATTTTGTAAGGCAACACTTAACTACCTACAGGCGCTTGTAGTATATTTACAATACATACCTATCTGGTAACAAGAATATGTATATCAAATCAAATGCTTATACATATATATTATTCCATAATGGAGAGAATGACACATACATAATTAAAGAAATCCAAAACGACAGCAAACAATATTGTTGTTAATTATATGTTAAGTTCTGGTACATATTGTAATTCATTCAACAATACCTCATTCATTTTAAAACGTGTTCATCAATTTGGCACCCACAATGCGCATTTAAACAGTGGCGGCAGACGGTTATAAAATAAACTCATTGAGCACTAACAAAGATAGATAAGATCAGAATGGCAATAAGTATTGTGTCGTGCCGCACCCTTGATTGTCTGTTGTATCAATGTGTACAAGCTTCATTAATTTCCTCTTATTCATGCGTTAGTGATGAAGATGATGACTATACGATGATGACTACAGCCAAGAAGAAATAAAAAAATAAATGATTGATTTAGGAATTACTTTGCGGAGATCTTTTTACTTTTACCTTGCTACTCCGCAACCACCGCTTACATACTGTCAATTAATTTAAATGGAAAAATTGACCACTTGAATTGACTATTTGGAATTTTAAACGTTTTGTTTTTTGTTTGAATTAATTTTGATGAAATTAAATTATGCTGAAAAATACTTAGTTATAATATAACCAAATTTCTTTTCGTCATAAATTATTATGCCTGAATTAAATTAACCATTAATTGATCATCATTTCATCATTTCTTTTCAATGGGACATGATTCCATTTTCGACAATATTCTGGATGGAAGACTTTCCCTAATGATGTAAGTACTTAATATTGCAATTTTTCTGATTAGATGTATAATTTCGAGTGGGAGATTTTCCATTCTTACTTAAAAACGGTAAATCCCGCATGCGCTTGTTTTGGTTGTTCACTGACAAAACAAGGTAAAGAATTATAATTAATTTAGTTCAATTATATGGAAATCAGCCACAATAATCTGTGACCATTTTGCAAGAGAAACCTTGGAATTATCGCATAAGATGAGTAGCTAGGTATTCAACCCTAAGCGAGTCTCATATTAAAGTTCATAACTACACTTATTTTCTGGCTAATCCAGACAGTCATAATAATATCTGTAGGGAACGTACCCATACTACGTGACCCATTTTTTGCAATTTTTTACCCCCCTCCCTCCCCTCGGTGACCGTCCGTAGTATTATCCAAGACCCCCCCCCCCTTTAGTTATCACGTAGTAATTTATAAATATGATTTTAAATCATTTTTTGCAAAAAGAAAAATAAAAAAACTTTTTAACAAAAAATTAAACCGCCGAAAAAACTGAAAAGAAAAAATAATACCTGTTTTAATTTATTGAATCAGGCGTTACTTTGCGGAGGTCCATATTAATGAACTAAAACAATTACTTTGCTCACCCGCGACCTTACAATAGTTACGTTTATGCAAGAAATGTGCGTTCATGCAGTTCCTCCACCTCCACACTGTACGAACACACACAAATCACATAAACCCAACCATCACCACCACCAAGCTACACTGACGCGTTTCGAACTCAACCAGAGCTCATCTTCAGAGTTACCACAACCATGAACATGCACATTTCTTGCATAAACGTAACTATTGTAAGGTCGCGGGTGAGCAAAGTAATTGTTTTAGTTCATTAATACCTGTTTTGTTTGACCTTAATCTAGGTACCAGTTTGAAGTCGGTGCCTCAGCAGTTAGCCAGGAGGAGTGGACCTATAATCGTCTACCTGATTGGCTTCTATCACTCCTCCTGGCTCGTGCTGAGGCACCGACTTCAAACTGGTACCTAGATTAAGGTCAAACAAAACAGGTATTATTTTTTGCTTTTCAGTTTTTTCGGCGGTTTAATTTTTTGTTAAAAAGTTTTTATTTTATACTTTTTTTCCATCCTTGGGGTAATTTTTTTTCCAAATTTATAATACCAACTTCAAGGTATATATACCCTATCTATCCAATAAAAAAGAATTATGAAAATCATACTACTCTGTAAAAAGTTAGTCAATCATCCCCTGTTTTCCTACCTTTAGGGTAGGAATATTATTTCCAAATTTAAATGGGACCACCCTTGGGGTATACGCTTTCCAATAAAAAAAGAATCATCAAAATCCGACTACTCTGTAATAAGTTATGCGTGGTCATATAGTACAATCAATAACTGAACAATCAATTATCCCCTGTTTTTCTACCCTTAGGGTAGGAATATTGTTTCCAAATTTAAATGGGACCACCCTCGGAGTATACGCTTTCCAATAAAAAAAGAGTCATCAAAATCGGACTACTCTGTAAAAAGTTATGCGTGATCATACATAAAAAATATATATATATATATATATATATATACACGTCGAATTGAGAACCTCCTCCTTTTGTTTTCGTCGGTTGTGGCTCATATTTGACTTTTATTAATATAGATTTGCGAGATTTGCCCAGACTAAGACGAGTTTGTTGACTACGTGATGAAAACCTAAACCCCTCCCCCCCCCCCTAAACGGGTCACGTAGTATGGGTACGTTCCCTAACTTTACCCTTAAGTAATAAGCCAAATGAACTGGACTTTATTTACAGAAGGAATCAACCCTGCAATCTCAATGAATTACAATATTCTTACCTTGCTTGTTCACTATCGAAAGCGGCAGCGGTGCCAAAAGTGGTAGAGGAAAGGCAAGGTAATATTGTAGTTCATCGATATGGTCCGTATAATTTTTAAACACGTAGATATGTGTGTGTGTATAATGTGGATAAAAAATCAAGATTACAAAAGCTCAAAATCATCTGACCTACTTACTAAAATCATTTAGTGCTGCTTGAGGAACTGCTCCTTTGCATCTAAAATTGCTGATTTTTTTATATTGACGTACCATCCAGTGGTATTGCTTACTCTATATATTATTCAGTGTTAACTCAGACAATTTCCGAAAAGTTTATTGAAGGTGTGCCCCAAGCTTGAGTAATGGTCGCAGAGGGCGAACGGGCCTGCGCCCGCGTCGGTGACGCTCCGGGATTTGAATACAATGCTGCGATAGCTCAGGGCCGCCCGCATGCGTGCATGCATAATCCTTGCGTTTATATCAAATCTGCCACATTCCCTGTATGACGGCTAGGTATGGGATCGACGAATCAAACAGACACAGGTTCTGCCTACACGTGCAATTAATGCGATGAAGCGTCTACAGCTTTGTTTTAAAAAATCATCTCATTCATATGAATGAACCCATGCAGATGAATGTAAATTGACGCAGAAATATCTACAATACAATGACAACATTTGTCAATTTAATGAGCATACTTTTTTATCTTTACAAAGTTGGCTAAGCAAAACTTTGCCCAGTTTTCAAAACAATTCTTAGCAAATATGATGTGTCAACTAAGTTTACTATTCAGTATTCTAACTGAACGAACCTAACTCAACTTGTAGGTAATCTATAAATTATCTCACGCTCATACAAACTACTGATCTTAATCTAGCAATTTGGAAATTAACGTTATCAACAACAAGATAACGAGATAACGTTTTGGCGTTTCGCATGCCTACAAGCAGTTTACTCATGGTCGGAGAAACCACCCGTATTAACTAATGGAAATATCAGCTAAAAGAGGCGGGAACATAACTCAGCGGAAGATAAACTTAGTTGCGAATAATTTGAAATGAATCAACGCCCTCGCCGGCTGCGCTAGACTGCAGACGCCCACGCCGCTGCTCGCCTCCTACCTCCAGGAATACAGTATCTTCATTCAAGGTTAGTAAACTGATATAATTTAATCGCCTCGACAACTGCAATAAAGCAGCCGTGACTAAGTGGCTGGCGACAAAAAGCTACACCAGCGAGAACATCATCTCACAGCTCATAAATTGCAAATCATCGGACCTTAAATTGTTTTCGTAGCATAGATCACGCAATAGTACATATCTCGAATTTATTACCGGTCGTCCTCGGTGGATGAAGAATACTGAGGGCAAAAAATGTGTAGACAATGGAAAGAGGCGAATGGATCCGTGATGTCCTCGGCTCAGCACTTCGGCTCGACTGATGCCTATTTGGGATGAGAAGACGCCGTATTTGGAAGGCTGCGCCGAGTCGCGATCGATATCGGCGCAAGCGCCGCTGCTTTGACGCCGTCATTCACTCTCGGACCACTTTTTTTCATAGTTCATCAACAACCGACTGTGTCTCGAAGGGACCAATTTAACACTATAAATTTTATGCACGTTAAGTATTTCGAACATCCCGCTGTTTAATTACTTCCTTGGCTGTTGGATAAACCGTTTCTACTGCCTATATTGTTTACGGACTGTTATTCTGTATTTTGCATGTTTTTAACTTTAACGCAATTGTATAAATCGCATCATTAAGCATAATAAAATAATTGCACCGATCAAACGAATTACTAGCAATCCAGGTATTAAAGGAACCTTGCTTACGTACGTTAGTTTTTTTTCTACTCCTGTAGTATAATCTTTCAATTATATGGTCAAAAACTATACAATAATAACTTACGTTATAAGTCTGCTCCAAGTTCTATGCTCTATGGTGCAAATTCAGTAACATAATAACCCATAGTAATTTCATTATGTTACGGGACTGAGTAATATAATAACATTCAAAAAAAGAATACTGAAAACGATTTTCATAATCAAGTTTCTTTAAATATGCCTGTGCCACGTGATTGGTTGCTTAAAAATGAGTAAGAACAGGTAAGACCAATCACAATCAAGGTTTATTTTTTCAAGCGAAATTTCGTAATTGAGAACACACTGATCAAGCTCTATGGTACGAGACAGTACGAGAACGATCGTAAATTAAAAAAAAAATAAAGCGGGAAATTAATATAAAGTCATTATACATTAATTAATATGTTTACATTAACAATTATTAAATAATGAATACTTAAATAACGGACAATAAATTAATTTTAAAGTCATTATTAAATATGAATATTTTAACATCATTCAATTTGGCTGTATATGACCTAAAGTTCCCGGGTCCATTCTAAGGTTGTGAATAGTGAAAAAAAAAGTTTCAAAATACCGGGAATTTGTTTTGCTTTTGCACGGAGTTCTTTAAAGTTGAAAGAAATAAAGAGTTAATCACTATTTAAATGACTTTTTATCTGTGATAATATTTTGTGACTGGTGAATTAAGTGATGCAAAAATGTTGACGCCGCCAGAAATAAAACAGGTGGCAATGCAAGTGAGCAATAATTTGCTACTTTTAAAATCGAAAAATTCATTTATTGTCCGTTATGTAAGTATTCATTAGTTTATTTTGAACTCGTAGAAAAAGTAATGTATGCAACTATTCATAATCGGCCATTAGGACACTCATGCGTATCTATTATGACATTCGGCTTCGCCTCATGTGATAAACTCGCATTCGTGTCTTAATGGCCCTTATTATGATACAGTTGCATAAAATACTATTTGTGTTTTTAAATGTCTGATATTTTTGTTTTGATAGACCAATGATATTTCGAAGTCAATAATTACACATACAAGTGTATTTTGGGATCCTATCGATGTTTAGAAAATTTTATTTCCGAAGGTTTAGAATCCCGAAAACTTCATTTGTCCGAAAGCATTTTTTTCTGAAACTGTTAATATTTCAGGATTTATTTCAGGACCATCGTGTAGAACGCTTTAGGTTACGTTAGGGTTGATTTATAAAAATCCTGAAATATTTACAGTTTCAGAAAAAAATGCATTCGGATAAATGAAGCATTCGGGATTTTAAATATTCGGAAAAAAATAATTCTAAATTTTGATAGGTAACCGTTTATTTTGTATGTAGGCTGCAAAGGGCTCCTTTAAGGATTTGTCACACTGGATGCGTTCTGCGGTCGCGGTCCAACGCATCCACGCATCCAGTGTGGCAAATCCTTCAAATTTATATGTCTACAATTTTTGGCCATTGCTGTTTTAATTGGCATCAAGGATGCAGTCGGTGAAACTGCATAATAAAATAAAGTATTATTTATTTATTTACTGTGTCACCAGTTTTCAGCGCATTCCGCTCTAATACCAAATACCTCGTAAAACGTCTGAGCATTCGCATAAAATGTGCTACTGAATTTATAGGCCAACACGATATTGCCTCGTTAAAAAAGCCACAATATAAATAAATTATTTAGACAGAAAAAGCCCGTGCCGGATGGTAAATCGTTTTTTCTTTCCTGTTTTTAGAGCCGGCTTGATCTTTATCCTTTCCCAAACTGTTTATTTGATGTTCATCTCTAAAATAGGTTAATTCAAGACGAAGGAAAATACAATTACTAAAGCTGGCGTAATTGACATGCTTAGTTGCTCGTTAATTGATTAAGGACGGAAACCTGGACAGAAGCAACCGTCCCGCGCGGAGCGTGTGGGCGCTCCATGCGCGTGCGCCTGCCGTTAACTCGAATGAGTGCTCGTTAAAAAGCATCCCGCCGTGTAATTAGCGGCCCACAATGCAATCAAAATAAAACAAACCCCGCACTTTCGGTCCCACGGCCCTCGCAGCTTCGTGACTTCAGTCGCAGATCCATCACGAAATTTTACACTCACATTGCATCTTATTAAGTGTTATGAAAGGCCTCGTAAGTGACAGCCCCTTTTAAGGGAGCTGAACGCCCCTTGCGGTCACCGAAACCGGCGGTTGCCGCGAAAGCTCTTTGATGTGCATACGCCCGCGCCAGCCTGACCCCGTGATAAGCAACCACCATTTACTCGACTGACGTCGTTTGTACGTCAAGATATCACCTAATGTTTCTAATCGATGATTTTGTATGACAATCTTATTTCTTACTATTTCTTATCAATCATATTCGTAAATTTTTTACATCAAATTGGATTTTAAGAAACAAGCAGCTGCTCTACATAGGAAATAACCAATTGTATAAGCTGGTATTAAAAAGAGGCATTTAAGTATTCGCCTTATAAAAGAAATTGTAGTACTCAAGTGATGCATAGCTTCGTAATTTACTATACAACGTAGTGTGAAGAAACAGATAACTCTCAGTTTAAAAAATACGACATAATAATATGAAGAATGAGCAATCTGCATGCATCAACATCAATTGGCCACGAGGTAGTTATAAATAGGAGAATAGCTGGAGGGTGCTATTATCGCGTCGAGAAAAGGCTACCTCTCAATTTAGTGATAATTTCATAAAGGCTCGAAGGCGGCGCCGGCGCGCGCGGGAGGTCTCGCGCGACGACCGCTAATTGTGAGCCGCTTTAAGGACACCGATCGATAACACGATAATGCCTCCAATGCCGGTCCGTCGTACGCGCCGCTCGCGTTTCGCTTTTCTTCCGTCGCATGCGCATTAACAGGCAAATTATCTTCTCGCCAATTGAGTACGCAGCATTCCAGGCGTACTAAATGTTGCATTCCAGCTTTATAAAACATGAATCAATTTAAGTTTTGATAATTACTCTGAGTTGTGCGCCGGCATGTAGGTGGGTAACTAATTCAAGATCCCTCCCTAATTAGTATGCAATGGGCCGTCCGTTTAAGATGAATCAGTCGATACGAGCCAAGCGCGATGTGCCGCGTGCCTGCACGCCCTGCTTGTACTTCGCTAACCCTTAATTTCAGTTATCACCCGCCTGCTCTTATGCACTTACGTGTATGAAATAACAAAATACTGTGACTATCAGATGTTTAAATTACCGTGTGAAACTTCAATGAAGTGTGGAATAGCGCTTCATTTATAAAAGCGCATATTAACATTATTAACGCATCATACGCTTCACTAAAATAACATCTTGCTATGATAGGCTCGCCACCATTGACGTGTAGAGGACGCTGCAATAATAGCTACGAACTAATTCTGTAACTGGCAACCTACTGCAACGTTATAGAAGCTCTTGTTAATCGCCGCATCAAAAACCTTCTTAAATAAAACAACTGATGGGAAAATATTCGTAGCACAAAGTGTCGTAAGAGTTATAAGCGTTCGCGTTAAGTTGATGGGGTGGGGCATCGCGGGCGCAGGAGATCACAGGCTGCAACCAGTTACATAACATACATTATTTAAGCGATACAACCTTTTACGAAAGTAATAATGTGATAGAGACTACGCATGTCGCGTATAGTGAGTCAGGGAGCGTTGACCCCGCGCCGACGCCGACGCAAACTATTCCTGGGGGGTAGGCCACAATTTCTCCAACATGCAAATACTAACTGCATTTTATATGTATACGCTAATTAAAATAATCTACAGCTTTATATTGCAGTCTCGGAAAACATAGGTAAGAGCAGCGTGCGACGTGATTTGAATAGAACTTTTAAGTATAAAAATATCGCAAATAATAACAATGACTTCACAGAACTACATCCAAAGCGTATAAATCAACACGTAAAGTACCACTCCCTCGGTCATTAAAAAACTAATAAATAGGTAGGCAGGGACCTAATTTAAATAAAATATGTTTTCGTTATAGTATTTTTAGACAGCTTACATTCCAGAGGGAAAATGACATCCAGCGCCAAATGATATTTGTGGTGAAATTATTTTTATCGGTTGACAGTATCAGCAAAATTAGATATATAAATGCAAAAAATATTTACTTACATTTAAATGGAATCATCATTTCATTCCAAAAATTTACTTGCTCATCAATAATATTCAAAGTTTAACTTCACATAACGTACTTAAATTTGTAAACACACACACACACACAATTTCCTTAATCATAGTTTCAAACTGTACCTATCACAATGTACATGGAATCGCAAGCGCTCTACCCCTTACGAGAACTGTGGTCATGAACCAAACCAATATAATTTCAATGAAAATCTTAAATCAGTTACCCTACAAATAAATTAAATTGCTAAATCCTTTTTTTTACTTCACTGCTCGCACTTTACCATCATTTAATTGCTAGATGTCCCAACAGTCGTCAGTACATGATTCAGTTGCAAGTAGATTTGCATTGCTGGCCGGGCGTCGGAGTTAAGAGGCTCGCGATCTCGTGTCGATACTGTCATATGACTAATGGCGCGGGCGCCGATCACAGATATCGACAAATAAAAGTGTATTGAAAACGCAAGGGGACGGGGTTCCGTTCAGACAATATCTTAGACGGTATTTTATTAGAGCTTGCTTTAGTCCCAACCCGATCGTTGGGTGCAAATTGCAAAAAATTAAGGCAATCCTTAAACCCACTATGCCATTGCATTGAAATCAATTATCACAATCCAGAACTCGAAAAAAAATCCATTATATCTATTCTCAACATTTCGCTTCTTTAGAAGAACACTTTGTGACACAGTTACAAATTATTGTCATTTCAAAACTAAACTTTATGTAAAAAGAAAAACAAACTAAATACAAACTGAAATATAGATGCACAGAAAAAACCCCAGAAAAAAGACCAATGCTGGGAATCGAACTCAGGTCCTCGGCGTTCCGTGCTGCGTGCTTACCCCTACACCATCACTGGTCTAGAAGTTAGCGACGAATCTTTCCCATACATCGTACACTTCAGTCTGTTATAATCACATTTAGGCAGTGATAAAGCGATACTTCATACTTAACTTGTAAAAGTTGGCCTAGTAGCGCCATCTCTTGGTCCAGGTGAGCGGGTAGCTCCGAAGGAGTGTTGAAGTCTCTCGGTAGAGGGCATAACATAGATGCGCTTTATCACTGCCTACATGTGATTATAACAGACTGAAGTGTACGATGTATGGGAAAGATTCGTCGCTAACTTCTAGACCAGTGATGGTGTAGGGGTAAGCACGCAGCACGGAACGCTGAGGACCTGGGTTCGATTCCCAGTATTGGTCTTTTTTCTGGGGTTTTTTCTGTGCATCTATATTTCAGTTTGTATTTAGTTTGAAATATATGGTTTCACGGGATGACCGTAAAAGTAATAAAAAAATGAAGTTGAAGAAAATAAAAAATAAATAGAAAAAGATACTTCATACTTAACTTGTAAGAAAAACAAGTTTAGTTTTGAAATGACAATAATTTGTAACTGTGTTAGTGTTTTTCTATAGAAACGATTTATAAACTACAACTAACCAGAAATGTCCTGAAAAACTTAATGAGATTTTTATCTAAATAATCAGTCAGTATTAAAATTTGAAAAAAAAAACGATGTTACAGGTATCTTTGAACTCGTTTACAAACATTTACTCCTTACATCTAAAAAGGAACCGACAAGAATAATTCAAGACTTTCTGTCTGCACTTTTCACAAGCACACATTTTATTATCCTTCATTCAATTCAACTAAAGCTGGAAATCATATAAACTTTTTAAATTAGGCATTAAATTTTTGCATGAAACGTATAGCTTTTATATTCAAGGAACCCTGTATATGAGGGTTATTCGCAACTGCACCGCCCGCGTCGCGCCCGTTCCCACACACCGCCATGTGACTCGTCAGACCCGACCATATCTAGATACAGGCCAGAACGTGTCAAATCTATACGGAGTTATAGACCAGGAATGTATTGCTATTGAATACAATATATATCAGCGATTGAGTGTGAGCGTTTTCTTAAAACTAATGATATATTTTAAATTTTGAGAAATGGTTGCAGAGTTTTCGTAGTAATTTAGATGAGTACGGAAGCATATTTACTCGCACTCCCATAAACGCGTTTATTCCACGTATGCGGTACGGCGGGCGGATGCGGTAGCGATAGTATGGAGTATGGACTACTGCAAATTTTGCGTACGGGTTGTACATTATTTATACCTACAGACACTATGCTGCTACAACAATAACAAAATAAAGATTGATGAACCTATGAACGTTTAATGCACTTTTAAACGAACATCTTCTCCATATGTTAAGTTTCCCATCGATCATCAACATTGTATGGCAGCTCCCGAGAAGTCTATCCATGTAAGGAATGAGGCTGGTTCAAGGATCTAATCTACAAAGCCGTTGCACAAGATAAAACGCGGGAAAGTGTCGCACAGCACTCTGCTCATTTAACGAGCCAATTATTTAAAGTATACGTTTTATTAGGGATGGGTTACTTGTATTTTTATACCGATGTAACCGCTTATTCATGATCGCGAACTATTTCAGGTAGTTAAGTATTCTTTATCTTATTGACATACAGGCGAACAATTTAAATGAAGTAGGCTTTGTATGCGTTCACAAATACGAAGGTTAAAGTAAAACTATGTAAAAACAGTAACAAAATCAAGCGCTTTGCCTAATCTCTTAGATTTTGATGTTAATATGGCATAGATAAAACGTTATTAATAAAATAGTATTAATTCATGAATAGTAACAGATAGCTAGGTTCTAACGACCGTACATTGACGACAATACTTTATGTTAAGATAACATTTTATAGCAGATTTAACCCAGTTTCTTGTCGGCGACAACAATGTGGTTTATAAATATGAGTATACGTCGGGTACTATAACTTGTTCCTTACACTGAAACGCGGTGATAAGCATAATTACTTGAAATTGGGGCATTACATCCGGCCGTGCGGCAGTAAATTTAAGGTATAATCCCGGTCAGTGACTAAATATTAGCTCGAAATCTGTGCTACTCTACGCTCACCCCGCAGTCAATCATGTAGCAGCCAAAGATAGGATATGTTTTCTCAAAGAAGTGTCCCAATTAAAAACGTTGGTTTTCATTAAGTACAGTGACTTGATTATAGGTATAGACTCTATTTACATTCTCGTTTTTATGTCCACGCAGATAAAGTTTAAGTTTATTAAGTTAAGTTTATTTCATTAAGTTGTTAAGAATTAATAAGAACGCGAACTTAAGAGAGGTGAATTCCACGCCGCTACATAGTAGGTGGTAGTACCGGATGTGGAGACCTTGCCAAATGAGTGGTGCAGTCCGCACCGCGGCCGCTGCAGAAGCGTGCTGGGGCGCAGACGGCGACGACAGACGCTTCCGGGCCCAGCGCGTGACGCGGCGTCAGCACTAAATATACCGGTGACAATGAGACACTCTGCCGCCGCCGGCGCTCGCGCCCCAGACGACCTCCACGGCATGTCATGGACACCATGCCCGACCTGAAACTGAAGCGACTCGTACGTGTCGCCACTCCAGCCTTAATAAAACTAGGTTCAACAACCGAGCTGAACCAGAATGACGCCTCGCCTAGATATAGGCGGTATGCGGTTTAATATCTACCGAGATCGAAATAAATCGCTAGGATTATTGCCAAGTGGAAAATCATTAGGTATAATATATTGAACGCGCGGAATTCACTTTGACAATATTTTGACAGTGTGCGGTCTTGGGGATTTAGATCCGTCCGCGGCAAGCACACTCGAGCTTTTTTATCATTTTTATTTTCACGCGTTTGTAACGACTATATTTATCGACTGCTGCTTAAGGTTCTATTTTGATACGGGTTATTAAGACAAATCGTTACGGAAATAGCTTGTTTTTATTTCTTAATGAAGACAGACACATCCGTGTGTTGTTGGCGATCGCGATGTGTCTGGATTAGTGTAAGAAGTGAGTTCGAGAGAGGTCGGCGCAGGCGCTGCTCCGAGAGAAACGGGCGCCGCCGCGCGCCGGTGGCCATCTAAGGAGTGCAACTGTACAACCGGACCGGATTCACCTCGCTGTAGGCGACACTGCGCTATGGTACTACTCGATATACTGGCATGCTATCAACACATTACATACTTACCGAATCAAAATCATAATCTGACTTCTAAATCTCTTCTAGACATATCAACAACAATCAAGGCAAGTCTAGATAACTATCTTGAAGCTTGACATTTCAAACAAGCGCCGAAGCTGCGATGGACTTTTCGCATACTTTATTAACAATCACATGAAAACTAGTGCAGATCGTTAGTATATTTTTCTATCCAGCGCCACAAAACATGGTTAGATATGTTAGTCTAACTAAATACATATCTTAAAAATTATCATATTCATGATTCATAATTCTTGAACATCTAGTTTACAAGCTCGATTAATCTGAATACAATTGTTTTAAATACCCTCGCAATAACCCTCCTTCGACAGTCGGGTGAAAAGGTACTTGTTATGAAGGTATTTGTGACAAAAACGTATCTCTAGAAAGCCCTTGCATCAGAAGCAAAAAGTAGGTAAATATACGTTCTCATTATTGTAGAGTCATTTTACGGTTATTTTACGCTGTGACATTTGCAATGAAAGCTCTTGAAGAATTTTGTCATAAAGTTGATAATGTTCTTTTGACTCTACCATAGTTCGTTGCGCCCATCTAAATATGGAAAAAGGATAGATTTTGCGTATCTCACTAAGTGTTATGTTATGATAGCAGGAAAACTGTGGTCGTTGCGTGTTTTCCGGTCGTCATACCCTCATTATAACTCAATCGTCTAGAAACGGACTGGACCTACAGATGTTCAAGTTTTTTCCCGCGTTACAATCCCGATTTGCTAGGACACGTATTTATTTTTACCCTTTAGTTTACCAAGTAGGGCCTGGGTTGTCAAGAATCCTGCGCGATGGGTCCGGCCGAGACAGCGGGTCGCGCGCCGCGACTACCCCCCGCCAGCCACCCTCGCCGCGTCTGATTCCCACCACCGATCACTTTTATGAAATCTTTCAGAGGGTACGATGGCTGAGAGACTTTTGAGAAATAGGTATTTTAATGAAATGTCGCTGTCTCGCCCGAACCCCTTCGTGTCAGTACAGCGAGAGCGGGACAACTGCAGCTCAGACCGTTAATAGGCGCGTAAAATCGATCAAAACAGCATTTCGTAATCCCCTGTTTTCTTCTCGAAAACTGGACCAATAAAATTATTTTTTTCCAAAATAATTAGAAGACAGAATTAGCTATGCCACTATGTTTTCTTTTTTTTTTTTGTTTATATGAGGGTATATTTTCTGGTGAGTGTCTGAAAATGACGTTGAAATTGGGCAATTTTTTCAGTTTTTGAAAGCTTATATTTCTTATGTTAATTGAAATATGGAAAAAAACGAAACATAGGGGCATAGCTGTGGTAGATACAGATTACACAGTGAAAAAATATTGGCTCTAAAGCCATTATCCAGGGAGGAAACTGGGGATTTGTGTGGAGAAATGGTGCGCATCGTACCCTCTTAAGCCCTTCACTCGTTTTACGACAAAATATTACTCCTGTTTGTACTTAAACCACATAATTTAATTAGAAGCTTCATAACTTGATCGGGTTTCACCATCGCACGACTGCACGAAAGTCGTAAAAATTCAGGTGACGAAATCTACTTTTAGCAAATTAAATTAGATTAGACACGCGGCGATTACTATCACGATAGAAAAAAGGGAACTAAAAGACTGTGAAGTAGAATTCTCAACGCCGCAGGGTTGGTTCTCTCGTGTGTAGGTAATTTATGCCAGGACATAAATAGAGATGGTGAGGTGCCTGCTTACTTGCCTATAACATAGGCGATCCGCATAACCGGCGCTTGGATATGAAAGTCATAGCATTTATCCAAACACGTTTCTCGAGCGATTGAGAAGAGTGCTGGGATCCATTACGTGTTGCATGAGCAAACAAACCCTCGTCGAGCCATTATCGCCGTTGAGTGGTAAATATAAGTGCGAGATTGGCGAGAGGGCGTCAGACAGGCGTGTTTGTTGAGGCTGCGCAGGCGGCTCCGACGATGGGTAATCTTTAGAAAATTGACATTTGGCGCCAAAAGGTTCTCTTGTTGGGAGTGCTGCGTTTCGCGCTCCCAGAGCGGGTAAATATTTATTGAGCTGAATTCATAAGCGCCTGCGTGTGTGCTCTGCGGAGTGACGACACACTTTGGCTGCTCGTTTTAAATGTAGATATTTACACTGAATGATTAGAGTAAACATCATTTTATAACTCGGTGAGCTACTTGGGTTTATTTCACATTGCAAATCTTGTGCCTTTCCTCCGATTTTTTGCAAACTTTCCAGTTGATAATCCACTTTCAAAAGTGTTGTCTTGGTACGCGAGAATTATATTCATTACATACATACACTCTTGTTTGACCCTAGGGAGCGTATCGGTCTATTTAATATTGTATATTATTGAATGCTTAACTTATTTATTAATTAACAAAGAATTCCAACACTTTGAAGGTTAAACGTTAATCACACTAATATTATAAAGGCGAAAGTTTGTGAGTGTGTGAGTGTGTATGTTTGTTACTTCTTCACGCTCAAACCGCTGAATCGATTTACATGAAATTTGGTATGGAGATTAACTGAAACCCTTGCAAAGACATAGGATAGTTGTTATCCCGGAAAATTGCATAGTTCTCTGCAAAATTGCATAGTGATAAACGAATTCTTTGCAGACGGAGTCGCGGGCAACAGCTAATATCATTTAAATTGTATTCTTCCTAAAAAAATACAAGCCTATTAATACTACATTACTAATTGATAAAGTCATTAATATAGTTTCGTGATATCTACAATTGGAGCAGTTGATTTGATTAAATTACTACAAAGGCAATTATGCTTCTGTCTGTTTATTTGTCCTTGAAATTAAATGTTAGAAACGGAATTAAAGTATCGGTTTTTAAATTTCGATATAAGTGCGTTTATACAAAAAATGGGTAGAGTAAGGAATGTATGTAATTATTTCTGGAGTTTTCTGTCAGTATAATATTTAGGATTTATTTGGTTAGGCCATTAAATATGTCAAGAGAGTTATGCTTAGCTCCTGCTATCTAATAGTATTGAAATAAAACACTATCTTGACATGACAGGAGCACGCGCATTGCACATTCTATCTTAATGATGATTGTATTTAACCTATGTATTTGAATTAATTACAACACGTAAGATAAATAAATAGTTGTTCATTATAGTTGGATTATGTGGAATATGATTGTATCAATCGATAATGCACCTTATTGCAGCGGTTCGAGATCAATGACATGCCTATATACTTGTACAGATGGTGTCTCTACTATGCAACTATGTTATTGCGAGTTTATTTTGATGTTAATTTTGAATTAGAATATCCAGCTACCTTGTTTATTACGATAGTAGAAATTGTTTACAAGAATACAGAAACAAACCTCATAGTTGATCAACCATATTAATACCGATATGTATGTTCGTGATCTCCTCACAATAAAACCGCTGAATTGATTGTAATGAAATTTGGAAAGCAGAAAATTTGTCCAAGAAAATAGGCTATTTCCTATTTGGTAAAACGATAAATTGCCAACTGTTACATAAACCAGTTATGGTGGCTAGGAATGTAAAAAATGTACAGTTCTATAAAAAAAACCTACGGGATAGCGATAAACGAATTCCGTGCAGACAAAGTCGCGCATAAGAATAGGTTTGCTATACATACCATTTTAATAGAATTAGTTATTCCTACGTATGTACCTACATACAAACTATACGAACACTACCAATATGGCCAAACACTTTTCAGATTACATTAGCAAAGCCCGTCTACGTGTAACTTTTTATAAATTTCGCATTTACAGCTTGAGATTGTTATTTATTATTTTTTGTTTAGTTTATAAATTATGAAATGCAGTCGCCTCACAGTCTGTCCAATAAGTATAGGAGGAACAACCTGCTTCTCTTTTTAGAACTGCTAATGAATGCCTTTATTAAGAACTGCATTGGTAATTGCAAGGATTGTTACACCTACTGCGCGAGTTTTTCTTCGATTCTCGTAATAAAGGAGCGAGCAGTTCGGATGCCGTGAAGAATGCCACCTCGTTTCCACCAGTCCTACTAGACAACGAGTCTCCAAGAATACCAAACAACCATAAAAACTAGCGTCAACATTGTTGTTCGCTTGAAACTGCGTCACATGATATTTAATATCTACAATTAATTAATCTGATGAGATGAGCAATTTTGCTGGTGTATATTTTAAAATCTGATCGATATTAATATTGTAATAATATGTACCGGTTTCTAATGGGTAGGCAGTGTTCATGCCGAATGTTTTATTTCTGATAACACCTGTGCTGTTTTTGAGTCACGTAGGTATATAGTGCAGTATTTAGTTTTTTTTTATTAAACATGTCTTAACGAGCGATATGTCCATTGGAAATCGGAACCTAAATTGGATAACAGCCTAAGTAGTTTCTGCCACAGAGTGATATAAGGAGGAATATCACGAGCCATATACTTTAATTTTAAGCAATGTTTTAACATATGTCCGTGGGCACATTTATATACAGTTGGTGACTGACAAATAACGCACAACCTTAACGTCTGAAGGGTGCGACTAAAACACGACCCCGTATTTGTTGCCCCGGAATAAACGATAATAATTCAAACCCTTATGGTAATTACACGAGGGTTCCAATTATTAAGTATCCATTAACCGCACTAAATTAAACCGTACCGTACCAAACCATCTAATTTACTAAGCCGTAGTGGCCTAGCGGTTTGACGTATGGCCTCTCAAGCAGAGGATCGTGGGTTCAAATCCCGGCTCGCACAAGTTTTTCAAATTTGTGTGAAATTACATTTGTAATTCACCATGAGCTTTACGGTGAAGGAAAACATCATGAGGAAACCTGGATACCAATCCCAATCCCCAATCAATGGTGTGTGTGAAGTTCCCAATCCGCACTGGGCCCACGTGCGAACTACGGCCCAAGCCCTTTAATTCTGAGAGGAGGCCTATGCCCTGCAGTAGGATAGGCTGCCTATATACGTATAGGCTGGGATGATGTATGTAAATTGTATGCACACCTGCGAAGAAATTCAATGGTATGTGTGAAGTTCCCAATCCGCACTGGGCCCGCGTGGGAACTCGACCCAACTCCTCTCATTCTGAGAGGGGGCCTGTGCCCTGCAGTGGGACGTATATAGGCTGAGATGATGTACCAAACCACCACCGTACCAGTACATACCACCGTATTCAATTTAGACTTAAAATTACATTAGGATTGAAATTTGGCCAATGCGTATACCTGGAATATCTAATAGGCTAGTGTCCGACCGAAGTTTCGGTTTCGGTTTCGGTTTCGGCCAATTTCGGCCAAAAAAGTGATTTCGGCTGAGGTTTCGGTTTCGGCCAGAATCCGGCCGAAACCTTCGGCCGGGCCGAAATTACTTCGCGGCCTCTCGCGGCTCTCGCATCGGGAGCGCTCGGCTTAATTCGGACACGCTCGGCCGGGTAGGTATAGGTAATGCATCGGCTGCCGGCCCAGCTGGGACCAGCGACAGTAGTATGTATGAATGTTGTTTATTTATTAAATTATTATTTACTTTTTAGAATCTGTTTGGCGACCGCTTTAGCCTAGTTGGTAGTGACCCTGCCTACGAAGCAAGAGGTCCAGGGTTCGAATCCCGGTAAGGGCATTTATTTGTGTGATGAGCACGAATATTTGTTCCTGAGTTATGGATGTTTTCTATGTATTTAAGTATTTATTTATCTATATAAGTATGTTTATCGTCGTCTAGTACCCATAGTACAAGCTTTGCTTAGTTTGGGACTAGGTCGATTTGTGTAAGATTGTCCCCTAATATTTATTTATTTTGTTTATTTTATTTGTTACTGCATTTTATGCTGTGATTAATGAACAATACGTTTGATATTAGGATTGTGAATTTAGTTTAGACGTGATAAGAATAGGTTGTTTGTTTTGAATAATATAATACCTATGCCAAGACATTTTTCATTAAAAATAAACGTTTTTTATTTTGTTTAACAAAAAAAGTAACTGTTCTCATATAAGAAATCCTTGCAATAACCTTTTCCTTACGATCTGTACAGTAATTTTGAATATTTTGTTTGATATGATACGTCTTCAAAAATTTCGGTTTCGGTTTCGGTTTCGGCCGAAATCAGAAAAAAACCGAATATTCGGTTTCGGTTTCGGTTTCGGCTAAAAATCGTGTTTCGGTCGGACACTATAATAGGCGCACTAAGAGGGATTTTTGGATATTTAAGCGTGGTAGGGAATTAGTTTATTTCTCTTTCTTTCGCGGGACGAAGATTAATAATAGAAGTTAGTCACGAAAAGATGTATTTTAATCCATTTATATTGACTTCAAATTACTAGGTAATTCAAAAGCGACTTGATATTTTATATTTCCTTTTGATTATGTTAAACTGATGTCGATAAAATTTCATTTACTAAAAGTACCTACCTAGCTTTAAATCCACAGTAACCAAGTGTTTCGACACACAATACAATACCTTGTTGAGTTTCTTGCCGGTTTCTTCTCAACAGGGTTTTTCCGAACCGGTGGTAGATTCTTCGACGTTCATAGGAGCATCAATTGATGCCTAAAGTGAATAAAGAATTTTGACTTTTGACTTTTTTGACAATTAGTTTCAACTAATGAATAATTCGACCGATTTCGGTCATGGCGACCACTTCGACTCCTAATTAAATTGCATAATTAGGAGTTGCAACTAAACGCAGGTCTTAGAGGGAGCTGCGCTCGCGGGTGACGGAACCGTGAAAATGGTAGAAAAAACTCTGAATACTCAGCATCTTTTCCTTTTCAAATCGCTACCGGCAATTTGTACCTTGTACTTTAATTTTTTACCACTAAGTATTTCTTTTAAACGTTATATTTTTTTACAACTACATCAACAACCTAAATATCAAGCTTGATAAATAAAGTAGCTACTCGTACTACATTTATTCCGAATAAATAAAACTTTTCCAGGCTTTTCCAGAAGCTGACAAATTCTGTCTATGGCATGATGACTACCGGATGGAACATGAAATGTTAAGAATTCGTTTAAAATACCGAGTCTGCTTTTTTTCAGAGTGCGCACCAAAGAAATAATACCAAGAAGACTATAAGTGTAAAGCTACAAACGCGCATTTTCAGCCTTATATTAGTTTTCCTTGCTCAGTTTGCAACGAAGTTAGCTTTTCAAAAAAGTTGGATAAAGCAGAGATGGTGGTGCAAAAAGTATTAAGTAAGTATATTTCATTGCTCATTTGCTAGTTGGATATCCAAAGAAGTGGCGACATTGATTGTAGAAGGAGATACACACAATAACATTTCTGTTCCTCATATTATTAGGTGTTTGGTGCGCACTGTGCAGGCTAGGTGTCGCGGGGCGGGCGGATGCACGTGCGGCGATGGACTAGCGTGCTGGAGCGCGCCTTGCACTTCCGACTCGCATTAATTCCCGTGCCATTCATACAACTGCGTCATTCATTTAATTCAAGTTCATAACGAGAGTCGACCATCGCACGTGGGAGGGGCTCGCGGCACGCCGACAAACCCGCGCCCGCGACTTAACCATTATCACTAACTTTTAGTGTCGATAAAGATAAAGCCCCGATTTCCACGATTCATCCGGCGACACAAAAATGACCATAAAATAAATCTGATCGCTCAAGTTTCGGGACCGCATTTATTGCTTCTCGGTATTAACACCGTTTTAAATCCTCTAAGGCGCACGATATTTCACGGCACCTTTAAAGCGGGCTTCTAATTATACGGCCGGGCTCCGGTGACAGCGCTGGGCGCCGCGACGAGTGGCGCCGAGATGGTATCACGGGAACCGTCGCACCGCCATACTTTTCTAACTTTTTGGCTTGTCGGGTCGCGCGGGGGCGTATTGTGTGCAATTGTAGCACGCGAGGGCACCTCCGGCCGACGACCCGTTGTCCCTCGCGTCATTTAATCCGACAGCGTTATGGTTGGACCGGCGCCTTTGTTGGCTACCGGCTTAATGAGAACCGTGGGTGGCTTATGACACGTCAGGATATGATCATAAAGGTGCCAAAAATTCTACCTGCCCCAGGTTGCGCCGACGACATTCCTATCCCGCGCCTTTCAAAATTAATGTCTATTGTCCGCGCGTGCGCTGGCGCGATGGCGCTGCGCCGCGGCTCATGACCGCCGCGCCGAGGGCTCAACAATCAGTATATACGCAATTTATATAAACACGCATTCAAATAACTCGAGCCGGCGTCGGTTTCTGATGTAGCGTCGCGTTAATTGAGATGTATGCACTTAAATTCTTTGACCCCAATTAATTTCGTGGAAGTGAGTTCGTTGGGCGTTAATTAAGTGTGCTAATATTTGCTAACACGTTAACGGGTCCAGCCGTAAGGACGCATATTATAAATGCAGCTTCAATTCGTTTAGGTATAATTATTGATGGCAAAGTAAGCCAAATCTAAAGATTTAAAGGTACACTTTTTGTGCAAATTAGATAAATATTGCAATTCAATACTCAACCCTCCATAAGTAAATAACAGTTGTAGATAAATATAACGTATAGTAATGAATAATTATCCGCACAAGTTAGCATCGTACGAGTATAGAAGTATTCATTAACATAAGTAATTAGATAGACATAGGTACGAGTAAACCTGAATCATGTTAGGTGCTATGTCAGACTTTGAAATACGATAGACAAACAATTTCAAACGCAGTAGGAAATGATGCAGGTTTTATAGCCGAGTCCAGTTTTGCCGTTAGGTAGGTATAAGTACGGATGCGCGACATGTGTAGGACTCCGATCCGAATTTGAAATTTACTGGTAAATAAAAATACATATCGTATCGTACGTTTGTACAGTAATGCAATTTGAGTGCAATGCATTGCACATGGCGTGACGTCACCCTGAGCGTTTGTTACGGCTCGGGGCAATGAACCACGGACTGAATTGGACATACTTAAGTGTCCTGCGATGGAGAGCAGTACCGACAGAGCCACCCGACCGCGGCATCACACAGCGCCGCTGCTCGCTTCCTCGGACCAGCCGCTAAATGAAACGTCATCATTAACTGCTGACACACCAGCTTGCTAACAAAGTGTATGCTACTCATTCATTTATCTGATTTATTTTATGTTTAAGCATGCCTGATTCTCATAATTTTCTGTTGCCATGCGACCAATGGTATCTACTAAACAAAACAAGGATATCTTTCGTAATCAGATCAGTGATAGATCAGAAACTCTCTTTGAGTTTATTGATATTTATGGGTGGTGGTGATCATTTCCCATCAGATGCTTGCTCATTTGCCTCCTTCTCATAATAATAAAAAAATAATAAAAAAAATCGTTTGTAGCTTTAAGTTTTAGCAACGCCTTTCCAAATCGATGATAAAGCGTTTTACAGACATAATAACATTTAGTAAATCCATCAAACGAAAAACCATTTTAAATAATGACCCTTGAATAATGCATATTCATAATGGCTAAAGTAAATGCGTAACCCCGGCGCCACACATATTACAAATGTTTCAACACATATTTGAACACATATTTGATCTATGGTTGATTGTATGGATGTTCTATTGAACAAATAAGCAAATACCGGTGCTACACATGTGATCAAATAACTGTGTTCAAACATTTGTAATATGTGTGGCGCCGGGGTAAGACAACGATATTGCAGGACCTTACAATGTCGCGCAACGCTCATTCTCAGTCCGGACACGGTGCGATGTAGGTATTTACGAGTAAATACACAAACAATCTCATTCGCTGAGCGCATAATATCTGCAATAATGCGCACGAGCATTCCAGAAATCAGGATTATAAGACTACTCGCTACCTACTTTTATAGTCTTGCATTCCGCCGTTTCAGCTTTTGCTGATGTTATCTAAAAACCCTGTCATTTCCATAAGCAGCAACAAAGATCTTAACAGATAAATAATCGGTCGCGTCCAACGAAAAACTAGATCGTTGGTCACACCCAAGTTAATGAATTTTATGAAAGAATTGCTTTTTTTATCTGCACGAGCAAATATGTACGATACTTGTCTCGATGTATTAAAAATAAACCCTCATAAATGAATAATAATGAATAATAAATACTTGAAACACCAGAATGTATTACTTTGCCGCGTAGAGACAAGAAGTCTCCACGAATGTCAAATTTGCGATATCAGTTGTTTTGTTTAATCATGCTGTACCTACCTTGGTTTTTACAGAAATGTCAGATCTGATTATTCTATTATGTTTTTCGAACTAAGATCGTATCTCTTTATCATGGACTCAAAGAGTAATATGTTGAATCGAATCAATCGATCTGTCAATACATCTTTTGACAGCGTACCCGTGGAGCTCACGTGACTGCACGGGTCGTTCCGCGTTGTTCCCGTGTGTACTACTCCATACGTATAACCATTACGCAAGCCCGGGCCCGGCGGCGTTGGCGCCCTTTCAGCCGACACCCACCGCACCCGCGTCACGCGGGCCACGTAGGTATACTCTAATAATAAACATAAATAAATAAGATGCAACCCACAGCACAGCACATAGCGCGACGACGACCATTCATAGGCGTTTCGTGGATGCTGAATACAACAAATGGTTAACGATTCATCGCCTAATCAGATATCGATTTAGATTTAATAGATAAGAAGGAAGTAAATAGTCGTTTTTAAAGTAATCGTACACTCTTTTACGTGTTGTACACTTATTCATAAACTATCACTGCTTTTAATACGAATGGCAATTATTATGCATGTTTCCTTGTCACGTCTTGTCTCGACCGTCTAGACTTTCCTGACGAAGAAAACTTTTTCACTTCTCGGTAATACAATTTTTGGCACACTTGTAAAAATGTCTTGGCAAACATACCTAAGTGACTTTCAGCCGATCCGGAAAATGAATGAAAGTCGACGGGTACCTAAGTAGTGAGTCACGTTCCATCGGATTGTCTACATATTTACGGAAAAGTAATGACGTGGTGATCGCGGCCATCGCCAAGGCTGTGAGATGCGACACTCGACACCGGCGGCATTGCCGCGCACTGCCGCCTATTCTAGCCTCCATTAATGCACTTACACTAGTACCTAGTAGGTATCAAATCCAATAGCTCCGTAACATACTCGCACCTATATCACAGCGATGAACAAGAAAATAAAGGCAAAATTTTGCACCAGCGTACACAAGTTGCGGATTATATGGCTTTGTCGTAAATGACGTCAGCGTGTTAGCTAAGCACTAAAGTTTATAGGCAATCGAAACTGCAATACAACATTTAGTCAACAAAATCATTAAACGTATAAGCACACCTTTAAGTCCAGCGATTTTATCTAGTGCTAAGTTGCTATTAGGTTTAGAAATAGGTATACTTGAGTGTTTGCTATGAAGAGTTTCACAATTTATTTAGTTAATATACTTATTTACTTAGATTTTAACACATCTATAAAAAGACGGGTTAGAGCATATCTATGTAAATGTTGCAGCATATAACTTTATTTCTAAAAATAACATGGATCAATTAACCACTCAAGTGTTACTTCTTAGTTGGAGTGAGACGAAAATGGTAACAGTCCAAAGTTCTAGATCCAAAGGATGTTCTCACTGTGCGACGGGCTTGATGTATACATAAACATGACCATTTAATAAAGGATGATTAATAATAATAATAATAATAATATCACGGGACAATTCACACCAATTGACCTAGTCCCAAACTAGTACTAGTACTATGGGTACTAATGGATAACGGATAAACTTACTTATTTAGATAATACATACTTAAGTACATATTAAACAATAAACATCCAAGACTCGAGCACAAACATTCATATTTTTCACACAAATATATGCCCCGACCGGGAATCGAACCATTGGATCATAAGCTGAACAAACTACGATGCGATAGTTGAATTAAAAATACATGTTGATATATAGCCAGAATGAGACTAATTTATAGACGTAAACTTTATGTGTAAGTGCTGTAATTTTTAAGACAAGACTTTGTGCAGTCAGAATGCACTTTTTTATTATTATGGTGCTGACTCTACGTACTCGTCTTGCTTAAATAATGGAAAAATGTTCATCTTAGAATTAAAAGACCAGCCAGTCAAAGTATCTAATTTATTTTTTTAAATCCTTAACGCTCAGCCAAAACCCTTAGTCCTAGAAGGCTGAAATTTTGAATAGCACTTGCTTTTATAATGAAGACAAGTATTAATAAGGGCGAATGTCTTGAAATTCCCACCGGATAAGGATTAAAGGGGATTATTACACTGACGAGCAAAAATAAAGGGTCGGTTACAAAAATGACGATAACTTCAAAACCCGCTGTGATAGCTTCTTCGAGTAAAATGAGTTTAGTAAAGAGTTTTATTCTCAATTAAACTTTTTCTTGTTAAGAATAAAACTCTTTACTAAACTCAATTTATTCGAAGAAGCTATCACAGCTGGTTTTGAAGTTATCGTCATTTTTGTAACCGACCCTTTATTTTTGCTCGTCAGTGTATAAATTGACTTCAAAGCGTCAGTATTACCATAACTACAAGTAGTGGTACGCTGAAATGTAATATCCAAGTAGATAATTTATAACAGCTAAAAACTCCGTTGCTGGTTGTAGCAAAAGCTTTATTCAATGAAAAAGATGAAGAATCACAAATTTGAATTATGCGCAAAAGGAGTAGCGGGCAAAAGCTAGTCTAATACATGTTACTAATTGTTTAAAAACGATCATTCATATTCGTACATTTGGTACCTAAAGATAAGATTGCCAAATCAACGACATTGATACATAGTACCTATAACGAAATGAAACATCAACTCAAGTGAAACAAGCATTAGAAACATAAATCTCGCGATTATTTATTTACCTAAAATGTAACAATAAAAACCGGCTAAGTGCGAGTCGGACTTGCGCACGAAGGGTTCCGTACCATTATCTATAAAAACAGCAAAAAAACACGTTTGTTGTATGGGAGCCCCCTTAAATCGCTGCTTTAATTTGATAGTGACACAACTCAAAATGAAGGGAGCGTTAAAATTGAACTTTGATTGAATAGTGACATATTTCAAAATGTACTATCAAATTAAAGCAGCGAAATATTTGTTTTATTTTAATTTAATAATTTATTTTTAATGTTAATATATTACTAAATATTCTGTGAATATTTCAAGCGCCTACCTGTTGCCGTTATCAATATCGAGCAAAAAAGAGCAAAAAAATCACGTTTGTTGTATGGGAGCCCCCTATAATATTTATTTTATTCTGTTGTTATTGCGGCAACCGAAATAACAACAGAAAAATTCAACTTTCTGTGAAAATTTCAACTGTCTAGCTATCACGGTTTATGAGATACAGCCTGCCAGCCTGGTGACAGACGGACGGACAGACGGACAGACGGACGGACGGACAGCGGAGCCTCAGTAATAGGATCCCGTTTTTACCCTTTGGGTACGGAACCCTACAATGTTGTTTGTTGATATAGATTCGCTGCTGTCTGTCAGAATGGAGACTTTTTCAGGTGCCACAAACGCACATGTGCGTTTAAATGACTGCCAAACTATGACAGCGGCACTAGGCAAAAGTCACGAAAACTCATATGCGTTCCCGGCAGTTAATGCATTTAGTTGAACTAAAAGGTCACCAAATACAGCCTCCTCGCGTAAGTACAGAACCACCTCTCTTCATAGATTTAGATTTATTAGGATTTAGACCAGTGATACAGTGGTCTATATCGACTCCCAGGGGTTGGCGAAGACATGCGAAGATTCTACGTACGCGAAAAAAAATCAGATTTGTACTCGATTACTTTGCGGTTATAAATAAATTTTAAGAGTATGGCTCTACCAAGGGTGTACAAGACATAAAAACTTTGGGCATCTCTGATTTAGACTCTACCCAAATTTGCGAATCAAATATATACATTTACATACTTAAGATAGATACAGTTTTGCACACGGTCACTGATAAATATTTTTTTATTATGAGAGGGAGGCAAACGAGGAAGCGGGTCATGTGATGGGAAATGATCACCACCGCCCATAAATATCAACAACTCAAAGAGAGTCACTAATCTGTTGCCGGATTTTAATATTATACACGGTAGGTACTAGACACGGTGTAGATAAGTAATAAAAATACATAATAATTATGTATGAATGTATGTAGGTATATTCTAATATTAAGTACTAGCTGGTGCCCGCGACTTCGTCCGCGCAGTAAAGTTTCTTCATTTCTTTCATTGAATAAAACAAAAATCCGGCAACGGCAACATCCAAAAATTCACTTTCTTAGTGAATATAATAAATCCCGTTTATTCCCTATCCCGAGGGAATTTCAACAAATCTATCCTTTTTTGTTGCTCGATATTGATAACGGCAAAAGGGAGACGCTAGAAATACTTATTCACAGAATATTTAGTTATACACATTCACTTTAAAAATAAATTATATTAAATTAAAACAAAACAAATACTTAAGGGGGATCCCATACAAAAAAATGATTTTTTGCCGTTTTTATAGATAATGGTACGGAACCCTTCGTGCGCGAGTCCGACTCGCACTTGGCCGGTTTCTTCAACATTTTGGTAAAAAAAATCTAAATCGTTTACATACCCCACGCAAACTGCGGTTTGCCGATGCCTGCTTTAGTATAGCATTTATAATTATGGTTTTGTATGACTTGTAAGTTTTATGTCTTACTATATTAGTACAAAACATGTTAGGTATGTGGAGCATTAGGTAATGTACCTAATACTTATTAGTGAAATAATTTAAAATCAAGCCCGAAGTTGAATTCATTTATTTCTACCCCACGGACAAAAAAAAACAACAAAGTTTAGACTATATTTTCCTATCCTACGGGAATTTCGAAAAATAATTTATTTAGTAATATCAAGTCTGTAACACCAGTTCGAAATGTGGTGCTGGAGAAGGATGGAGAAAATTAGTTGGACGGAAAAAGTCACCAATGAAGAGGTTCTGGAAAGAGTGAAAGAGAAGAGAACATTAATGAAAACAATAGAGAATCGGAGAGGGAAAATTATTGGTCATCTTATAAGACATGATGAGTTCATAAGTGTCATCTTGGAAGGAAAAGTAGTAGGGAAGCGAAAAAGAGGGAGGCCGAGAATTGATTATGTATATGTTGTATTATGCACCTGCTGTAAACTAGTCCTTCCTTCTTTCTGTTAAAGGGTTGCCACTAGCTGTGCCCGCGACTTCGTTCGCGTGGACTACAGGATTTTGAATTTATCTTTTCTAAAATAAAAGAAGCCTAAGTTACTCCTTATTACATCAGCTAGGTACCTGCCTATAAAAGTCCCGTCAAAATTGGTCCAGCCATTTCAGAGATTAGCCGGAACAAACAGACAGACAGACAGAAATTGTAAAACATGTTATTTTGGTGCATACGTACCGTATATATATTCATATTCATGTAGTAAAAAGCGGTTATTTCAATATTACAAACAGACACTCCAATTTTTATATATGATATTAGATAGATGAAACCAATATAACCATAATAATGTCCTTGCTAATTGTTACAATATTTGCTGTGATTTATTTTTCAAAAGTGTTTTTTAAGAAAAAGTCACGTCAAGATCGCTTACCTTCTTTCTAATGGTAAAAAAAAAGATGTAAAGTCTGTGTTATCCTAGTCAAGTAAAAACGGTATTTATTATTATTATATTTTTTTAATTATAATTCTTGTTTGCAATTAAGCATGACTTCTTTCTTTAAAAAAAATAATAACTTTGATATATTTTTTTACCCGGCTGAAGGGCTCTGCAACCATGGCCACAAAAAAATAAACAAACAAATTAAGAAGTTATGTGACGGATAAAAATGCTAAATGTCTGAACACTATAGATTAAACAACGATAACTTTTTTCATTGTGACCCAATTTTAACTAAACAAAGCCTATATGTTGCTCCAATTTAAGCTTCATCTATCTGTGAAAACCGCAAGAAAATCCGTTCAGTAGTTTCGGAGATTAGCGATTACATACAGAATGACAGAGCTCTACTTACTGTTTTATTATAGTATAATAGATAGAATTATTAACAACTTATTTTTTCTCATGTACTTTTTAGGGTTTCGTACCCAAAGGGTAAAACGGGACCCTGTTACTAAGATTCCGCTGTCCGTCCGTCTGTCTGGCTGTCCGTCACCGTAGATAGTTGACATTTTCACAGATGATGTATTTCTGTTGCCGCTATAACAACAAATACTAAACAACAGAATAAAATAAATATTTAAGGGAGCTCCCATACAACAAACGTGATTTTATTGCCGTTTTTATAGATAATGGTACGGAACCGTCGCTTTTTAGCGATAAGACCGCCTATTGTCTACCTGAATTTTTATTTTTGTAATGTCACTGTACTGTTTTTGGTGATCAATAAAGAATATTTGTATTGTATTCAGACTCGCACTTGGCCGGTTTTATAATCCTATTTTATATTAATGAAACCATTGCATACAATGTAATTGCTTTCTCCAAAACTGCTCCAACGATATGGATGAAATGTTGAATGTTGGTGAAAATTTACCTTTCAAGTTCATCTAAATAAATAAGTAGGTAATAAATTGTAAAAAAATGTTTGATTTTTTTCGATAAACTAGGATTTTACTTTCTTATTATATTAATATAATACTAAGGTCGCGTGCTTTAATTTGGGATCCATTTCGAAAAAATATCCTTTGAATTTCTTTAAAATTTAAAATATGACGGGACTATCAATCTTGTGGGTCCCAAATTAAAGCTCGTGACTGTACCGTATAAGTTCTAATAAAGTTTCAAAATGCAAGTTAAAAAAACGTACAGGTTGCATTATAATTTATTTTGATCGCGTGGACCTTGAAAATTCATTTTTATAGTCAAAAGACCATATAGCATACTGCTCGAACATACTTAATAAGGAATTATTTGATACTCGTACCCAGTAAATTCAAATTGGTACCTCTTCTCCTTCCTGACAAAAAAATGGTGACTGACTAACGCACTCATGCGTCACTGCGGACAACGAGGAATCTTATAAGAGTTCCGTTTTTCCTTTTTGAGGTACGAAACTCCGATGGATTAGGTTTTAAAATAAAGTTGTGGATAATATTTTACCACAAAAATATTAAACATGTCTCAGAAAATCCCAAATATCAGTGTTCTATGCCATAAACATGCTCAAATATACTTAAGTTCAACAATTGCCTAAACACAGGAGACGTCTTGAAGTGTTTTTTTTTTACTACAATGTAATTGCTATTTTCAGTAGCTTTACCCATTCGTTACTGCAAAAGCTTGTTACAGGCTCTTCTCTAAACTATTTGACAGCTTCGGCGTTTTTCGAAGAATTAGCTTATCGCTATCTCGCGAAAATTATGCAATTTTTCAGGATAAATAGTATGGCATACGTTAATCCAGATTCTAAAGTTGTCTACTTTTGTATTTATAATAGCAATGGGATTTTTGAAACACCGGTGTTTGGAAAATAGGTACAACGGTGCAAAATATTGACGACCTTACGGTCGAAACAAGACAAGTGTTCTATGAATATACATTCAAATAAATAACGACATCATCATCGTCATCATTGTCAGCCAAAAGACGTCCACTGTTGGACACAGGCCTTCTCCCATAATGAGAACATAAAATATTTTGAAAAATATTAACTAAAACACAAAAATTTCGGCTTTACTTATTGTGGAAGTTAACTTGCTATTATTTCTGTCCTTAGTACTCTGTACCATAAATCAAGCAATTCTTGCTTCTTCGTTTATTTATTTCGGGGGCATAGAAACGGCTCTACCGATATCGATGGAATTTACTATGTGACAGTTTTCAGATCTGTTCTTATCTCTGGAAAAACGCGTGTTTTCCAGTTTTAGCCCCGGTGAAGCTGGATGACCCAGGTGTTAAGCCCGTTCAAATCGATTTAATATTTACTCATTTTCCCGCCAAGTGCACTAGAAATATGTTCTAGTGCGTCTCTATAATGACTCTATAATTTATATTTTCTTCTTTGGGAATAATGCAAATGCACAAAGAACCTTTCAGTAAATTTTTATAGCATATTATATATTTTTGTGTTTCTGCTGATCATGAGTAAAATTACAAGATGTACATAATTGTACAGACTTTCGTATAACTTAAGCGTAGGTAACTACACGCTTAAGTTATACGACTACTGCGTAGTATCTATGGTATACATACTATGTTTTGAGCATTGCTGTTTGCTTCTAAAGCATACAATTAAATAATTTTAAATCGGTTGGAGAAAACGTCATTGGTTATTCTCTACTAATGTAACCCTATTTTTACTAACTGGAGTTGCCCCGAGTGGAGACTATGCTGTGCTCACGCAGACTCATGATTATTATCAGAAGATATTTATGATGTAGTTATGCAGATAGAATTATTATAACTTTGTAAAGTTTAAAATTAGGTCTTTTACTTAAGAACCTGGATCTATCTGTCCTATAACTGTGCTAGGATTTTGAAATAGACATACTTTTATTAGTTTAAAATAATCATCTTCTTTAACAGAAATATTATGAATATAGGTACGAATGCAAATTGTGAAGGTGATTGTTTTATTGTTTCATGGGGTTCGCTTAGTTCCATGTCGACAAAGATCCAGTCTAGTTAGTTAAATATTTATGTTTAACTGTACCTACAATCCCTTTTACCGATATCAAGTGTTTTCAATAGCCAGTCACAATATCAAACAAGCTGTCGCCACTCCTTCAGACCGGTGAGATGACTCTGAGAGCGATTACCTTCATCAGATGTCTTTGCCCGATAACAGTGAAGTATTGTATCATTGTTGGAAATAGATCTCAGATGAACTTCCTCAGGCGCCAGCGATAGTGATACGCGAACCTTCACTCTCACGTGGTATTGTTTTTATTATCCCACCGTACCACCGCCGGTATCGGCTTACTGATAACGATACGTCAGATACGCGTGTATTGATAAATAAGGACTTGTACTCGCGGTAAGCCGACGATGGCGCGGCCGCAGCCACGCTCTACGGCGCAACGTCGCTATGTCAATTGCGATATATGAACAGTGCCCTCCAATACTCCATGCTTCATTGCATTGGAATAAATCGTTTTACCAGTGCGTCGGCGTACATGCGCAAGTGTTTAGGTTAGATTGTTTGTTTGTTTATGTAGAGTTTAGTTGTGGTTGGTTGTTGTGGACTTACCGGCGGGTCTGGTGGTGCGGCGCGCGGGCTCGTCCTCGCGCAGACTGGGCGCAAGGCGGTGCGCGGCGGCCGGCGGCGCCAGCGGCAGCGCCGCCGCCAGCGCCAGCGCCAGCAGGGCTCGCAGCATCGCGAGCACAGCTTCGCACTAGCTCTCTATACCGGCCTCCTCTCGCTCCCGGCCACGAGCGACGACCGAGCTCACTATTTTCGCCGCGCGCGCTCGGAGTCGATGCAGCGAGCGTTCGATTCGAGCGGAGGTTCGCGACTAGAGCGTCGTAGCGCAACGGTCGAGCCGGACTGAGCCGAGCGCGCGATTTCCCGGCTCACGCGGCGAGGGGGCCGGCAGGCGGCGCGCCTCGCGGAAAACGCGCGGCCCACCGTGGCGCGGCCCGGGCGGGGAAAATTGCAGCCGTCATCCGCCGCCCCGCGCCCCGCGCCCGCGCCGCGCCCCCGCTGCGCACCCGCATTCTGCATCTGCTGTCGGTTTAAACCATGGTTTTCCTTTACTAATTAATTATCTATTTATCAGGTGATATTTTTTCTGAGCAATTTGTTTTCATTGATCGTAAAATCCACTTAAGTATGTAATTTTTATACAGCACTTTTATCCATATCTACTATTTACGATATGCACTCGTATTTATACTACATACCATAATAAATTCGTACACCAAAGATAAAAATACCCATTACGAGTGATTACAAATAAAATAATTTGTAACTTTAAATTACTTTAATTTGAATCTAATATCAGCAACAAACTTTGTTGATTTAAAATATGATTACTCACAAAAATCAGAAGCAGCAATATTAACTTAGAAAATCCACCCAATGCATTGACTCTACTTATGCCGGTATGTACATAAGGCATTGAGATCTTATCAATATTTGTGAGTGCATTGATCGGCACAGCACTTTAAAATATCAACGAAATATCAACTTGCCTTATCATTTAACAATAGATCTCGTGTTAAGATATTCTTGAACACCTTGTTTGTTACGTTACTTTTCAAGCCGACTGTACACAGCAAAAAAATACTTATAAGTTATAACTTTTATGCCTAGTACCAACGAACGTGAATACGAAAGATGATTTGCCATCATTAAGAAGCAATTATTACTAGATTGCCTCTCTACGATTAAGTGAAAACTTTGATCAAAAAACTCTATTGATGTTCCATATCTAAATTATGGCTACTTGATAAGTAACTGGGTAGGTTGACTAAGTGTGTGTGGTGTGGCGGTATAATTAAACAATAAACGTAAATTGCCTCACTGGTTGGTGTTTACGGGCGCGGACCCGCGCGCAAGCGGCCACGCTGAAGACATCCATAACATCATATTTACTGAATTATAATCGTATCTAATGTGGAACACGACTTGGCAGCCGGCCCGCACTTCGTTCCCTATATCTAGCATTCAAAAATATACAAATTCACGTAAGCACTTACCTCCTAATATGTCACCATGCAGCCAGAAAATTACATGCCGAGATCATGAATGATATATTATTTGCCTAATATGAATCACCAGTCAAATATTTCGCGAGTGACCAGGATTATTTTTAATAGCAGGGTTGTACAGGAATAATTTCCTTATTGTATTTATAACATGGGAATTTTTGCAATTAATGTTATCATCTCTCGTTTACGAACTGTAGAAATCGCCATAACTTAAAACGGGACATAATTGAAGAATTCCAGGGAAATGCGAAACGTTTATTTAGTGTGAAAGCATTTTCTGGAAAACATAAAATTGTATGCCTAAGAAAACAAAATTATGCTGACATTTTATTTGCTACATTTTACCAAATCGTCTTATGTATTGAACCCAAGCTCTATTAACTTGACTTCAGAACGTACCTATCCAAGATTTAATTGCAATTGGGGATGTCTATTTTTTTGCAATGTATAGTAAATCGAAAACCATTTCGTGATAAATGGTTTTTAACTCGTTTTCTGTAGTTATTTAATTTTAATATTATATAATGAATTTATTACATAACAAATAAGCAATGACCTTCATTTGACTTTGGTGTAAATTGCGTGACCGGTCCAAGTCGTACTTTATTCTGTGTGGTTAGAATTCTTCACAAATTTACGCGTGGATTATAACTACGGAGTTTGATTTGGACCCACTGCCTGACATCTAGCACTTTGACAGCGCCAGTAAAGTGACACTAGTTACAGTGTACCACCACGCAAAAAATAATTAAAGGGGTTGCCTTATCGTACGCATTTAGATAGATTTAGAAATTTGGCAGTGTGGGAGCCCTCAATTACAATCTGACGTCATCAACCAAAATAGTTTCAATAATTAATTTTGAAAAAGTAGTGAACTAAGTGACAAAATATTGAAATTAGTTTCTTATAATTGACTTTTCTATACAAAAAAAATATAAAAACCACTGGTAATTTTTTTTAGACATTCCCAATTACAATTGACATAATTATGAAAAAATTTAGATCAGAGGCCATACTGTCTAACGCACAGCCGTTCGTAATCGCATTCATCATCTCTTTCTGTCACCATCTAATACCATTTGACAGAAAGAAATATTGCTATCGAGCAAGTGCCCGCGCGTTAGACAATAAGCGTAGGTACAGAACTGTCAACACACAGGGTGCAAGAGGCAAGTTTTAAAATCACACCCTTGATAATACCATTCGACAGCGATATAAATGTATGTTTTCGGTTCCCAATTCATTTTTTAAGTAGCCTAGTAACTTAATTTATTGAATCAGCGTTACTTTGCGGAGGTCCATGTTAATGAACTGAAACAATTACTTTGCTCACCTGCGACCTTACGATAGTTACGTCTATGTAAGAAATGCGTGTTCATGTAGTTCCTCCACCTCCACACTGTACGAACACACACAAATCACACAAACCCAACCATCACCACCACCAAACTACACTGACGCGTTTCGAACTCAACCAGAGCTCATCCTCAGAGTTAGCACCATAACCGTATGCTATACATAGACGTAACTATCGTAAGGTCGCGGGTGAGCAAAGTAATTGTTTCAGTTCATTAGCCTAGTAACATCAATTCCAGTAGGAAGTAATTTTATAGCAAATTGTCATACCGGTAATACCATTTTAAATAATTTAATTGATTGGGTATGTTTTAAAACTTATAATTTATTTCAGACATGAGGTCCAGAAATTGACATTAATGAAGAATAGTAGAATATTTTATTTATTTAAATATGCACTAAGAATCCAAAATAAATTATTAAGAAATGAAGAATTACAATCGATATTTAAATTAAGAATCATAAATAAAAAATGGTTCTTTATGATTTTAGAAGAACATTAAAACTTAATTTAAAGGTTCTAAGACAGCTTTTGCTTGTATGATAATCAGATAAGTATAAGAAAATAAATGTTATATTACCTATATTATGGCGGCCTTCAAGACTTTATTTATACTTAATCCAGTCATCTGGTAGTTCTACCTGGAAAGTTTACCGGGAGTTTCGAAAATGGGTAATTTGATAGATTTTGATGTGCTCTTTTCGAATTTCAACTTTGCCACCTCGTATATTTATTTGCCGCTCGCGCCGCCATAATGGAAAAAAACCGGCCATGTGCGAGTCGGACTCCCGCACGAAGGGTCCCGTACAATTATCTATAAAAATCACGTTTGTTGTATGGGAGCCCCCCTTAAATATTTTTTTTATTTTAATTTAATGATTTATTTTTAAAGTCAATATATATATAAATTTTCTGTGAATATTTCAAGTGTCTACCTGTTGCCGTTATCAATATCGAGCAAAAACGAGCAAAAAAATCATGTTTGTTGTATGGGAGCCCCCTTAAATATTTATTTAATTCCATTTTTTAGTATTTGTTGTTATAGCGGCAACCGAAATACATCATCTGTGAAAATTTCAACTCTCTAGCTATCACGGTTCCCGAGATACAGCCTGGTGACAGACGGACAGACAGACAGACAGACGGACGGACGGACGGACGGACAGCGGAGCCTCAGTAATAGGGTTACCCTTTGGGTACGGAACCCTAAAAATGGCGTGTAACAGCAGTTTTTTGACGATATCTCCTTTTCGACTCATTCTACGATAAAAACTTGTACATACAAATTAAACTAGAGAACATTTCGTACAATTCATTTCCTAGCAACTTTTTTCGTAAAATCAATACTTTCGGTGTACGAGCGCCGCAAAGTGTAATGTAACACGCGTTTTCGCTGATTAATTCGTTTGCACACCACCTTGAGGTGTAGTAGGTACCTTGGGCTGGGTAAATGTTAAGACCAGATCTTGTGCCAATATCATTCACGGCTTTCCAGGTGATTGCCAGATGTCATTTGACCCACGTCCTCTTCTCGTGCTCTAAAACTGTCTTCGATCTGCAATCGGTAAATCTTGCCATGTGGTCAGCGCATCTTCACTCGATTGCATTATCCAGCTTCAAACATCCAAACATTCCGAAATTTGGGTATTTAAAATATGGGTAGTTAGATAGCAATGACTTTCAATGTCAAATTTCTTGGAGTATGTTCTTCTTGACAATAATTGTGTTTCCAAATGTGCTGGTAGAATCAATGATATTTTAAGTGTAGATACGTTATATGCTCACATAATGCCCAAAAAATATGCTCCGCACGCGGCGGCAGGCACACACACATACACGTTTCATTTTACTTACATTTTATTACATTGACAGAGACGGTATAAGAGAGATGGCTTCATTAAGACGATATGAAGAAAAAGACAAAGATAGTTTATCACTTGCGCGCAAGTGTAAGCAAACGTCACAATCCGACTGATTCCAATTGGTCATAATTAGGACCATTTCGCGGCACACGTTTTGGTGCGTTGGTGGCGTATCTACCTCTTTTTTTGTATTATAATATCATTGGGTAGAATGAAGAGACTTGTAAATAAAAGAGGAATTTGCGGCTTAGTTATACAGTACCTAAACGTTTTGATTTTGTAGGTAGGTACAGAAAGTTACTATCATAAATATGAGAGCTGTCTAGGTGCTTATAAACATCTGAACACGTGTCGACCGTATTATCAGTCGCATAAGTGCATTGAAGTGTGTTCAGATATATTTGAGCACTTAGACAACTCCTACGTTTGTTATGGCGACTGAAATGCTGAAAAGTGCCAAAGTATAAAGGCTGGCGCAAACCAGATGCATGTGCGTGTCACTTCACGCACACGCACGAGTAGTAAGAAATGAAACTGTAAGAAAGATGGCGCATTAGATGCGTTGACATGATGTGTCATATTTCTTACAGTTTCATTCATTACAAGTGATGCGTGACACGCATACGAATCTGGTCTGCGCTGGCCTTAAAGGTCACGACGAAATTAACCGTCACAATTATACACCGTGTTTTTTTGTTTCTTTCATACTTTAAGGGAGGCTCGTTCAAGTCAAGTTAAAATAATTCTAAGACACTACACTAGTATCCTAACTCGTACCATTTGAAAGATAATCTAGTAATAATTAAATTTAATGAATGCGTGTTTAACCAGTGTATTTCTTTCATTTTTTATTTCGTTAGCAAAATGGTTAGAGACGTGACTTTGTTTAACATTAATCTGTTTGTCTTTGATGTGCCACGTCCATGTGATGGCCCTTATCTTAAAGCATTAAGAGGCCACCAATGCCGCCCGGCAATATGGATTCGGCGTGGCGCAAGCCTTTACTCATCAAAAAACCACAAATAAAATCCTTAGGTACAATAAAATTACGATGTGTAATTTTGACAAATATAGCAATAGATATAATCTTTAAGTTTTGTTTGTAAATCAGACTTAGTAATTTGATTATAGTGTTTGCTTTACTTTTTAGTACATACTTATATGTTGTTATAGTGGCTACAGTAATAATACATAATCGGTGAAATTTCAGATGTCTATTACAGTTGAAGAGATAGAGCCCTGTCTTGTGGCAGTCGGACGGACGACACACGGACAAACAGCGTAGTCTCAGTAATAGTTGGTATCCTTTGGCTACGGAACCCTAAGTAACGATTTATCAAGTAGTTAGTTTCTGTGAGTGTACCAAGGAATATGACGATGTTAAAGGAAATTAAAAAACTTGGTATAAAAGCGTTACCTGACCACATAGAATTGTTTTAAAATAGTTGCCAAAAAGACACGTAACGGAAACGAGGTACGAACGGGCTACGAGTGCTACGCCGCACGAGCCCACACACGTTAATGGTAGCGATGTGCCGAGCCGCTGTTTTGGTGGATCGAGTCGACTCGAGTCATTTTATGTGGTATTCGAATCCTGACTCGATTCCGCGACTCGAGTAAGTTAAGAGCGCGCGCAGACCTAGAGCGGTCTGGAGTTCCGAGTTCCGCGTTCAGAGTTCTGTGTTTTGACCGCTCGAGAGTTCCGACCGCCTGCTGTGTGCGATGTCGTAAGGGACTCAGTACATTCGAAAGAACGCAGAACTCTGAACTCGGAACGCGGAACTCTAGACCGCTCTCTGTCTGCGCGCGCTCTAGTATGTTATTCGAATCCTGACTCGATTCCGCGATTCGAGTCCAGTGAAGACCTACTCGAGTCTATGTTTGGCATCTATTCACACTACTGTAAAGAAACAATTAAATTCACTCACGGTAATAGTTTACTGACGCAAAACAATTATATGAAAACAAAAAGTTTCAGGTTCAAACTTGTATTATTATGACGCGTCGCCACTTCATACTTAATTAATTGCTTAAGTAAAAAGAGATTGAATTCATGCGAGTTAATCTGACTCGAATACTAGACTCGAGGCAGTTGTACTCGCATAATAGAATCGAGTCAGCGAGTACGAAACCGATTCTCTCTGACTCGAGTACCGAATCGAGTCTGGCGTACTTGAATCAAAATATTTTTGTACTCGAGTAGGCGAGTCCTAAGCAGGAATCGAGTCTGACTCGAGTCAAGCCGTACTCGGCACATCGCTAGTTAATGGCTATCTTTGTTAATTTGTTAGCTTTTAGTTAACTAGTTAACTTTACTTTAGTTAAGTAAATATTAGGATCAAATTTTGCGTTGCAGTTGTTGGATTGGTCTGAACTTTGGCACGAGCAAGTACAGTTAAGGTCAGAAAAACACTTACGTTCGCACAGAGTTGCAAAGATATGTACCTACACATCAACCTGGTTACTGTAGGTACGCTTTGGGAGTTTGTGGTGTACACAAAAGGTGTCCCAAAACTCAAAAACAACTTGGTACCAGCCGACAGGCCAAGTTCCGGAAGAAATAAGATAAAAAATCCATACACTCATTTAGTTGAACGATAATAGAAATTTTTTCGAAAATATACACCGTGAAATTTTAGTGGTTGTTTTCCCGAAACGAGGTGATCTAGTATCGATTGTACAATCGATTTATAATTACTATTTTGACTAGAGTCAAAAATCCAATTGTGAAAAACGAAAGTCGAAAATGACCGCAAACCAATAGTAACGCTTCGTTGATACAAGTAGCGTACGCTCGTACGATAGGTTAGGTACCAACGAAGCGTTACTAATGGTTTGCGGTCATTTTCGACTTTCGTTTTTCACAATTGGATTTTTGACTCTAGTCAAAATAGTAATTATAAATCGATTGTACAATCGATACTAAATCACCTCGTTTCGGGAAAACAACCACTAAAATTTCACGGTGTATAATACCAAAAGTGATAATCATGTTAAATGACTCTATTATCGCCTAACTAAGTACCTAACATGGTTTTTTTTCTTATTTATTCCAGTACTGGTATAACTTCAGTACTGGTATGACTTATGGCACTGATACGTGGCCGCTAACAATGGGCCTCATAAGAAAGCTCAAAGTCACTCGAAGGGCTAAATTTGCTCGGAGTTTCTCTGCGGGATAACATTAGAAATGATGAAATCCGCGCAAGATCTAAAGTCACCGACATAGCTCGAAGAATCGCTATACTCAAGTGGCAGTGGGCAAGGCAGGCACATCGCTTGTAGAACTGATGGCCGATGGGGCAAAAAGGTTCTCGAGTGACGAGTGACGTCCACGGACCGGACGACGCAGTGTAAGGTAGGCCTTCAACAAGATGGAGCGACGACCTGGTTAAGGTTGCGGGAACGCGTTGGATGCGGATGGCACGGGACCGATCTGTTTGGCGAGCCTTGGGGGAGGCCTATGTTCAGGCAGAGGACGTCTTTCGGCTGAAATGATGATGATGAAATGCCTGGTATAACTTGACCTCTCACCCGTTACCTACCAGGTTATCGGTGAGTTTTGGGACACCCTTTATATTATTTACTTAACTGTACATATTATTTGTACCGTACCAACACAGTTTTGCTAATGTCGAGTAAATAAAAGATAATTTTAGACATGTCTGCATATACAGTAAAAATTTAAATAAAAAGTAATAAAACATGTATAGGTGGCCTAGCGATTTAACCTATAGCCTCTCAAGCAGAGGCTCGTGGGTTCAAATCCCGGCTCGCACCTCTGAGTTTTTCGGAATTTATGTGCGAAATTTCATTTGAAATTTCCCATGAGCTTTACGTTGAAGGAAAACATCGCGAGGAAACCTGCACCTACACCTGCGAAGAAATTCAATGGTGTGTGTGAAGTTCCCAATCCGCACTGGGCCCACGTGGGAACTACGGCCCAAGTCCTCTCATTCTGAGAGGATGCCTGTGCCCTGCAGTGGGACGTATATATTGGTTGGGTGATGATGGTGAGGTACTAACACTATAGATACGAGTAGGTATATTTTCTACGGGATATAACCGCATTTACCTTTAAGAACCTCTCAATATTTCGACGTAACTATCTAGCAGCGCGCTGCAGCGTCACGATCACAGGTAAGTACTTACTTAACTATGGAACTATGCAATCTTCCGGTGTAAAAAGTATCCCATATATTTTAAATCCAGGTTGAAAACTACTGTGTGTTAAATTTCATCAGCATCCGTCAAATCGCTTTAGCGTGAAAGAGTAACAAACATCTACACATCCATTCATCGATACAAACTTTCACGTTTAAAATATTAATGGGATGATGATAATAAAGAAAATGGCGATTTTTGACTTCTGTCTGAGCGACTAGAAAACTATAATGAAGAAGAGAATTGAGAGCCATGTCCCTGTAATTATGTAGACTAGATCTTTCGAAAAAAGAGGTCAGTAATTGTAGTTATTTAACTCGACTCGGCTGGGCAGCGTTGGGTAAATTATACAGCATCTTTTGAGCTGAAATAAAAGTGCTGTAATGTCTCAATTTAACCAGTTACATACTCGTACATACATATGAACCTGACCTTTATTCCTAGCATACAATCGAGCCCTGCGTTATGCACTCCTTGCTCAAAATGTTTGGCATAATATTTGTACAAAATTTTATGTTCTACAATATTGTAGTATTTACTATCTAACTTGAGACATTTTCGAATTTTTTTAAGACGCTGACACTAAATTTTATGAGACTTGTGATACTTATTAGAAGCGGACTAAGGTTTAGCATACTAGTAAGTATACCTACAGCTTATTATATCTCGATCCGAGGTGAAATCTCTAATTTACTCCATTCATTAGGAATCCGTTCCTGGGGGACTCGGTAGGTATAGTACCGTGCTCTATAATTTACTAGCTGTTGCCCCAATTCGCTTATCGTTATCCTACGGGAACAATTTTCCGGGATAAAAAATATTCTATGTACCTACTTAAGTATTAATCAGTTATAATTTTATAAACTATTTGAGTGCTCAACGCAATCCGTGGAGCTGTTTTTGCGTGATGGTGTTAATAAAGCCTACTATGTGTTATAAGTTATAAATATACCTAGAGATTTTCCTAGCACAAACGAATACTTTTCCTTCTAATACTTTATAACTGGCATTATATCAATGAGACACGTTTGAAAATATAGAATACGAATTCCAAACCGAATTGATATTATTATGTGAAATATGTTAAACACTGACCCCAAGTCGTTCGTGCCATAAAAATCTCTAGGTATAAGTAGTTATAAATCATTATCATTGTGAGACCATACAATGTCCAACATTGAGAACCTCTTCCTTTTTTGAAGTCTGTTGAAAACCACTGGGCCCAATTACATAACAAAGTAGGTACAACTAATATTACAAGCGGAACTCTCGCTTAAGTTATATTAACTAGAAAGGGAGTTCCGCTTGTAATATAAGTTGTGCTTTGTAATGCAATTGGGCCCTGGCCAGAGTTGATCAAAATTCTCGGTTACATGTAGTGTCCGACCGAAGTTTCGGTTTCGGCCAATTTCGGCCAAAAAAGTGATTTCGGCCGAGGTTTCGGTTTCGGCCAGAATCCGGCCGAAACCTTCGGCCGGGCCGAAACCTTCGGCCGGGCCGAAATTACTTCGCGGCCTCTCGCGGCTCTCGCATCGGGAGCGCTCGGCTTAATTCGGACACGCTCGGCCGGGTAGGTATAGGTAATGCATCGGCGGCCGGCCCAGCTGGGACCAGCGACAGTAGTATATATGAGTGTTGTTTATTTATTAAATTATTATTTACTTTTTAGAATCTGTTTGGCGACCGCTTTAGCCTAGTTGGTAGTGACCCTGCCTACGAAGCAAGATGTCCAGGGTTCGAATCCCGGTAAGGGCATTTATTTGTGTGATGAGCACGAATATTTGTTCCTGAGTTATGGATGTTTTATATGTATTTAAGTATTTATTTATCAATGAACTAAAACAATTACTTTGCTCACCCGCGACCTTACAATAGTTACGTTTATGCAAGAAATGTGCGTTCATGCAGTTCCTCCACCTCCACACTGTACGAACACACACAAATCACATAAACCCAACCATCACCACCACCAAGCTACACTGACGCGTTTCGAACTCAACCAGAGCTCATCTTCAGAGTTACCACAACCGTATGCTATGCTACCAACTGTTAAACTAACAAACCAAAACAAATGTTTTAACTTGTCACTGTAACTTCTCAAGTACCCACTTTATTTTTCTTATTCTCAAACTACCCCACAAAAATTAACTTTTATTGACATATTATAAAACTACCTTGAATTTTTTGTTTATTTATTTATAAGGCATATTTAATTAATACTAACTGTTCAAATTCGACCCAAGCCGCAGTAAAGGAGAAGATACTAAATTTACCTGTTCATTAATAATAGACCCCATAGTGTTGTACCTAATTATTTCCATGCATTCCAGAGCATCCAGACGCAACCCCTTGCCGCAATAATGTAACACTTCATAAGAATCTGAATCTAACAATGAATGATTTGATTCCAACAAATGTTTTGCAAAATTCGATCTATCTGGATGCTCATTCCTATATGCCGAAACATGCTCTTTAAATCTAGTATTATAACTTCGGCCTGTCTGTCCTACGTATATCCCATTGCAGTCATTACAAGTAAGCTTGTATACCCCCGATCTAGTTCCCTTATCTACCTGTTCTTTGTGGTTACATAGCCTAGAGTACAAAGAGTTGTTAGTCTTAAAGGCAACATTAATATTGTTTGATTTTAAAATGCCATAAATCTTATCAGACAAACCCCCGACGTAAGAGATGCTAGATCTATATTTGTTAGTAGACTGAGAAGGTAACGCAGCTAGGCTATGTAACCACAAAGAACAGGTAGATAAGGGAACTAGATCGGGGGTATACAAGCTTACTTGTAATGACTGCAATGGGATATACGTAGGACAGACAGGCCGAAGTTTTAATACTAGATTTAAAGAGCATGTTTCGGCATATAGGAATGAGCATTCAGATAGATCGAATTTTGCAAAACATTTGTTGGAATCAAATCATTCATTGTTAGATTCAGATTCTTATGAAGTGTTACATTATTGCGGCAAGGGGTTGCGTCTGGATGCTCTGGAATGCATGGAAATAATTAGGTACAACACTATGGGGTCTATTATTAATGAACAGGTAAATTTAGTATCTTCTCCTTTACTGCGGCTTGGGTCGAATTTGAACAGTTAGTATTAATTAAATATGCCTTATAAATAAATAAACAAAAAATTCAAGGTAGTTTTATAATATGTCAATAAAAGTTAATTTTTGTGGGGTAGTTTGAGAATAAGAAAAATAAAGTGGGTACTTGAGAAGTTACAGTGACAAGTTAAAACATTTGTTTTGGTTTGTTAGTTTAACAGTTGGTAGCATAGCATACGGTTGTGGTAACTCTGAAGATGAGCTCTGGTTGAGTTCGAAACGCGTCAGTGTAGCTTGGTGGTGGTGATGGTTGGGTTTATGTGATTTGTGTGTGTTCGTACAGTGTGGAGGTGGAGGAACTGCATGAACGCACGTTTCTTGCATAAACGTAACTATTGTAAGGTCGCGGGTGAGCAAAGTAATTGTTTTAGTTCATTAATATGGACCTCCGCAAAGTAACGCCTGATTCAATAAATTATTTATTTATCTATATAAGTATGTTTATCGTCGTCTAGTACCCATAGTACTTGTATATGTTGCTTAGTTTGGGACTAGGTCGATTTGTGTAAGATTGTCCCCTAATATTTATTTATTTTATTTATTTTATTTGTTACTGCATTTTATGCTGTGATTAATGAACAATACGTTTGATATTAGGATTGTGAATTTAGTTTAGACGTGATAAGAATAGGTTGTTTGTTTTGAATAATATAATACCTATGCCAAGACATTTTTCATTAAAACTAAACGTTTTTTATTTTGTTTAACAAAAAAAGTAACTGTTCTCATATAAGAAATCCTTGCAATAACCTTTTCCTTACGATCTGTACAGTAATTTTGAATATTTTGTTTGATATGATACGTCTTCAAAAATTTCGTTTTCGGTTTCGGTTTCGGCCGAAATCAGAAAAAAACCGAATATTCGGTTTCGGTTTCGGTTTCGGCTAAAAATCGTGTTTCGGTCGGACACTAGTTACATGTAAGGTAACCGTCCTTGTGCTCGACACTGACCCAATACTTGGCACCTTCAATCTTATATCATAGTAAGAGGTGACAGATGGGTGTCATCTACTGGGCGTTGAGGTGTCGAGCATTGGTACGTTCACCTTAGTGTCCCAAGCAGAATTTTATTGTTTTATGACAAGTACAATCGACTACAAAGAGATCAATACGGACAAAGTTACAAAAATATGTACCTATACACAAACACGACTTTGTTAACTTAATATTTAAGGTGTATGTGTGTGTGTATATATACATATTTTTTGTAGCTTTGGTCGTATATAGATCTCTTTGTAGTAGACTGTACCTACAAATCAATAAAATTACAAATTATCAACATTTATTCAAACAATAAGCAAACAATAGAATCTAATTGTCTAACGCGCGGACGCTTGCTACTGCATTCACTATTTATTTTTGTCAAACGGTATAAGATGTTCACCATCTGATGGTGACAGAGAGAGATGGTGGAAGCCATGGCAAACGCCCGCGCGTTAGACAGGGCCTCTAGTTTCGCCATTACAATCGTCTTCTCTGTATGTATTCTCATATTTTGCATACTTACTTTCTTCAGTGGCGGCGCAGGACCTGATTTGGCATCAGCAAGATATATTATTGCACACCACACAAAAAAAAACATTACCTAGATGACAGATTTTTAAATAAGAAAAAAAAACGTGAAATTTTAGAGACGCGAGACCCTACAGGCGTGAGTTCATTGGCAGTTACTGACGTCGCCGACGTCGCCACCGTTGTCCCTCTTCCGGAAATATTTTCAAGAGCTAAGCTGGAGGCGTCTACTCCAACCCAGCTGGGTTTTTCAACAAATTGCAAGCTAACCATTTTAGATATAAACAGATGTATTATAGAACTAGCGAAAAAAAACGATTCTACAGCGGAGTTTTCTCTACCTCAACGCAATTTGGTAACGGTCGTATGTAGTTGACGTCACAATAAATAAACTTTCTCGTGGTAGGTACTTAGTTTATGCGTTAAATTACCTCATTTTACTCGTAAACATTACTGTTTTGTTTTCAAAGGATACGATTTCGTGAAATAACCCTAATCTACTCCAAACCTGTTCAATTATTGTAAGCCATGTTAGAACCTAAGTATTTAGAGTTGTCGCAACACTTGCAACTAAAAAAATAAGGCATTTAAAAAACGCATCAAACAGCTAAAATTCTTTATTTACCGGTTTATGTATTTTAATATGATATAACCATCATCATAAAATACTTAAATAAATAAATAAATACTTAAAGTTAAATAAAGCGGCCGCTGTATTCATATCTGCTTCTCTTTGAGGTAGGCAGAGAATGCTGAACGCACACTTGCTGCTATCCTGGCATACTGTTGTAGCTTTGTCAACACACATTCAGCTCGGTCAGATTATTGACATAGGTATCTAAGGTTAGGGCGAGTGGGGGTAAGATGAAAAACAGTGTAAGATAAAAACTACTCGTAGCACCCGGTGCTACGAGTAGTTTTTATCTTACACTGTTTTTCACTCACACTAAATAATTTGTCAAGACTAAAGAAATGCAATTAAAAGCTACACAAAAATCGTAAACCAGTCCCCTATTTTTATCCGTGATAAAGTATCTTTGCCTTTAATCATACAATAGTACCCTGTGAATCCAATACACTGTAACTCCCATAGACAACAGTGTACTGAAGATACAGTGTATTGGATTCACAGGGTACAATAGGTAAATGGCCGGATGGCGTAACCTAACCTACGAATAAAGATCACGTCGTAAAACAGTTTGGTGTGTTAGTGTCATTATTTCTCATTTCCGCATAAAGAGTATCACAAAGCAAAAATCAAATATTGGTGAGGATATTTTTATTCCATAATACAGCATTAAGACAAACCGGAATGTCACATTTCGCAATTTCAATATTTTTTGATTCTCATAAAAATAAAAAAAGACTATTCACCACACTAACCAGTGTATCCTTGAATAATTAGGTTTTAACAATTTCTTCTAAATTATTATAAAAATGCTAAGTTATAATTAATTGTGTAAGAGCAATGTACCGCTGAAGATTCTGAGCACTGTTTCCCTGTAGGTAGAAACACTTCTCAAAATGACACCGTGTTTATCTAATACATACATATACCTAAGTTACAAGAATAATCTCGGTTCGCCGTGAGAAATCCACTGTAAATGCAGGCTCGTCACAACTGGCCGACCATTCAACCGTCGATCGGAACTATGATAATGGAAAATACATAACAGCTTACTCTACCTCGTTAACTCCAAAAAATAAACTATCATCATACAATAAGTCGTTCAAAATAAGTGGAATATGCACAAAATTGGTGGAGCCACCATACAATTAAAAGAGGAGCACGTAAAAAGTCGTTATAGTAGTAAAACTCATGACAAAGCGATGTGAATAGGCTGTTGAAGGGCCGCGCGGCAGCGGGGTCCTGGCCGGCCCCCCCTCCGCTCCGCCTGCCTCGCCCCGGCGCAGCCGCGCCCCCGGCCCGGCCTCGCTTCTAGCTCCGCCACGAACATGCTCTCATACAAATCTCCAAAATATTAAAAAGTCATCATTTGTGAATTAACTTTAAATACTTTATTACGACAACTTAATCAACATTATAGTACACATACAAAACATGTTATGCTGTGATTCGTTTTATCACGTGTTAGCTACATACCTATCCACATCACAATGCGCGATCACACAAAAGTGTTGTTTCTTCCCTTCATTTACTGATAATAATTAATTATAAACAAAATTGTATTTTTGCATTAACTTTACACACAATATTTTGTTCATTGTCATCAGGGATCGAACAATCAAGGCATCCGAGCGAGGCGCCAGCCGGGGGCGGCGCGGGCGCCGAATGCGATGCGAGCTCGGTCGCCGGGTGACGACGTATCAGTAAGTAATACATTTATGATTCCGCACATAATACATTGTATTTTATAGCAAATAAAGTTAACATATCTTAAACCATAGTCTCTTTCAGTTATCAGATTTGTTTGTCTGTGTGGCGCACTGGCGGTTAGCGGTTGGCGTTCTTGAGTTGGTTGGAGAGCCAGTCGAGCCCCTCGTAGAGTCCGTCGCCGGAGGTGGCGCAGGTGGCCTGGATGTACCAGTTGCGGTTGCGCAGCGAGTGCAGCCCCAGCTTGTCCGTGATCTCCGCCGCGTTCATCGCGTTCGGCAGGTCCTACAACACGGCAAACCACACTGTCCTCACTACACTGACTACTGACCAACCCTACCCACCACCCACCCATAGACAATGCAACAATTGTTATCTATCTATTGTCTACTAATTTCAATGGTTTTGGGAGCGATCAAGCGGCTTGGCTTTTAAAATTGTACCCAGTATTTTTCACTAAAATTGGTGCAGAGAAAATATTGCTATTAGTGGCTGTTCGTTGTTTTGTTGTTTATGTAACTTAAATAAAGCAATAGGAATAAGCAAGACGTTCAACCACAAAAATATTATAAATAATGTATTTTGTTACGAAGATCACGGATCAGACAAAAAAGTTGGCTACACTGCTACAAAATGTAAATTCTCATATAGCACGCGTCAAACACGCAGATGCTTGACTCAAGTATTAAACCAAGCGTTGTAAATGTTGAAAATACCTGACTTAAGCAAAAATCTACGTGCTTGACGTCAAGCCACTTGATTATCTCCAAAGCCAAAGCGGCCGACACGAAGGTAGGAGCGAGACGGCTATATCTTCGTGATGGTCTATGGCAACGACTACATAGTGAACTCGACTTTTTTTTTAATTTACACATTATTTGCGTGAATTATGAATTAAAATACATGAAAGGCAATAAAAATGCACATTTCTTTTTCATTTTTTTAACGTAAGCCCCCTTTTTAAAAACAACCAAACAATAGTTACACTACTAACTTACTAAATCAAAGTATTGATTCCACCAAAAAGATTGAGAAGATTGTTATGAAATTTAGTTAATGAATTTGAATTAACAAACCATCATATAAGAATATAATCCATAAACAAGTATTAGAGGCCAGAGTGGCACACTTTATTTTGCTATGCAGCATAACTAGTTTAGTTGTCACTAGTCTATAAATAACAGCTATGCCCAAAGTTTGGTCCTCTATAGCTTCTTAAAAATCACTCAAATCTGTTTGAATACCAAGGTTGTTGCCTATTGTGTTACCTTTTTCATCGCCAAACCTAGTTAATCGTAAAGCTACTTAGAATCTTATGTCATTGCATAAAGATTGGTTTTGACGTTGTACTTTGTGACGCATGTATCCTGTTGTTGGCATTCAAAAGGTTAAGTCTAGTTTATCCCAGAGGCATTGCACCCATGGAAAACTAATAAAAGGCTGGTTCCCTATCCCGTGAGAATTTCGAAAAATGTCTTCTTAGTGCACCTCTTTGATTCTCATGGAATATGTTTGTCGAATTTCAAGTCTCTAGCTTCAGTGGTTGAAATTGTGCGCTATCTGTCAGTCGGTCATTCAGTCACAGTATTATTTTATACTGCCTTGGTATAACTAAGATGCCATTATCCGATATCTGCTCGATTTTTAACTTTTAATGCAATATTAATGAGATAAAAAATACCCCTTGGACCTTGGTAGATAATGGCATACTAGATTACGGGAGTATAGGTATAGGTTACAAAACGGGTAGCATGCCCGATTTTATCCTCCTGAGACCCAGAAAATTTATGTGTATTTGAATTAGGAATCCTGTTGTTATTTAGTTAAAGTTCAAAGTCAATTTTGAAATATGTCAAAAAAAAATTGTATGCCGCCTTAGGAGGTTAAAATAGGCACAAGACAAATCAAAGTCTATATACCTGTTTGTTTGCAAAGATCAGCAGCACAGCATCCCGCAATTCGTCTTCGCTTAACATTCGCATCAGCTCCTCGCGAGCCTCGCCGATACGCTCCCGATCATTACTGTCTACTACGAAGATGAGACCCTGAAATTATTATAAATGTTGGTTGACGTAAGTTCACTTCACATGAGCTAACTTGACTAGTAAGCAAGATCTAGATCTGACGTTCTGGACATGAAACCTACTAGGACCTATTATGCAATCTTAATGAAATCAGTGATTTAATAATTATTAATTTACTAGCTGATGTCCGCGGCTTCGCCCCCGCGATAAAACGCGCGCGGTAGATTAAAACGCGTTTTTCCGTGGGAATGAGATATTTCCCATAGTAAAATTTTGCCTATGTCACTCTCGAGCCCATCAACTATGCCATGTGAAAGAAAGACGGACAGACAGACAGACAAACAAACACACTTTCACATTTATAACAACGGTTGTTAAGAAGTAAATTCTGGCCCATTGCACAACTAAACTATTAAGTTTCTGAGTATTGACAATGTGAACCACAGGAAAAAATGCTATATTTACTATTCTGTCACATGCAACAAGTACATACAGATTTTTTCCCATAGTTAACATTGTCAATATTCAGAAACTTCATAGTTATGCAATGTGTCAGGATTTACTTCACAATGGCTGTTGACTTTGGTTGTTTTAGAAATCACATATTCCATTGGCAGTTGTAGTTGGTTTAATTTAAGGGATAAATATGATTTCAGTTTCAAAATGGGAAATTTTAGGTTAGAATTAGAATTATCTTTTTATTTTAAGAAGATTTCCTTTCTAACTTGTTTGTCAAGTATGTCCTCAATGTTTAGTTGTAACCACAACATAATTTTTTTATCTTTGCATTGTACTTAAATAAAATAATACTTATATAATGATTTAGATTCTTTGGAAGTACCAATAAGACAAGTCAAGACAAGTAGAAGAAGAAGTAGAAGTCATATTTAAAAAAAAAATACATAACAATAATAGTTTGTTTTCCTTAAAATAAAAGTACTTAGCACACAACAAGGTTGAGTCCTCCTATATAAACTTGAGTCAGCAGGCCTCGCTCTTCTAAAAACTACATACATTTAAACTAGCAATTTACAATTATACAGTTTTATTCAATCTAAACTAGTTTACTTAACCTAAAGATACTATTGTTTGTGTATGTGTTGTACACACATTAAAGGCTTAATTAAAACAAAAACATGATTGCATCCTTTGTGTAGAAAATTAGTCATACAAACTATATGGGTAACTTTCATCACACAAACAAATCAATTTTGTTTTCATTAAAGCCCTTAATTGTGTACAATTTTTTTGAACACAACTCATAGGTTATGTGTGGCCATCAGGCAGGAAATCATTCATTTCATACACATCATGCACGAGTGAGTAAACACAATTGTTAAAGTGGGAGGAATCAAAATGTCATAAATGCTAATACTGATAAGCCAGAACTTATTTAATCTGTTCTGTGTAATCAAAATTACCCAACCAAGTAAGGAGAAACTATGCTTAGTGCACAAGAAATTATACATGATATATGGACCATTATGAAAGTGTAAACCTTGTATTTTACAACTTTTATACCATGTTCTATGTATTTAAGTATTTATTTATCTATATAAGTATGTTTATCGTCGTCTAGTACCCATAGTACAAGCTTTGCTTAGTTTGGGGACTAGGTTGATTTGTGTAAGATTGTCCCCTAATATTTATTTATTTATTTTATTTATTTATGTTGTACAAGTTTTCTTTTAAATATTAAATTAAGATGTAATTATAAATAAGATTTTGCTACTGCCACTTGCAAAAGATTTTATAAAATAATGTTCCTAAAATTACCCACATATGAAAAGTAGTCATGACTTGAGAGTAATCTCATAATAAGGACAGAGCTAGAATAATGGTGACACATTCAACTTTCACCTGCCTCTTTCAATCAGAAAGTGATAAATGACCTGCTTATTTCACAAATACTAAAACAATTTAAAGGAAAGAGTTCCAAAGCAACACATAATATGACACAAATACTGATTGCACTTCTGAATTGTCCCTTCTGATCTTACATGTTGCTTGTGAACTTATTCTTTCAATCTTTCACAATAAGATTGACATACCTGTGTATTTTGGAAGTAATGCCTCCACAGTGGTCGGATTTTGTCTTGGCCGCCGACATCCCACACGGTGAAACTGATGTTTTTGTATTCTACAGTTTCCACATTAAAACCTGAAAATTTCAAAATCATGAAATTGTAGCTGTTGAGAACTTATGTAAGGGTAGAATGACTGAGATATTAAAGAACTAAAACAATTACTTTGCTCACCCGCGACCTTACAATAGTTACGTTTATGCAAGAAATGTGCGTTCATGCAGTTCCTCCACCTCCACACTGTACGAACACACACAAATCACATAAACCCAACCATCACCACCACCAAGCTACACTGACGCGTTTCGAACTCAACCAGAGCTCATCTTCAGAGTTACCACAACCGTATGCTATGCTACCAAATGTTAAACTACTACTACTACTACTACTACTAGTTTAACATTTGGTAGCATAGCATACGGTTGTGGTAACTCTGAAGATGAGCTCTGGTTGAGTTCGAAACGCGTCAGTGTAGCTTGGTGGTGGTGATGGTTGGGTTTATGTGATTTGTGTGTGTTCGTACAGTGTGGAGGTGGAGGAACTGCATGAACGCACATTTCTTGCATAAACGTAACTATTGTAAGGTCGCGGGTGAGCAAAGTAATTGTTTTAGTTCATTAATATGGACCTCCGCAAAGTAACGCCTGATTCAATAAATGAGATATTAAACTTTGGAAAATTAAACCCCTGTTCAATTAGTAATATTGTTATTTCCCCAAACAATACAATACCAAAAATTCAGCGCAGCTAGCATCATTAGCATTTTGTTCCTTGTTCAGTACTTCTATTCTATCTGGCTATCCCGCTACATACCTATCAGAACAAGGGAAAACCAAATCTGCTGACTTCTAGCCTATACCTTGACAAGCTCGTGCGCGGCGCTCGGCGGAACCTTGTCGCAGGGAGCCTCTGCTGTCCTTAACAAGATTGTTTTTAATAAGTGCGGCAAATACTGACTGCGACAGGGTTCCGCGGAGGGTTGCGCACAAGCTTGTCGGACTATAATGACTCAACTTATACAAAATTCTGTGACAGCTATAACAAAAGCTACAAAACTTTACTGGCTGTAACCCACTACTATCTAAGACAAAACAGCATTTAAAAGTAAAACGATAAAACAGCACATCATGCACGAAATTAGGTTATCCTATTACTGTATTTATATAACTGAGGAGTAAGAGAGGAGAAAGTATTAAAACGGATATTTACAGAAACAAAGGGCAAAAAGGCAGGTATTTTAAATCAATTCAATCAAAAACCAAACTTTTTGAGTAAGAAATTCTGTGTCATGGGAAATTTCATTTGTCTCGGGCATTGCTCTGTTTGTTTCCATAATTATTCTTACTATATTTATCTCTGGTTTAGTTGATAGTATCTGTTTGTCAAATATAAGCTCTAGTTCGAAAGGCTCGGTCACACCACAATGACATTTTGTAGCTTGCTAGTTGTCATACCATTTTAGCTTCAAACCGCCACTACTATTGACCTTCTTATACATATTACTATGATGTGGCAAATGGACTTTGACACAATTTCTTACATAATGGCAAAATATTATTAATTGTCATGTAAATAATTATGTAGCCTATTTTAGAACTGGATTTTAACCAACATGCAAAAACTAAAAAAATAGACATGATCTGGTCTTGTTTGTCTTATGTGACACAAGTTTTATAAATTAAAATAAGATAACATTGCTTTGACTCTTGCATGGATTTAGTCTTAATTAATTATTCTAGTCAGGTATGACCCCAACAATTTAACAATTTAGCACAAAATGATATCTAGGTAAGTGGCAGTCTTAGTAAACAATGTATTGAAGAAAGCAAGCCCAAGCAATCCACTCAAGGCAAGAAACAGTAGAATGTCATAATCAATATTGCAAAAACCATGCCACATTTGCAATTTATAATGATTAAAACCGTCACTATTATTATAAATTACAAGTACAACAACAATTAACTAAGTAGGTTAATTACATTTCCTGGATCATGAACCCTAAAAAGTTAATCATATTAATTGTTAATTGACTACTATAAAATACTATATCAGAAACCTAAAGTGATAAGTAAATCTTGATGACTAATACAAAAAACTCATGATTATCAGTGAACATATGTTAGATGTGCAAATTGTTTAGTGCTAGTTGTATACATACTCACCAATAGTTGGGATTGTTGTAACAATTTCTCCTAATTTGAGTTTGTACAGGATTGTGGTTTTACCAGCGGCGTCAAGACCAACCATCAATATTCTCATTTCCTTCTTGCCAAATAGGCCTTTAAATAAATTTGCAAACATATTCCCCATTTTTCAGCCTTGTATGTATTCTGAAAGAGAATATAATTATAATTTTAAAAAGACATTCTCCGTGAGTCATCCCTCCATCAGTCTACACGTTAATCAATGATAATGACATGGCAAGTTGCTGGAATCCCGCAAAGAAAAATTGAATTATTTTATGTTAATGCATCAACAACGAAACGATTCTTTGAATATTTTAATTGAGATATAGCGATTACTGATCACTACCCTTTGGGCAAGAGTTATAATCCCTTATACTTTCAACAAAGATCAGCTAACACCGTTGTAAGGAGCTGCGGTCACCACCCTCGGCTTGAAGCGTCGTCATATCACAACTTTTACACGTTCTTGATAAATAAATGAATTTTAGGCCACTTTCAGAACTTATAAATAAGTAATACTTACGTTTCCACACAAAAATACCTTCACTAACGAGAAAAAAACGCTATACTTAAAACGAAATCTCAGAAATCCGCTGGATGTCAAAATGGCGGCGAACGTGGAAGTTGTTCGTGCTTATGCCACGTATCTTTGAAAGTGGCCAGGAACAATAACGTTATAGATTTGAACAACTATAGTTTTCTTGCTGAATAAATTTTTACTAAAAATAACTACGTAAAGTAGTAGAAAAAAAAATAATTACCTAAGATATAAATTTATTGCAGAACTGCCAGGCCAGTGTGTATAATATATATGTAATTTGGAGGATGTAATTAGTTGCAGGCGTTATTTTTAATGGCTTGAATAGTTTTGAAATGTTGCCTGTTTCTTTATTTCTTCTAATATTACCGTATAACGGAACGTACAATGTCAATTGTCATTTTGTCAAGTGTCAAAAATGTAAACAAAACGAATTTAGAACCTTATTCAGCTTTTGATTAATCTTATCAATTTTAATAACAAAAACGCAAGCATGGACCTAATGACCTGGTTAGCAAAGCCGCCAAAGTATACAACCTTTAGAATAAACAGAATGAAAATCTTTGATATTAAAGTATTGGAACAATTTTTACAAAAGGTTTGTTTATTATCGGAATGCATTCTATTCTACACTGTATTTGACTCTATACTTATTGATACAATTTTTCTAGCAACGTGAAGATCAAAATTTTTTGGAAATTCCTAAGTTTTACCATCTAACCACAGACTGCTTAGTTGTTGAGCAATGGCCTGTGGATGTACAACCAGAAAACAATATCAGTGAGGTTATTGTAGATGCTATGTGTGGCGCAGCAGTGTTGAGGGGCGCCCATGTGTTTGCGCCTGGAGTAATGGGCCTTCCTGCAGGTTTTTTATTTTATTTTTCTTACACTTTTATTCAACTTCCATCCTAGCACTGGGCTAGTCTGCACTGCTCCTTGTGTACATTTATCGTAGTAAATAAGCTCTGCAGCTAACTGAATATTGATCACAATGTGATCTAAAATAAATGGTTTTTTTTTGTCTGTATGTAACAGGTTGCAGCATCAATGATAAAGTCAACATTTATGGAGACTTGGAAGGGAAATGCAAAAAAGGTCTAAAGGTGGTGTATACTGGAAAGAAACAATTTGTAGGAACCGGATATTTAAGGATGGTGCGCCATGAGCTTTTTAATGATGGCAGCCAACCTAGGTATCACATTGATTCACAAATATGATGGAAGTAAGTAAGTAATTAATAATTCATTCTTTAATAAGTACTATAATTCCAGTGGGGTAGCTGTTGAAGTAATACTTCCAGCATCAAGGTTGCCAGTTGTCAATGAATCAATTTACCCTAAAGGCACCTTGCTTCTCCAAAATCTACCATCAATGGTTTGTGGCTGGGTTGTGAATGCTAGACCAAATGAACACATTCTGGACATGTGTGCTGCCCCCGGTAATAAGACTACACACATGGCTGAAATGTCTAATAATCAAGTTAGTATGTTTTTTTTGTTAAAACTGTCATTTTAATACAAGCTTTTCAACCAACTTTGATTTTTGTAGACTGTACTTGTATTGACATCCAACCTACATATACATCATAATGTAAAAATTCAAGTCAATCTGACCACCACCAACATACCTAGAGACAATGGAACAGGTGAAACTAAATAAAAGCTTGTAATAAAAAGTGAATTTATCTAGAAGCATTCAAAAGTGGCCAATGTGGCTTCATACTGCTTTGAAATGTGAAATGATACAAGTACAGCAGATATACACTCTTCACAGGCTGTGATTTAATTTAGCTTAGCAGTTATCTTAAACTACATTTTGATCTTGAATCTCTTATTAAGCTCAAATAGTTATGATGATTCCATTATTTGTATTTTTCCAGGCAGTTATAGTAGCAATAGATAGAACTCTGCAAAAGGTGAATAAAATACAAGAAAACTGTGAAAATCATGGAGTTACATGTGTAAGAGCATATCCTTTTGATTCAACTAAATGTCATGCAGATGATGGTGGGTCTATTGATTCAGCTCCCCCATACAAATCAAATATATTTGATAAAGTACTCCTTGATGGTCCTTGCAGCGGGTTGGGACAGAGGCCCCAGTTAACCAACAAAATGACACCCAAGATGCTTCAATCATACAAATTTGTACAAAGAAAGTTGTTTGATGCAGTAAGTATTTTAAAGTGATAAATCTTGACTTTAGTTCTTGCGCAGATTTCATCATTTCTAATGCGATCCCTCAGAAAAACTCCGAGCATAGCCCTCTCCATTGCCCTCTGAGCGGCTTTGAGCTTCCTTATTGCCCATTGTTAGCATCCACATCTTAGTGCCATAAGTCATCACTGGCAACACACACTGGTCAAAGACTTGACTTGAGACAGCAGCAGCAGCTTGAGGCAGTATAGAACTCCAATAAGATGGAGCGAAGACCAGATGGCACAGGACCAATCTGTTTGGCGAGCCTTGGGGGAGGCTATGTTCAGCAGTGGACGTCTTTCGGCTGAAATGATGATGATGATAAATCTTGTTTGTTTGTATGTAGAAGGTAACAGGCTACTTTTATTCCAGAAAAGAGCAAAATACTCATAAGATGCAGACGAAATTCTGGGCAATGCCCAGAAGGTTGAATCAACTTTTCTTGCCACCTGTTGCTATGGTTACACAAATTTTGTCTCCAGGACAGCCTAAGTATTTTTCTATGAAACAGTATGAAGATGTCACTTAAACAACTGGGGACAGATTAAACAACACAAAAAAGTTGATTCACCCAGTAACTTATAAAATAAATTAACTAGCCTTCCGTCCGCAGCTTCGCCCGCGATAAATTAATTTTCCCGTAGGAAAAGGTATTTTCCCGGGGTAAAAAGTAGCCTATGTCACTCAGTGATGGATGATGTAGCTTTCTAATGGCAAAAGAATTTTTAAAATCCGGTCCATTAGTTTTGAAGCCTATTCAATGCAAACAAACAAACAAACAAACAAACAAACAAACAAACAAACAGACAATCAAATCTTTCCTCTTTATAATATTAGTATAGATCAGTGGTTTTCAAACTTTTTCAAGACGCGGCCCCCTCTGGTTTGAAAAATATTTGGCGACCCCCTGCTTACCTCCACTTAGTTATATGTATTATCTGACGTTGATAATACAAACATTGAATAATCATACACAATAACGGTGAGAGTATTTGATAGATACTGCGACCCCGTTCAGGGGCATCCGTGACCCCCCAGGGGGTCGCGACCCACAACTTGAAAAACACTGGTATAGATAATTGTGAGTGTAACATCCATCAGCAAGACAGCCTGTTCCACAGTACAAAACAAAAGAATCACAGAAGAGGATGTCTTGTTGATGGTAACATCTGAAAGAATTAAAAATTATCTAAAATTAAACATTTTTCTTAATATAGGCTGTGAAAGTACTGAAAGTAGGAGGAGTATTAGTTTATAGCACTTGTACTGTAACCGAAGATGAGAATGAGGCTATGGTAGCATGGGCCTTGGAAAAGTTTCCTTGCTTACAACTAACCGCTGCTGAACCACTTCTTGGGGGCCCAGGAATGCCATTTGACAGGCTTACTGATGACCAAAGGTAAGTCTGACACTTTTTTTAAACTTTTTTCAATGCAGTCACAACCAAAAAGCAGGCTTGTGCATTCAAATATCTTAAAATTGTACACTTCCATGAAAGTCACAAATAATGTTTACTTTACCAGAAATAAGGAATGGGTTTCTAAAGTGTGTTAGGTTCTATTTTGAAATAAAATTCCCATTTTATAAAAACTAAGTATATTTTTTTTTCATACAATTTAGGCTAGTGTTTGGCCGCAATCACAATCAACCAATTTTCCTGATGGAAAGCGAAGATGAGGCCACACAACATAATTATTGCTTAGGTGCCAAATTACTGATACTGGTCACAGAGGCCCTACCACGAAGTGCATAATTCGAACTTCGTTTCGTGCCGTCCCGCTCACGCTAATGGTATTTATTACGAGAGTGAGAGAGACCGCACGATCCGAACTTCGAACTTCGAATTTCGTAGTAACCCCCCAGGGGTCGGACAAAAAGTGCGGATGACGTAAAAATGTCGTAATCTTGCACACAGGATGATGTTTGTATTTAAACTTCCGTGTGACATGTAGTAACGAAGTAGTATTAATGAAGTAACAAAATAATCGTAAATAAATCAATGGAATTCAGTGAATAAAATAAATTTCACGAAACTTGTTACCATAAGTACGATTATTTGAAATTAATAATTAATTAATTATTTGGCAAATAGCGTAGTCTTAGGTTTGATTCGGATGGCATGGTAACTGTTTTTGCATATTCACCATCAATGCATTTTTTTATGAACTTGCGGAAGTTTTCATTTTGAAGTTGCACCCAGGGTATGTTTGCTGCAATCATAAAATTTGTAAGGTTCAAATTAAATTCACTTTGCCCTTTTTTTCTACGTTTCTGACATGTTTGGTTGTCTTCACATGTCTTTTAATATTGCTTACCTTCGTTGGTATATCTTGATTACAGCAAGAGCAGTATACGAGGGGCGTTCAATATAAAGTGAGAATGAGATGCAAACTCTTTTAATATTACGAAATTAAATACTGGCCGGTAAAGCTATCTATCTAGCTGATTGCTATGAAAAAAAAAAACTAACTGTCTTTTGTTTAAAAAAATATACGGTAATTTCTTTGCAATGCTATTGAGTACGTTAGCGAAAATGGAGAAAATTGAACTGCGCGCCGTTATCAAATACTTGTATTTGAAAAATTTTTCTACGGACCAAGTCAATTTGGATTTGCGGGACACTTTAGGGTCTAATGCTCCTCCGTATTCGACAGTCGCACGTTGGTGCGCCGAATTTAGACGTGGAAGAGCATCGACAATGGACGACCCCCGCTCCGGACGCCCTACTACAGCAGTAACTGAAGAAATTGTGAAAAAAGTCGAAAACTCAGTTTTGGCGGATCGTCGTGTCACAGTTCGTTTTATTGCTGAAAATGTAAAGATTTCAACGGGGAGCGTGCATAATATATTACATGAACGCTTGGGTATGAAAAAGGTATCTGCGCGTTGGGTACCAAGAATGCACTGACACGCAAAAACAAACTAAACTAGAGATTTGTCAAGAAGCTTTGAACCTGATGCAGCAAGACCGGGAACTTTTTTTGGCGCGATTTATAACAATGGACGAAACATGGCTCCATCATTACGACCCTGAAACGAAACTGCAGTCTATGACATGGAAAAGGCCATCATCTCCAACTCCGAAGAAATTCAAGGTGAGCCCATCTGCCGGTAAGGACATGGGCTCTGTTTTTTGGGATGGTAAAGGGGTATTAATGATTGAGTATGAGCATGGAGCCACTATTACGGGCACTTTATACGCCAAACAAATAGCAACATTGCGCAACGAGATCCGCGAAAAACGGCGAGGTAAACTCTCGAAAGTTGTGCTGTTCCACCAGGACAATGCCTCGGCACACAAGTCCGCCGTTGCAATGGCTGCAATTCGTTATGCTGGGTTCGATATCCTTAAGCACCCTCCGTATTCACCAGATCTCGCTCCCAGAGATTTCTACCTATTTCCGAGATTGAAACAATACCTGAGGCCAGAAATTTGAAGACGACGACGCGGTAGTCGCTGCAGTACAAGATTTTTTAAGTACTCAAGATGAGACCTTTTTTAAAAATGGAATTTTAAGTTTAGGAAAAAGATATACTAAGTGTATTATGCTAAAAGGTGACTATGTCGAAAAATAAAATGACATTTAGTAAAAGTTGTTTATAACATACTCATTCTCACTTTTTATTGAACGCCCCTAGTATCTAGCTGATTGCTATGAAAAAAAAAACTAACTGTCTTTTGTTTAAAAAAATAAACGGTAATTTCTTTGCAATGCTATTGAGTACTCTAGCGAAAATGGAGAAAATTGAACTGCGCGCCGTTATCAAATACTTGTATTTGAAAAATTTTTCTACGGACCAAGTCAATTTGGATTTGCGGGACACTTTAGGGTCTAATGCTCCTCCGTATTCGACAGTCGCACGTTGGTGCGCCGAATTTAGACGTGGAAGAACATCGACAATGGACGACCCCCGCTCCGGACGCCCTACTACCACATGAATAAATACGGAGTAGAATAAAAACTTCCGAACAGAGCTCGAAATCCTTACCTATTATCATAGGGTTGTCACTCGGTAAAAAAAAATAATTAAGAATCAAAATATTTTATTCAAACAAGTACCTAAGTATCTAATATCTGTATATCTACAAACACTACAACAGGTAGGCATCTTTAAAAACAACCGAACACCCGAACTATGTAGCTAAACGCTAAACAGTCGCGTCGTCGCTGGCGGCACACCTGAACTTTGTCTACTCACAAAGCTAGTTCAAACCGGTTTGTCTCCGAGCGGGCGCCGGTGCACGCCCCCCCCCCCCCGTCCTGTCTGTACAGGTCACGCACACATTATGTTGTGCGTGTAGTAGTGTAATGCGTGCGCGGCGTTGTTTGATGTTTTTATTCTGCTCTTTATTTATTCATGTGCTACTACAGCAGTAACTGAAGAAATTGTGAAAAAAGTCGAAAACTCAGTTTTGGCGGATCGTCGTGTCACAGTTCGTTTTATTGCTGAAAATGTAAAGATTTCAACGGGGAGCGTGCATAATATTTTACATGAACGCTTGGGTATGAAAAAGGTATCTGCGCGTTAGGTACCAAGAATGCTTACTGACACGCAAAAACAAACTAGACTAGAGATTTGTCAAGAAGCTTTGAACCTGATGCAGCAAGACCGGGAACTTTTATTGGCGCGATTTATAACAATGGACGAAACATGGCTCCATCATTACGACCCTGAAACGAAACTGCAGTCTATGACATGGAAAAGGCCATCATCTCCAACTCCGAAGAAATTCAAGGTGAGCCCATCTGCCGGTAAGGTCATGGGCTCTGTTTTTTGGGATGGTAAAGGGGTATTAATGATTGAGTATCTCGAGCATGGAGCCACTATTACGGGCACTTTATACGCCAAACAAATAGCAACATTGCGCAATGAGATCCGCGAAAAACGGCGAGGTAAACTCTCGAAAGTTGTGCTGTTCCACCAGGACAATGCCCCGGCACACAAGTCCGTCGTTGCAATGGCTGCAATTCGTCATGCTGGGTTCGATATCCTTAAGCATCCTCCGTATTCACCAGATCTCGCTCCCAGTGATTTCTATCTATTTCCGAGATTGAAACAATACCTGAGACGCCAGAAATTTGAAGACGACGACGCGGTAGTCGCTGCAGTACAAGATTTTTTAAGTACTCAAGATGAGACCTTTTTTAAAAATGGAATTTTAAGTTTAGAAAAAAGATATACTAAGTGTATTATGCTAAAAGGTGACTATGTCGAAAAATAAAATGACATTTAGTAAAAGTTGTTTATAACATACTCATTCTCACTTTTTATTGAACGCCCCTAGTACGTGTTTGTCAAGTACCTCCATAAACGGAAAATTGCCACAACATTCGAGTAAAGATGACATTTTACAGCGTTTTTATATACATTAGTAAATATAAATTTTAGCTAAATATAATCGTGAAGATACAATAGCTAAACAATAACGAAGTCAATTTATTGTGCATCTGATTGACATGTCAGTCAAAAACGTACTTACTCATTTCAAGTGGCGATATCGTTGAATAAAGAGGGTTGATAAATGATAAGTGATAATTGTTTATGAAAATCAAAAATACTATTTGAAATCATCCTATAAGTGGTTTGACGTCATCCGCACTTTTTGTCCGACCCCTGCTGGTCAAGAACCAAAACTAGTAACTTTGCTATTCCGCCACCACACGTCTTACGAAAGACGCAGCGTATCTAATGTGCGTCACATATAAAAGGGCTCGATAGGTTTAACAACATCTGATATAACTATAACATCCATACTAATATTATAAATGCAAAAGTGTGTATGTCTATATATTATGTCCTCAAGTGAATAATCCTCAGTTTAAAATGAACATAAATATAAGATAAAATAGCTCATTGAAATAACGACTTTATTATTTACAGTGGAGAGTTCATTTTAATTAAAACTTTGTTTGTTTGTTTTGGCTGCATGTCTACGACGCATTCAAATTTCATACTAAATACAAACACAGAAAAAACCCCAGATAAAAGACCAATGCTGGGAATCTAACCCAGGTCCTTGGCATTCCGTGCCGCGTGCTTACCCCTACACCACCACTGGTCAGGAGTTTACACGCAAATTTTTCCTATGCATCATACATTCCAGCCTGCCATCATCACTTATGCATGATGCATAGGAAAAATTTGCGTGTAAACTCCTGACCAGTGATCAGTGGATTATTATTAATTCGATTTAATAGCATTGGGCTAGGTTGGGTGAGGTTTATTTTTCTTAAACAGTTGTAGAAAGTTTTCTTCACCAGCAAATCGAATTATATCAAACTAGCCTTCCGTCCGCAGCTTCGCCCGCGATAAATTAATTTTCCCGTAGGAAAAGGTATTTTCCTGCAGTAAAAAGTATCCTATGTCACTCAGTGATAATGTAGCTTTCTAACGGCAAAAGAATTTTTGAAATCGGTCCAGTAGTTTCGGAGCCTATTCAATGCAAACAAACAAACAAACAATCAAATCTTTCCTCTTTATAATATTAGTATAGATGTAGCATTATTCCAATTGTTACAGTTAAATATATAAAATAAAATGTTGTTATATTTATTTATATTCTTTACAATCTTCAATTACACACCCCTATAAAATCCACCTTGCTTCACTTCCACATAAATTCACCGTATGTCACGCAGAATTAAATATATAAATAACCAATACCACACGAAAAACTAATGAGTTTGAAACTATTAAAGAGTTCACTTTCAATTCTCACATGGTACCTACTTGTATTCGAAAATAAACATGTGCCTATACTTTTTGCTATATCCTTACATTAGCTGTGTGTGTGTACTTAAAAATATAATTACAATAATAACAAATAAAATAAAACTATAAATATTCTAAATTAAAATAAAATATTATGGAAAAGTGTGATACTGTTGTCATTGTGACTCGTGACTTAGTGTTTATTGTACCAATTTTCCTTGCTTGAGCTGGCTCATCCATCATATAGGACAGTGTTTTTGTAGGTGTGGGTCAGCTCCGAGAAAGTCTTGTGACTAGATCGAATGAATTTTTTTGAAGGATATTCATGGGTTTTTTAAGGTTAATCGTACAAATTGGGTTTTAGGGGGTCGCGAAGTAATTTTGATGGTCATTAAGGGCCGTGACGCCAAAAAGTTTGAAAAACACGGATATAGGACAAGGAAACATATCACATATCAATATCACAATTTTTACAACTTTTTTATGGCAACCATTTTATTGAGAATGTTCCTTTGACAGGCTATTCAAATTAAAGCCATTGTAATGTAATGAACATGGAAAAAAATCACCTATTGCTAACAGAAGCTCTAATTTTGCAATGCAATATTTTATCAATACCTGCCAACATGCCCATTAATCATGGCATATTGATTTTATTATAGTAAGCGAGCCCGAGAAGCTAAATGTAGATTTGCTCGAGCGTTGTGAGGCCGTATTAGATTTCGAAGATTAGATAATATAAAAAAAATACTTGGAAGTGTAGGTACTCAACGGGATGCAAGGTGTCCCCATATATTAATATGCTGCATTTGAGTAAATCTGAAAACCCTCTCTTGGAACTCCCCTACTATTAGATTCTATATGGAATAGAAAAAAACAAGAAGAAATGTCATAATCATAAGCCTCAGGTTGTACTTGTACCGAAACCAGTGTCGCCGGAAATGCTCACATACACATTCATGCACACTTTGAAATCTTGGGGTCTTTGGCCGTAGGTTTTATTCGGCAAAAAAATTCTGAACCGGTAGCATAATTGGAACTTTATGACAGCGGTATTTATTGTTGGCAGTCTATTTGTATTTAAATGAAAATTGTATACAATGTGCTGTCACCTAGCGTGTAATTGCAAAGAAATAATTTGACAGTAGTTTATAAAAAAAATGTAGTCATCACCAGATAAAATGTCTCTAAAATATTGCATTGTACAGTGACTCTATATGAAAGCATTTAAGTGTCAATTTCGCTGAGTCGATCGCCGCACGCAACATACTGTGGCCGCAACAGTGCAAATAACCCTCCGGCAGTCGGGTAAAAACATGGTAGTCGGCCGCGCACGATGAAAGACAGGTGCCACCGCCTCACATGGCCGCCGCCCACCGCAGTAACCGGACAGACTAATGTGAAGACAACGTTCGTTCGCCGAAGTAGTTTGAAACAAGTTCGGTGAAAGCAGTACATGAACGAAGTACCGTAGTGTGTTTAAATGTTTACAAAAATACTGGGTGCTACTCGAATTAACAAATTAAAAATTGACAACGAAGTTGACGTGACTATACTCAGTTAAACTTATTTATGATCATCATGTGTTGTTGCAAATTCCTCTTGTTTTTTTTTTATATCGGTAGATTATGTATTTAAATAAATAAGTAAATGTTTTTACACTAACTTTCTACGTACTAGCATTAAAATCTTTGTACTTAAAGTCCCAAAACATTCAAAAAGATGAGAACTCTTAATTATTTTGAATAATATGTTATACTTTGTACTAAGTAACTGACACACTCAGAGATATCGATTTATAGTTATTTCCCACAAGCCATTTTCTTTTTAATTTTTCTACAACAATACAATTTAATAAATAATAATAACAATCTTGAGCAATATATGTGTATGTATTTACTGTTAAATCTGACATCTCTGACTGTGGCAGTTATTGCTAAAGCAATGTAAATACTTAAGGTTATCTATCACATTTCGAGGCAGGAGTTATTGTTATTACTTGTTACAGAGGTATGCTACAGAGGTTCGGTCCAAAAGAAGATCACTTAAGGCTTGTGAAACATCCCATCTACAGAGATTCAATAGGATTCTTTATAGCAAAGTTCATCAAAAAAGAATCATTCGATGAGAGTGAACAGATTTATGACCGGATACATTAATTATAAGGTAATAAATGTAAGTTATTTGAGCATAAGTTTGTTCTTATTTTTACCCGATTTCAGATTTTAGATTTACTCATTGTATTTGTCTAAGAAGTGGCAAGTTCCGTTTTTTTGCTGAACGGACAATAACTAGTCTCTCAGTGGTCCCTAAGTGTAATCTCCACTCTAGACACATGAGTATACAATAGAGAAGTAGCCTTTGTTCGGCGATATTTTAAAACTTTGAAACTAAACGGTATCAGATATCTGGCCGAACTCAGTTCTACTATCCGCGCTCCATGTTCCCGTGGTTTATAAATAAATAAATCACATAAATCATTAGTTATCAATCATTGAGCACACATAGCAGTATGCATTATCTTGGCAAGATAGTAGAATTTAGCCGTAATACATAACATAAACCATATTGACAACACATGCCAATACAATATGATTACAATCTAATTTCGCATTGGATGGCATGGAACCTATAAAGTAAAATAATTGGCTAATCTCATATTGGAAGTTACCGTAATTTTTTAGACTATTTCAGATGTTTAAAGCGAATCTATGCGCACCCATAGACCTTTATCAGCTTTTAGCAGGAAACCTCGTTTTTCAAATTTTATGGGGTCTTCGGTTTTTGGGCAAACAGAAAATTTGAAATTCTGCAAAAGCGTAACCATTGACAGTTTAGCTGAATACATGGCGAATCGTAGACCTGAAAACAAATAAGTATATTAAATTGTACAAAAGTAAACTTTAAATCTATAACCAAAATTTATTTACATTATTATTCAAATGTATGCAGGCCAAAGAATGACTTTCACATCTAAGTTAACCTGTTTGAAGAAATCAAGTTTGTTGGTATGGTATCTGACGCAACAACACATACTTTTTGCTAAAAACACGTGATCTATATCGTTAAAAACGATGATTCATTCATGACTTGGTGAATCAAAATAAATACTTACCTGAAATCCATACTTCCATACTATAAATGCTTTTTTTTTAAACCCTTCCCTTTTCTTTCCACCAATTTGTATCCTTCGCAAATCTTAACTACATATGTATAGGTAATTAGTATACTAATATTATAAACGTAAAAGTTTGTAAAGCCTACACTAAGATGTGATAATTTCCCTTTAATACTTTTCACATTTTTCAAGCCAATGAATTTATAAGTGAATATACCTACGTCATATGGTCATTGCTCAAATATATTAAAGTCTTACCAATACAGTTTCGGGGCCCAGCACCAAAAGCTAGAAACAAATGAGAGGGTCTATTTTTCTTCTCCTCTCCAATAAATCTTTCTGGTATAAACTCCTCCGGTTGAGGATAAATATTGGGGTCTCTTTGGATTCCGTAAATCGGAATCGCAACCACATCGCCGACATCGACTTGCACTGATGTGCCGGGCAGAATGTATGTTTTAGTACACACTCTATCAACCCGAGCTACTGGGGGGTACAGGCGTAATGTTTCTGGAATTTAAGTTTCAAAATTAACCCTTTACCTACGGGCACAATCTGAATAAATATGAATTCTCTACCTAATGACAGTGACAGAAAGTCTATTTTATACTAAACATACTGTCAACTATAGTTGACACCCGTCGGTAAAGGGTTAAAATTCAATTTTCACCTCACTTCGCCAAAGGTAGGCCGAGCATGCTTAGACGGTTGTAGCTAACCCGTATTTCTAATATCACAATCGTAATTTATACCATCCAATGTTTAGTAAGAAGATTACGAAGAAATGATTTGGTGAAAATAATGCAATTTGATGTTGCAACAGCAAATATTTTAAGGCAGACGTTTAGAACAATGATTTTAATTACCTACCAAGTAGAAATCCTTCTAAATAGGTCAGTTGTGACAAAAGTTCGTAAGACATTTCTTTGCCATCAGTTAACTCTCGGACATGAGTGCGAAGTTTTTCCTGTAGTTCTGGCTTAGTTGCCAGCATGTGAATGGCAAATGACAGTAATGTACTGGACGTCTCATAGCCCGCTATAAGGAAAAGTAGAGACTGCGCGTCGATCGTGTCGTCGTCTAATACTGAAAGATTCAATAAAAGTTTAATAAAAGTGTGGAAATTACCAGAATTTCTTGATGAAAATGTCAAGGAAAGCTCTTACACGTTCGAGATTGAAGACTTTCTGAATCACCATTATCATTTTGAGCTGCATCTATTAGAAGTTGCAAAAAGTCATTCCTTCTGCAAGAAATAAATACTTGTAGAAATGTGGAATATTTGTCTTAAACATTACATTATATCGATGGCCCAAACGAATAAACGTGCAAAGGTCCTTACACAAAAAAATTTTTTTTGCTTCTTATGCTTTTATATAACCTTAGGCACGTTGTAAATTTTTTTAAGCCAATTCGATTTACCGTTTATGAATAATATGTATTTAATTTTTATTCGTGGGTAATTTTCCATATAAATTAACACGAATAAGATTCCAAGAGAGTGTTGCCGTTTTAACAATTTTGTTACTATACACGAATAAACGTGCAATGGTTTTCTACATTGACTTTTTTTTATTCCAATTTTAGTAATATGACTTTGCACGTTTATTCGTATTAAACTTTGTTAGCAAGATTCGTGTAAACTAGCATTACACATTTGATCGCCTTCAATCTTGTCAGCCAAATTTTAGTTTAATCATTTTAATAAATTAACACCAACAAAATTGCAAACACCGAATGCGAAATCAAATAAAATACAAAAATAGATGTTAATGTACATTGCGCTAAAATCAATTACACTTTTTAACACGAATAACGGTGCAATGAGCCATAACACAAAATGACCTGAAGATTTATGATTCGAATAAAAAATAATGAGGTTTTTCACTATTTACGGGAAAATGGTTAAAAATAAGGGTCAAATATTTAAACAGTTTTGTAGGTAATTTTTATATCTATCTAATGATATATTATAAGCACATATATTATTATAAAGGCTGCCAGAACTGTCAGTTATCTTTGTCAAAGTTGATTTTATTTTTCCTGTAAAGTTGTCGTTTTACGATTACACGTTTATTCGTCTGGGCCATCGATATATCTTAACGAATTTCGACTCAATCATAAGCATTTAAAATTTAATCAATCCTAATACCATGCAGGTATATGATAACAATACTAGGATTATGCAAAAGCAGCGCATTGTCCTAGTTAAGCCCAAAGTCATACATTAGTCTAAGTTTAAGATAAGATAAAACTTAAAACAAATAGACTTACTGTTAACAAATTGCTATTTATATTGTAAAATTAACTTCTATTTATAAAGTTAAATTACCTTTGGTTTCCAGATCGCCTTTCTTTTTTAGCAGCCTTCAATATTCTCACTAGTTCATTAGTACTCTCTGCATTCATAAATGAAATATTTAAGTATTTGAACATTTTAGGTGCAAATACTAAGAAGAAAAATATGATTGCCCTTTTAGACTTTGACATGTAATTAAATCTTTCTGCAACCTAAAAAACAAATAAAAATTACCCATATTATGTAGAAGGATTATTAAAACTTGCTATTTCTTAGGAAAATACTTTTTAACAAAACTTATAGGGCAGCTTCAGTGCTAACTAAAATTACTATGTATCATAAAATTATAAATGATTAGAAGATACTTTACCTTTATAAAATTGGCATTTTCATCAGTCAGTGCATCACATTTAATTCCAAATGCACATGCACCTATGACTTCCAATGTAAAATGACCCATTGTGTCTTTCATTTCAACTTCTTTGCCATCTACAGATAATATAAAACATTATTAATTATAATTAAAGTTTCTGGCTATTAAGTTTCTTTTTTTTATAGAACAAGTAAATTTTTTAATATGTATTCCTAACTTATTACATAAAACTACCTAAATCATTTAAAGAGCACATATTGAGGGGTGCATGGTCAAACCCAATAACTCAAAATAACTGAGTTCAAAAAATAACACTATGAAAAACATTTAAATTCAAAATTTCTACAATACATTAGATCAACTTAGCAGGTTTGACTAAGAACCCCTTGAATATGTATTGAATGTTAAATCCTCAATGTTTTTCATATTTATGACCTTCACTACATGTGTAATGTTTGAATAGACTCATTTAATTATTAACAAGTCATAAAAATAAAAGTAAACATACCATATTGCTTCAAAAATTCAACCATTTGTTGAGAACATACTTCAATTAGAGGTAACATGTTCTTCAGGCGAGCCGAACTAAATGCTGGTGTTAATGTACTACGAACTCCTTTCCATTCTGAACCCTGCAAGAGAGTAGGACCAAGGATTCAAGATTTTTAAAAATTTAATTTCAATAAATTTTCTTTGTTTACTGTTTATTGGCTGTACATACTTGATTAGCATCAAATTTACATAATTGCCGAATTTCAAGTCAATCCGGGTACTAGAAAACTTTTTAAGAAATGGCTATAAATTTTGATGGGGTTTTTGGTTATGTATTAGAGGACCTGTACATCTACCATTCGTCGTTGATACTGCAATACCGCGTAACTAGCTTTTTCCATAAGGCTCAACTTGAATGAAATAACAGGGAAAATTAGATAAAATAGACTCTATGGGTAAAGGTAGTTACGCGGTATTGAAGTATCAACGGCGCATTGTCACTGGAAAGTGTATCAAAATCCTTGGCCATTTCTTAAAAAATGTGACCAGATAAAAGAGGCGGTTGAAACACTTGAATAAATGCCCATAGCTTTGATCTGGCAAACAAAATTCAAATTCAAATTCAAATGATTTATTGCTTACATGTTGTAAAATTATTGATTCATCCCTTGAATAGGGAATCAAGTAGCTCCCATGAGGCTGACATGATCACCTAGTGTTCAAAGCCTCAACAAAAATTAGAAAAAACAAATTGGTGATTAAAAAAATAAAACTTACCTTTAAATTAAGAAGAGACTGGCTCAAGTACCTCGGTTCATTAGTACTGAATGTATTCCGGTCAACAAAATGGTCAAAATCTCTTATAGTTACTGCTTTGATAAGATCAGGATCAAACACATACAAAACTGGTCTCCTTCCTTCAAACATGCCTAAAAATGCAGAATAAAAAAATAAAGTACCTATGATAAATACTTTTTACATAGGCACCAGTTATTTTGCTTAAAATTATATTTTGGACTACCTTCTTTGGTGATATTTGATATGGTAGGAACACCCCCACTATTGTATCATCATTGAAGCTCTAAGCATTTAAAATCTCAAGCCAATTTGACCACTAGAAGTGGGTTTAAATTAACTTATATAATTTGCTGCAAACAATCAAATAAAAAAAAGAAACTCAAATTCAGATCAATAGATCAAAATCCTGCGAAAACTCACCTCCATAAGGATTTCCTTTGAAGAATTGGTACACATCATATTGGAATTGATGAAAAGATTTCTTTGCTAATAACCGCGCGCCAAAATTTCCAACCACAGGAAGCGGCTTCATATATTTTATACCTTTTTTCTCAAAAAATTCAAACGTACTAGTATAGTACATGTAAAGACTAAATATTATTGTGAGAAACAATATAAGCTTCCATTCTTCCAGTACAAACCACAATATCTCTTTCGTTCCAGTATTTAACTCCATTTTATCCAAGCAAATAGTAATAGTTTATGTTATGGCATAAAATAATTTCGTTACACCTATTCGTTGATTGAATACACAGACGACTACTAGTAGCTAGCCTAGCCAGCTAGCAGAGCTAATTAAATAATAGCAATAGCATCCTGTCCTGCATTGACTGACTGAACTGATGAACTGAATGAATGAATGATAATGAGGAGACTGACTGATATTGAATAGGAATGGTCGTTGAATGAATGAAGTTACAAACTTGTACACACGCTGTAAAGTTTTTTATTTATTCAAATCACTACGTCCTCACCTCATTATTTTAAACGGAGATCATGCGCCGGTTCCGTTTCACAAAATAATTTTTCACTTTTCATGCTCGTAACTTAAGCTGTTTTTATGTCGAGATAACGCTGCATAAAATGGCTTTTTATAGTCTAGTGCATAAAGTAAAATCTTCATCTAACACCAAGGCGATTGCACAAACAGCCACAAACAGTAGAAATGTATAAGTTTCTTGTTTTTTTTTATATAGCTGATGTTTTATAATACGAAATTAAAAAAAAAACTACGCAAATCTAGTATATAATCACAAAAATTACAATGTGTAAAAAATACGAGCTTGTAAATTTTATTTCCAGTATTGCTTTTAATTCCCTTGCAATGAATACCATAAATAATGTATAAATCGAGCATGAAACACATTTTCCCCTCGACGTGTCTATCCACCCTTGCCATGCCATCCGGGTGGCTATATGAACGGCTCGGGTAAAATGGCTCGTTTTATGCTCTTGTTGTACAATCTTCCATTTACGCTCGTAAGCAAGTTCAGTTCGTAAAAAAGGATGCAAGTTACCCGCGCCACACATATTACAAATGATTCAACACATATTTGATCTATGGTTGATTGTAACCCCGGCGCCACACATATTACAAATGTTTCAACACATATTTGAACACATATTTGATCTATGGTTGATTGTATGGTTGTTCTATTGAACAAATAAGCAAATACCGGTGCTACACATGTGATCAAATAAATGTGTTCAAACATTTGTGCTATGTGTGGCGCCGGGGTATGGTTGTTCTATTGAACAAATAAGCAAATACCAGTACTTCACATGTGATCAAATATGTGTTCAAATATGTTTTGAAACATTTGTGCTATGTGTGGCGCCAGGGGTACAATAATGTAACCCCGGCGCCACACATATTATAAATGTTTGAACACAGTTATTTGATCACATGTGTAGCACCGGTATTTGCTTATTTGTTCAATAGAGCATCCATACAATCAACCATAGATCAAATAATGTGTTCAAATATGTGTTGAAACATTTGTCTATGTGTGGCGCCGGGGTTACAAACAGGCAACATTTGAAACTGAGTAACTTAACTGACTTGGCTTAAAGGACTAAGTTCACAGGCCATAAAATCTTTAAAAAAAAAAACTTCACTGACACTGACATGACACGTCTGACACTGACAGCGAGACAGCGAGTGAAGGAGAGAAGTTAATGTTTACCCCAAATTTTAAGTATTTGATTTAACCATTCCAAGTTTCTGATTTCTGATAATGTATCTGTGAATTTAATGAAAAAACGACAACAATTTGAAAATATATGGGCATTTCTGTAGAAACCCTAACAGTTACAGGTTAACTGACGAAGGACATACTGAGTTTACCTTAGAACTTAAAGACCTACTTTGTAAATCAAGGTGAAGTGCCTTTGTCAAGAGTAAACGCTAGACCCTACTTTTTTATTTATTGTCACTACTTTATAATGGGTAAAACATCAAAGGATAAACGAGATATCTACTATAGATTAGCCAAGGAAGAAGGTTGGCGCGCCAGAAGTGCGTTTAAGCTGTTGCAGATCAATGAAGAACACAATATATTCGAGGGTGTGCTGCGCGCCGTCGACTTATGCGCAGCTCCAGGTAGTTGGAGCCAAGTACTGACCAAGAAGCTGAGGCAGAATACCCAAAATGAAGATGACGTGAAGATAGTAGCTGTTGATTTACAGGCTATGGCTGCTCTACCTGGCGTCAAACAAATACAAGGCGACATAACCAAAATATCCACTGCTAATGAAATTATCAAAGAATTCGAGGGATTAAAGGCAGACTTAGTTGTGTGTGATGGAGCACCAGATGTAACAGGACTGCATGATATTGATGAATATGTTCAATCACAACTCCTATTGGCCGCTTTGAACATAACAACTCATGTTCTTAAGGATGGAGGTGTATTTGTTGCCAAAATATTCAGAGGAAAAGACGTGGCACTCTTGTATTCACAACTTAAACAATTCTTCAAGTTTGTTACTATTAGTAAGCCTCGTAGCTCAAGGACGTCTAGTATAGAAGCATTTGTTATTTGCAAACAATATCAACCACCTGAAGGCTACATACCCACCATGGTCAACCCATTACTGGATCACAAATACTGTGACTTCAATGAGTTCACAGGCCCAAACAGATTCATAGTGCCATTTAATGCTTGTGGAGACTTGAGTGCATATGACTCTGATACCTCATATCCCCTGTTGTTAGAAGGACAGACTTCATATGAGTACAAAGAACCAGTTCAAGGTCCTATTGACCCCCCCTACAAAGACGTTTTGGACAAGACAAAGAATTTAAAGTTGTAATATTGTTGCGTGCATGAATTGATACTTACATTATAATTTTATCAGTCTTACATTTTAATAAAGTCAAATAAGTTTATTCATTACTTGTTTCAATTATTGTTAAAAAAATAGCCCCAAAACTTTTTTTGGTGTAGGCTAAAGCTTTGTTGGTACACAATATTTAATAATATTAATTAACTTACCATAAAGTACATGTAATTCATGAACGTCTTTGTATTAATATAAGGAGAGAATGCAATGAATGAATGAATGTATGCTCGGAGTTTCTCTAAAAGATTGAATTTGTAACAAAGTGATCCTACAGAGAACCAAAGTTATCGACATAGCCCACCGCATTAGCACGGTGAAGTGGCAATGGGCAGGCCATATAACCCGAAGAACCGATAACCGTTGGGGTAGACGAGTTCTTGAGTGGAGACCACGGATCGGCAAACATAGCGTGGGACATCCTCAGACTCGGTGGAGCGATGATCTTCGCAAGGCGGCTGGCAAGAGCTGGAGAGGCCTATGTCCAGCAGTGGACGAGCATAGGCTGATGATGATGATGCAGATGATGATGAATGAATTGCTTTCAAGTCCTTTGACTTCATCTGCGTCCGGTGGAATATTCTTCAGTTCCTTTTTCTTGGAAAGTAATTAACACGGGCTAATTTGGTAAGCTACATTTTCTATCAGTGAAAGTCTTTAGTGTTTTACTTGTTTTATTTTTTCTAGTTCTTTCCCTTTCTATACTAATACTAGCTTTTGCCCGCGGCTTCGCTCGCGTGTACTATGAGTATTACAAAGAACCAAGATATCAAGCAAGCAAGCATACAGGCAAGCAAGCAAGCAGGTCCACAATTGACCGAGAAATTAAAAAAAAAATATATATATATTAGGGGACAATCTTACACAAATCGACCTAGTCCCAAACTAAGCAAAGCTTGTACTATGGGTACTAGACGACGATAAACATACTTATATAGATAAATAAATACTTAAATACATAGAAAACATCCATAACTCAGGAACAAATATTCGTGCTCATCACACAAATAAATGCCCTTACCGGGATTTGAACCCAGGACCTCTTGCTTCGTAGGCAGGGTCACTACCAACTAGGCTAAAGCGGTCGTTTGGTGAACATACCTACATAAAAAAAAAAAAAGTGGAATGCATAACCTCCTCCTTTTTTAGAAGTCGGTTAAAGAGCCCTTTGCGGCCTACTTACAGTATAAACTTATGAATTTTGAAATTTTAGCTTTCTACAACCAGTAAAACGCAAAATCCCGTTTTTTCCCGTTCCCGTAAGAATTTCGAGAAATGTTTTCTTAATGCTCCCCTACACTCCCCAAGGAACCCATTTGCCAAATTTCAGCGTTCTATGACCAGTAAAATAAAAAATCCCGTTTTTCCCGTTCCCGTGAGAATTTTAAAAAGTCCTCTCTCAATGCTCCTCTACACTCCCCAAACAACCTACATGCCGAATTTCAGCTTTCTACGACCAGTAAAACGAAAAATCCCGTTTTTTCCCGTTCCCGTGGGAAGTTGGGAAAGTCCTCTCTCAATGCTCCTCTACACTCTCCAAGCAACCTACATGCCGAATTTCAGCTTTCTATGACCAGTAAAACGAAAAATCCCGTTTTTCCCGTTCCCGTGGGAATTTTGGAAAGTCCTCTCTTAATTCTCCTCTACACTCTTCAAATAACCTACATGCCGAATTTCAGCTTTCTACGACCAGTAAAACGAAAAATCTCGTTATTTCCCGTTCCCGTGGGAATTTGGAAAAGTCCTCTCTCAATGCTCCTCTACACTCCCCAAGCAACCTACATGCCGAATTTCAGCTTTCTACGACCAGTAAAACGAAAAATCCTGTTTTTCCCGTTCCCGTGGGAATTTTGGAACGTCCTCTCTCAATCCAGCTCTACACTCCCCAAGCAACCTACATGCCGAATTTCAGCTTTCTACGACCATTAAAACGAAAAATCCCGTTTTTTCCTCATCCCGTAGGAATTTCCAAAAATCCTTAAAACTGCTTTTTACTATTATAATTACCTACTTCTATGCCAAATTTGAAGAGTCTAGTAATTATATTTCATAGGATCCCGTTGAACTGAATATATAAATCCCGTTTTTTCCTTATCCCATGGGAATTGTGAAAAATCCTGAAATTCATGTTTTAACTAATGTAACCCCGGCGCCACACATATTACAAATGTTTGAACACAGTTATTTGATCACATGTGTAGCACCGGTATTTGCTTATTTGTTCAATAGAACATCCATACAATCAACCATAGATCAAATATGTGTTCAAATATGTGTTGAAACATTTGTAATATGTGTGGCGCCGGGGCAGGGCCGGCCCGTCCATATAGGCGAACTTGGCGACGGCCTAGGGCGCCAGTATTAGGGGGGCGCCAATCAGAGACACCGAAATTCAAAAATAACGAAGGCCACCACTAAACCGAAGCGCAGAGCGGGCGCTGTCGGAGCAGGTCCAACGCGTTGTATATCACTAAATCCTATGTGCGTTGAAACACCGGCAGCGTATATTATTCAGTACAAAGCACTGGGCCCGCTCCGTCGGCGCCCCGCGCTGCGATCTGTGGTGGCCTTAAGTACAATTTTCTTAATGTCCAACTTGAATACTCCCTATTTTAACAAAAGTAACAAAACTAAAAAGATGTCTTTGTCTTTTTCTTTTAAAAATTGTACAGTCTGTTTGAAGGTAAATATACAGGGTGTCCCGTAAATAGTACGACAAACTTAAAGGGGAAATAGGTGGGCAGGTCATCTACCAAATAGAAAAATTACAGTAAAGGCCACCACAAACCGGGAGCAAGGGGCGCCGGACGGAGCCTCCCCAGCGCGGTCAGTAACACTGAATCATATACGCTGTGCCGCACTGCCTGTGTGTGTCACCGTATACATGATTCCGTGTTATTGAGCGCACTGGGCACGCTCCGTCGGCGCCCCGCGCTCCCGGTTTGTGGTGGCCTTAAAGTCTCACAGTTTTCGAGAAATTTCGATTTTTTTGATTTTTTGAAATATTTATACCCGTCCTAAGATTATAAATTGTGATATTCTAAATTAATATTTTAATGCATTTATTTTTATTGAAAAACTGATTAAAAAAATATTAAAGTTTTTTTAATAAAATTTAAAATTTGTTTCTTCAAAGAAACATTTTACAGTAAGTATGAATCTTAATATCGCGTGTTTAATTAAAAAAATAAAGTCATTCACATTTGAACCTAATTTTACTGTTAGTTGTGTGGTTAAATAAACAAATGATAAACAAAATCAATTTTAAATTTCAAACTTTTGCGACTAGCATTTTTTTTAAATAAAGAGTTGGACAAGTCGTTTTTAAAGGCCACCACAAACCGGGAGCGTGGGGCGCCGACGGAGCATGCCCAGCGCATATAACACTAAATCAAATACACGGTGACACACACCGGAAGCGCGGCATACCGTATTTGATTCAGTGTTATTGACCGCGCTGGGCACGCTCCGTCGGTGCCCTACGGTCCAGGTTAGTTGTGGCCTTAAGTTTGCAGCCATCCCATAATTTGAAAATTGCAGATTATTTCATTTTTTCCATTTTGAATATCTGTCGTTAATGAAAAAAAAAATATTAGTCTTCAAACACCGCCAAATTGAAATTCGAAATTTGAAAATAATTTTGCTCATCATTTTGTTTATTGGGATTTGATGAAATTGGGTTCAAATGTCAACGAATTTTTGTTTTAATCAAATACGCGAAATTAAGATTATTAATTTATATTTGTATGCAAAAGCATAGCTGCTCAATGTGAATTCTCATCCAGTTCACACCTCAACCTAGACATTTTACTGGCTAAACGCGGTTTGTAGAGTACTTAATGCTTTGTGCTGATTTTTTCTCGTACTTAAATGTTTTGTTACGATATTTATCATTTTTGAATTTTCATTGAATGGATATATTTTAATAAGCTAGTGAGGTGAACAATGGTCATGTATTTTTTTTTCACTGTGATAAGATAGCTCAAATCTTGACAAAAGTCAAAAAGGTCAAGAAGGGGCAAAATTTAAATTTAAATAAAATTACCAAAAACTTCAATTTAATTCCAAATACCACAACTCAAAACTCAAAATCTTATTGCGGGTATACATTTCTCAAAAATTCCAAAAAAAAACCGGCCAAGTGCGAGTCGGATTCGCGCACCGAGGGCTCCGTACAAATTTCTAAGTATGTCAAAATATCCGCCGTAAACAGCCGTAAGTATAATAATCCAGTGTTAGCAGAACCCTGCTTCTAAGTAAAATGTACGCAGTGTGAGATCATTTTATATTGATTATTCAAGACCCCCCTTAATCATCATCATCATTAATTTAAGAGCTTAGCTCTTGTCGGTGGAGTAATCGCCACTCTTTTCGGTTCTCTGCCAGCGTTTTCAGCTCCTGATACGACATGACATTGACTTTTTCCTTGGCTTGATCTATAAATGACCCCCCTTAATATTGAATATAATTATCTTTTTATTATTTGTTGTTGTACCGGCCACCGAACTACTTACTTAACCGGTGAAAATTTGAAGTGTCTAGTTAACGCCATTATAAAGATCGAGTTAAAAACGCAAAAAACACGTTTCTTGTACGACGTCCCCCTTTAATTTTCAACTTTATTTTATTTTTTGTTTTTGTTGTTATAGTGGCAACAGAAATACATCATCTGTGAAAATTTCAACTATCTAATAGCTATCACGGTTCATGAGATACAAGCCTGGTGACAGACAGACAGACGACGGGCAGTGAATTCTTAGTAATAGGGTCCCGTTTTTACCCTTTAGGTTAGGAACCTAAAAAAAAATCGAAATTTCTCGATAACTGTGAGACTTACTAAGGTCATGTTTTACATTTGGTAGATGACCTGCCGACCTATCTCCCATTTAAGTTTGTCGTACTTCTTACGGGACACCCTGTATAAAATATATCGTTTTCTGTCGTCACGAATTCTCCTTTAAAAGGGCGCCGTTTCAGTTTTTGCCTAGGGTGCCAGGAATACTCGGGCCGGCCCTGCGCCGGGGTAATACCTACTGTGTATCAAATTTGAAGAGTCTAGTTATTATAGTTACTGAGATAGGGTCACTCGGAATCGAATATATAAATCCCATTTTTTCCCGTTCCCGAGGGAATTCCCAAAAATCCTTCCTTAGTGGATGCCTACATTGTATAAGGTATACACCGTGAAATTTTAGTGGTTGTTTTCCCGAAATGAGGTGATTTAGTTTCGATTGTACAATCGATTTATAATTACTATTTTGACTCTAGAGTCAAAAATCCAATTGTGAAAAACGAAAGTCGAAAATGACCGCAGTACAATAGTAGCGCTTCGTTGGTACAAGTAGCGTACGATCGTACGATAGGTTAGGTACCAACGAAGCGTTACTATTGGTTTGCGGTCATTTTCGACTTTCGTTTTTCACAATTGGATTTTTGACTCTAGTCAAAATAGTAATTATAAATCGATTGTACAATCGATACTAAATCACACTACCACTACCACTATAAAACAACCACTAAAATTTCACGGTGTATATGTGCAAAATTTCAAGTCTCTAGGTCCAGTGGTTTGGGCTGTGCGTTGATATATCAACAGTCATTTAGTTTATTTAGACATTTCAACCCCATCGCACCCCATCCAGGGAGATGGTATTTTACGTCTGCCACGTCGGATTTTAAAACCGCTGTTGTTTTCATAACCAGCGACCCGATAAACCATAGAAACAACACCCGTGTTGATTTTTAGACTTTTTTACCCCTTTCCCCCCTTTTAGGGGTTGAATTCTCAAAAAACCTGAAACACGTGTTTACTCATTTATCATTAGGAGTACTTCTGTGAAGTTTCGAATAAAATAGTCAAACTAATCTTGTTTCCCCATACAAACTTTGGACCCTCGTTTCACCCCCTTAGGGAGTGAATTTCGAAAAATCCTTTCTTAGTGCACCCCTAGACCTTATAAGGAACCTACATGCCAAATTTGGAATCTCTAGGCCCAGTGGTTTGGGCTGTGCGTTGATATGTCAATCAGTCAGTCAGTCAGTCAGTCAGTCAGTCAGTCAGTCAGTCAGTCAGTCAGTAAGTCAGTCAGTCAGTCAGTCAGTCAGTCAGTCAGTCAGTTTCTTCTTTTATATATATAGATTACTAGCTTTTGCCCGCGGCTTCGCTCGCGTGTACTATGAGTATTCCAAAGAACCAAGATATCAAGCAAGCAAGCATACCGGCAAGCAAGCAAGCAGGTCCACAATTGACCGAGAAATCGGTGAACATACCTACAAAAATAAATCATAAAGTGGAATGCATAACCTCCTCCTTTTTTAGAAGTCGGTTAAAGTGCCCTTTGCAGCCTACTTACAGTACTTATGAATTTTGAAATTTTAGCTTTCTACAACCAGTAAAACGCAAAATCCTGTTTTTTCCCGTTCCCGCAAGAATTTCGAGAAATGTTTTCTCAATGCTCCCCTACACTCCCCAAGGAACCCACTTGCCAAATTTCAGCTTTCTATGACCAGTAAAACGAAAAAGCCCGTTTTTCCCGTTCCCGTGGGAATTTTGGAAAGTCCTCTCTCAATGCTCCTCGACACTCCCCAAACAACCTACATGCCGAATTTCAGCTTTCTACAACCAGTAAAACGAAAAATCCCGTTTTTTCCCGTTCCCGTTGGAATTTGGGAAAGTCCTCTCTCAATGCTCCTCTACACTCTCCAAGATGATGAGATGGCTGGGCTGGGCTTTCTACGACCAGTAAAACGAAAAATCCTGTTTTTTCCCGTCCCCGTGGGAATTTTAGAAAGTCCTCTCTCAATCCAGCTCTACACTCCCCAAGGAACCCAACTGCCAAATTTCAGCTTTCTATGACCAGTAAAACGAAAAATCCCGTTTTTCCCGTTCCCGTGGGAATTTTGGAAAGTCCTCTCTCAATGCTCCTCTACGCTCCCCAAACGACCTACATGCCGAATTTCAGCTTTCTACGACCAGTAAAACGAAAAATCCCGTTTTTTCCCGTTCCCGTGGGAATATGGGAAAGTCCTCTCTCAATGTTCATCTACACTCCCCAAGCAACCTACATGCCGAATTTCAACTTTCTACGACCTGTAAAACGAAAAATCCTGTTTTTACCGTTCCCGTAGGAATTTTGAGAAGTCCTCTCTCAATCCAGCTCAACACTCCCCAAACAACCTACATGCCGAATTTCAGCTTTCTACGACCAGTTAAACGAAAAATCCCGTTTTTTCCATATCCCATGGGAATTTATAATTACCTACATCTATGCCAAATTTGAAGAGTCTAGTAATTATAGTTCATAGGATCCCGTTGAACTGAATATATAAATCCAGTTTTTTCCTTATCCCGTGGGAATTTTGAAAAATCCTGAAATTAATGTTTTAAATAATGTAATACCTACTTGTGTATCAAATTTGAAGAGTCTAGTTATTATAGTTACTGAGATAGAGTCACTCGGAATCGAATATATAAATCCCGTTTTTTCCCGTTCCCGAGGGAATTCCCAAAAATCCTTCCTTAGTGGATGCCTACATTGTATAAGGTATCTATGTGCAAAATTTCAAGTCTCTAGGTCCAGTGGTTTGGGCAAAATCTTAAAAACGACACCCATATTGATATTTAGACATTTCAAACCCATCGCACCCCATCCAGGGAGATGGTATTTTACGTCTGCCACTTCGGATTTTAAAACCGTTGTTGTTTTCATAACCAGCGACCCGATAAACCATAGAAACAACACCCATGTTGATTTTCAGACTTTGTTACCCCTTAACCCCCTTTTAGGGGTTGAATTCTCAAAAAACCTGATACATGTGTTTACTCATTTATTATTAGGAGTACTTCTGTGAAGTTTCGAATAAAATAATCGAACTAATCTTGTTTCCCCATACAAACTTTGAACCCCCGTTTCACCCCCTTAGGGTGTGAATTTTGAAAAATCCTTTCTTAGTGCACCCCTAGACCTTATAAGGAACCTACATGCCAAATTTGGAATCTCTAGGCCCAGTGGTTTGGGCTGTGCGTTGATATGTCAGTCAGTCAGTCAGTCAGTCAGTTTCTTCTTTTATATATATAGAAGATAAAGAGGAAAGATTTGATTGTTTGTTTGTTTGTTTGTTTGCATTGAATAGGCTCCGAAACTACTGGACCGATTTCAAAAATTCTTTTTCCGTTAGAAAGCTACATTATCACTGAGTGACATAGGCTACTTTTTACCGCGGGAAAATACCTTTTCCTACAGGAAAATTAATTTATCGCTGGCGAAGCTGCGGACGGAAGGCTAGTATTATTATAATTATACCATATAGTAAAGGAGTTTTTTTTAAATATACATTAGCATAAACAATTAAATGCTGGCTGGTTCAAAATTAAAAGAAAGATAGAAGAGTTTATTTGTCATTCAAATTCAAATATTTTTTATTTGGCTAGGTACCAAAATTGTAAGTAAATGTTTAAAATTCCTGTTTTCTTTAAATTTGGCTGAAAATTGTGTATTTAGTAAGTGAAATTAATAATCAATCATGGGAAAATTTAAAATGCCTACTGTTAAGGAGTTTTTGGAAAAAAAGGTAAGAAAAACAATGTTGATTCTAACTTAGTAGAATTAACTTTTCAGCCAGACATTGTTGCTCTCTCCCAATTAGTCCCGATTAAGTAAGTACCTATCTCTTGATTCGTGTTTTTTTATAAGCACAGTTACATTAGCTTAGCTACCCTCTACCTCTACACTACAGAATAAATCTCTGACCACGCGCCGCCGGCGACCGGAGTCCGACGCGTGTCGGCGACCGACGACTTCGAATGTTTTGTTCGGGAATGTTTGAGGGTAGTTTCTCTGAAACGTCACGCATCCTCGACCGACGGCATGTGGCACAGCGTGCGACGCACATCCAGACGCCGCATATCGCGTGTGACGGGCCAGAGAAACCAGAGCCTTTAACCCTTAAATCGATACCGGCAATATATTGCCATCATGACGCCATCAAACAGTTCAGAAATCAAAGCCAATTAAATTAGCAACATTTATGGTCTAAAATCGAATCTCTTGACAGGGTATGTCAAATGGTTTAAAAGGGGTAAGGGCCACCAGCAACGGTAGAGGTACGGTCAAGTGTAAAAATAAGTACTTATTAATTGAAACCTCTAATAATTGGCTAAGTAAAGTTTTTTGAAGAGATGCTAATTATATTTTTTTTCGACAGTGGTCGACTTCAACACCAAGAAACTGCAGCTGTTTTATTTGTATCTCCTTTTATTTATTGGAAATATTTTTTTAAGTGTTCGAGATGACATTTGTGAGATTTTATGGCTGACAAGCGGTTCGTGCTCAGTACTAAGAAGAAATAGAAAAAAAAAACGAATTCAACTGTCGCTTCTGTCAATGTCAAATGAAATCTAACCATTTGCGTTTCGTTTGCTTTGCGTTGTCCAAGAAGCAGTTCCAAAATAGTGATCGAAAGTATTCAATCGTGATCCAATTATTGTGCATAGGTCGTGGAGAAATGCGGTAAAATTGAAAGTCCGTATTTTATGCGGAGGTCGATAAAAATAGTCAAAAAATCACACTGAGCACACCAAAACGCAAAGCAAACGAAACGCAAACGATTTGACATTGACAGCAGTGATAGTACACTTCGGTTTTTTTTTCTGTTTCTACTAAGTTCTGAGCACGAACGACTTGACAACCATAAAATCTCACAAATGTCATCTCAAACACTCAAAAAAATATTTCCAGTTAACAATAGGAGATAAAAATAAAACAGCTGCAGTTTCTCGATCTCCAGAACGCCGACTGTCGAAAAAAAATATAATTAGCACCTCTTCAAAAAACTTTACTTAGCCAATTATGTACCATCGACCTACAAGTCGCCTTGACACTTTAAATGTCCATTTTGCTTGCAGTAGCTAGACATCAATCCATACCAATCCATACCAATGAACTCCAACGGCTGCAAGCAAATGTTTTGAAACTGGGCAGGCCTCGCTTTTGTCGACTGTACACCAATACCTACCTTAGAGCTATGAGACATATTTATGAGCAAGTTGTGCATCCATATTTTTGCACTTAACTGTACAGCAAGTTCGCAGGATTTTTATATTTTGGAAGCCTATATACGTCCCACTGCAGAGCACAGGCCTCCTCTCAGAATGAGAGTGACTAACTCCCACGCGGACCCAATACTAGTTGGGAATTTCACACACACCATTGAATTTCTTCGCAGGCGTGGGCAGGTTTTCCTGACGAGGTTTTCCTTAAAATTCCAAATGTAATTTCGCACATACGTTTCGAAAAACTCAGAGGTGCGTGTCCGGGTTCGAACCCACGACTCTCTGCTAGAGAGGCCAAAGGTCAAATCACTTCCATACTGCTTTGGGTAATGTACCTACCTATACCGGCTGTGCTAAAATAAGTGCGTGGAGCATACTTAAGCCTGGCCTAGGCAGTGACGGAATCAGGGCCGTCTTTAACCTATTAGGGTCCATGGGCACTATAGAATAAGGGGCCCCAGGAGCTGTGACCAAGAAATGTAATCTACATGCATTAAACTGTATTTTTTTATAGTCACTAGGATGCCCCTAGTGGCGTAACTATAGGGCGGCAGGGCTGGCAAAATGCCACGTGCCCCCGACCCTAGCGGCCCCGGCCCAAGAAGCTGTGAACCCTAAAATAGCATTAAAATTAAATTACAACGTGACGATCTTTACTGGGAGGGTCCCATCCAAGAAACTTGCCACGGGCCTCAGATGGTATAGTTACGTCACTGGATGCCCCATCATCCCTGGGGCCCTGGGCACGTGCCCATAGTGCCCAGTGGGAAAGAGGGGTCTGGACGGAATAACTTAAATTCGAACTTCCTTAAAGTTTATGAATCTGTGTTTCAGACGATTTATGGCCCCAAAAAAGATCCAGTTTGGGTTTATTTGGAAAAAGAAATGCGCGCAAATGTCGAGCAGAAACCATACAATGAAAAAGTGGGCAAGTGGCTAAAGTTTTTGCGGGATCTGAAATACTACTTCCATACTGAAGGTAAATAAATACTTAACTTTTATAACCATACCTATAGGTAACGCCATCAGAGTTGAGGCGAATGATTACACACACAGCTACATAAAGTACTGATTGCAAAAAAGATTGTGAATGAATGAAATGACTGAGTGAATGAAACTGTAAGTTATATGATCTTATGATGAAATACTTACGCAATACTATGCATATTACAATTTTTCTTTTTTCATATAACCTATTTTTGAAATAAAACAATTTGAAACTGATAAGAAATATTCGCAAGAAAAAAATCGGTATTTTATAAATATCGAAAAATATGCTTATCTGATTTATATAAATAAAAAATATTTTATTTTTTGTTTTGTTTGAACTAGATGTATTTTCCTAAATTATTCTTAAAGAAATAGATTGAAGAAATTTTTAGTCAATCTTGTAATTCTATGTTGAGTCTGTTGAACTTGCTATCGGTATGAATAAATGTCAAAATCCCGCTGTCATTACATGACGTGTTGTTGTGTGCGTGGCCTCAACTCTGATGGCGTTACCTATACCTGAGGTTTTAAATTAGATTAAGTACTTAAGTTGATATGCGGAAACAGGATTATTTGTATCTACGTTACAATTGGCTAAGTAAAGTTTTTTGAAGAGGTGCTAATTATATTTTTTGTCGGCAGTCGGCGTCCTGGAGATTGAGAAACTCCTATTGTTTACTGGAAATATTTTTTTGAGTGTTTGAGATGACATTTGTGAGATTTTATGGTGGACAAGCCGTTCGTGCTCAGAACCAGGGGGGGCACACTTACATATATCACACTTTTCATGCGACTACAGCGATTTCTGGTTGTTTGGTAAATAACTAAATTAGTGGCCATCTTGGTTGACTTGTCAAACTTGTCAGTTGTCATTCATCGGCCATGGCCATGGCGTACCAAATTGTACGGTCAAGGACTTTAATTGATAGGCCACTTGCCAATGTTCGTATTTTAGCCGTATAGTGCAAATCGGGTTTAGCCGCTTATACTTCGTATATGCTGATTTGAATTAGACGGCTAAAATACGAATAGTGGCAATTAGCCGATCAATTAAAAATACGCGTAATTATAGCTGTACATCACTACCAACATATACATATAGATAGGTATACATCTATAGATACGTCACATTAGTTCTTCACCAGGGCGTAGGGCAGCAGCACCTTCCATACATGCATATTTGACCATAGAGTTGCCACTCTTGTTCATATAATATTACAATACTCTTTGCTCAGAACTTAGTAGAAACAGAAAAAAAACCGAAGTGAACTGTCACTGCTGTCAATATCAAATCGTTTGCGTTTCGTTTGCTTTGCGTTTTGTTGTGCTCAGTGTGATTTTTTTACTATTTTTATCGATCTCCGCATAAAATCCGGACTTTCAATTTTACCGCATTTCTCCATAACTTATGCACAATAATTGGATCACGATTGAATACTTTCGATCACTATTTCGGACCTGCTTCTTGGACAACGCAAAGCAAACGAAACGCAAACGGTTAGATTTCATTTGACATTGACAGAAGCGACAGTTGAATTCGTTTTTTTTTTCTATTTCTTCTTAGTACTGAGCACGAACCGCTTGTCAGCCATTTAAATCTCACAAATGTCATCTCGAACATTTAAAAAAATATTTCCAATAAATAAAAGGAGATAAAAATAAAACAGCTGCAGTTTCTTGGTGTTGAAGTCGACCACTGTCGAAAAAAAATATAATTAGCATCTCTTCAAAAAACTTAGCCAATTAGGACTTAAAGGCTACAACCTCGGGGTCCACAAGGAAAGGGCCCCCACAATAGAGGCTTTAACACCTTCCCTGTGCGAGTGTCCCATTGGGGGCATGAGGCTGCGGCTCCACTGAGGCGGAAACGAGCGAAACGGAGAGGAGACGTGTAGGGTTCGACCGATCATATTAGTTGAAATCCACATCTCGTCTTCGCTCCGCTTCAATGGAAACAGTCAAGCGGAGATGAGCGGAGCGGAGAGGAGACGTGTAGGGATCGACTATTCATATTAGTTGAAATCCACATCTCTTCTCCGCTCCGCTTCAATGGAAACAGTCAAGCGGAGATGAGCGGAGCGGAGAGAAGACGTGTAGGGATCGACCATTCATATTAGTTGAAATCCACATCTCGTCTCCGCTCCGCTTCAATGGAAACAATCAAGCGGAGATGAGCGGAGCGGAGAGGAAACGTGTAGGGATCGACCAATCATATAATACGCCGCGCAGGCGCAACGGATTCGCCGCAAACGTGCTAATTACTTACTTTATGTACATGTCTAAAAACGTTGGGCCTTCGCAGCGAATGCGTTGCGCCTCCGCGGCGAATACGCCGCGCGTTCGCTCTGCTTCTGAGGCCGGGGCCGCACTGTACCTCTACCATGAGTGTACACTAGTTTACGTGACCGTACTCGCTAGCGACGGCGTAAATTATTTGTATGGAGAATTGTACAGCGCCTCTAGCGGTCACTTGCGGAAGAACAATTCTCCATACAAATCATTTACGCCGTCGCTAGCGAGTATACGGTCACTGTAAACTAGTGTAAACTCATGGTAGAGGTACTGGTAAGGCGACGGCGACGCGACGCGACTGCGATGTGACTAAATCAAACATAGTTCGAGTTACATATGTGAGTGGCCGCATTGATACGTTCGCAAATCGCAGTGTAATATGGCTATAGCTCTAAAGTTTAGTCTCTATCAAACGTAAAATAAATGTAAAAACGTCTAGAGCTTGTCTAGCTTAACGTTGTTTACTATCTTGTTGCCTACATTCAATGATCTTAAAAAATCTTTTTTGTTGCATTATAGCCAAAAGAGAAGAGCGTACGTTGCAGAGAGAAGTAGGTCCACTGTGGTATATCGAGCTATCTAGCAATCAAAGAGAAGTTCTTGGGCGCTTGAAGTCAAATATTCATCAAGACTTGATAGAAGACCTTCCCGTTCGCACGCGAAATTCGTTATCTGACCTCGGAATTACCATGCACATACCTAAGAAAGTATTGCTGAAGGCTATGGTTGAATCCATAGGGGATGCCGGCGTTTTTATTTGGTGTTTGTATTCAGAGGTTTATAAGAAGCCACCGAGTGAATTAAGAGGAGGTGCGTACCTACCTTTGCTTTTTTAAGCTTTTTGCATACATACCTATAGATATTACGATATATAAGCCTTTGGTCTACTGCTGTTTTAGTCAGATTCGTTAATCTTTCGATCATTTATAGAAGAGGGTAATAGATGCACACTCCGTCGGACCTGTTTACCGGCAGATTGAGTTTCTTCAAATCATTTACAATCGCCAAGAAACGTTATCGGAAAGCCACGAGATGAATAAAGGCAAAAATAAGTAGGTATGACGGTAAACAGGTCCGACGAATCTGTAATCTGAAAGTCATTAACGCATCAAACGAAAACAAAAACTATCTGACGGATATCGTGGGTCCAACGAATCTGTAATCTGAAAGTCACTAACGCATCAAACGAAAACAAAAACTAATATCTGACGGATATCGTGGGTCCAACGAATCTGTAATCTGAAAGTCATTAACGCATCAAACGAAAACAAAAACTATCTGACGGATATCGTGGGTCCAACGAATCTGTAATCTGAAAGGTGATTAACGCATCGAACGAAAACAAACACTATTTGACGGACATCGTTAGTAAGTCCTTTATTTTTTATAATTCTCGCTGTCACATGGTTATAACTCGGATGTTTAACCAAATGCCTCATTTATCGCCATAACAGTAGAGACGTGGGACGGGGGCGCGTCGCAGTCTCGTAGCGCCCCTTGAATCAGTTTTCATACTAAATGTATATGCCTTTCCGTCGTGATCCGATCCAAAGCAGACAGAAGAGATGGGGCGGAGACGCGGCCTGCGAACAGACGCCGCGGACTGCGACGCGCCACCGTCCCCGTCTCTTCTGTGTGGCTTGCGCCTATCTTGGCATAAATAGAGTCCGTAGTTTGTTGGGATTCGAGGAACAAAATCCGTTGTTAATTTGCAGCTGTCGTAAGATTACACCATCCTCATATCATAGGAACATATCTCGCTCAAAATCAAAACTTTACTGTACCTATATTAGTACGTCTATTGAACGCAAGATATTATAAAATTTAAAGTAAGCATAACTCGCCATGAGAAAATTTAACGGATTCGTGGGAGGGGTGGAGACGGGAAGGATCCTATTGATTGAGGCTGCGGCTCCACTGAGGCGGAGACGAGCGGAGCTGAGAGGAGACGTGTGGGGATCGACCAATCATACTACATGAAATCCACATCTCGTCTCCGTTCATGTAATATGATTGGTCGATCCCCACACGTCTCCTCTCAGCTCCGCTCGTCTCCGCCTCAGTGGAGCCGCAGCCTAAGCCTTAAGCCTTCAAATATAAAGTACTTACTTACATTGTTAATTGTCGTTTTCAGAGTATGACATGAACGCCATGATAATGATGTCCTGTCTAGTATTTATCGATTTAGAGGAATGTATTCAATGCTTGGAAAAATTAACGGGATCTGGGAAAAAACATGTAGTACCTCCCGTCAAAAGTAAGTTATTTTTTAATTCGATTGCTTAGACGACTGTATATCATAGTTTCGACTACTTACGTACTGCCGGAATATCATACTATCGAATGTTCATTGGCTCGACTGTTACTGGATCGAATGTTCGCTGGGTCGAAAAGCGTAGAAACAATAAATCGTCAAATTGAAATTGAGGTTTCAATTGTCATCTCACTGAAGATTCACTAAAAATCATTAAGTACAAGTAAAAAAGGGCCGACTAAATAAAACTCTTTATTACTCAATCATTTTAGACTTTATAATTTATTGAATCAGGCGTTACTTTGCGGAGGTCCATATTAATGAACTAAAACAATTACTTTGCTCACCCGCGACCTTACAATAGTTACGTTTATGCAAGAAATGTGCGTTCATGCAGTTCCTCCACCTCCACACTGTACGAACACACACAAATCACATAAACCCAACCATCACCACCACCAAGCTACACTGACGCGTTTCGAACTCAACCAGAGCTCATCTTCAGAGTTACCACAACCGTATGCTATGCTACCAAACGTTAAACTAACAAACCAAAACAAATGTTTTAACTTGTCACTGTAACCTCTTAAGTACCCACTTTATTTTTCTTATTCTCAAACTACCCCACAAAAATTAACTTTTATTGACATATTTAAAACTACCTTGAAACATTTCTTGCATAAACGTAACTATTGTAAGGTCGCGGGTGAGCAAAGTAATTGTTTTAGTTCATTTTAGACTTATTATAAGTACGAGGGGCGTTCAATATAAAGTGAGAATGAGATGCAAACTCTTTCAATATTAGGAAATTAAATACTGGCCGGTAAAGCTAATCTATCTAGCTGATTGCTATGAAAAAAAAACTAACTGTCTTTTGTTTAAAAAAAAATACGGTAATTTACCAGGAACTTTTTTTGGCGCGATTTATAACAATGGACGAAACATGGCTCCATCATTACGACCCTGAAACGAAACTGCAGTCTATGACATGGAAAAGGCCATCATCTCCAACTCCGAAGAAATTCAAGGTGAGCCCATCTGCCGGTAAGGACATGGGCTCTGTTTTTTGGGATGGTAAAGGGGTATTAATGATTGAGTATCTCAAACATGGAGCCACTATTACGGGCACTTTATACGCCAAACAAATAGCAACATTGCGCAATGAGATCCGCGAAAAACGGCGAGGTAAACTCTCGAAAGTTGTGCTGTTCTACCAGGACAATGCCCCGGCACACAAGTCCATCGTTGCAATGGCTGCAATTCGTGATGCTGGGTTCAATATCCTTAAGCATCCTCTGTATTCACCAGATCTCGCTCCCAGTGATTTCTACCTATTTCCGAGATTGAAACAATACCCGAGAGGCCAGAAATTTGAAGACGACGACGCGGTAGTCGCTGCAGTACAAGATTTTTTAAGTACTCAAGATGATATCTTTTTTAAAAATGAAATTTTAAGTTTAGAAAAAAGATTTAATAAGTGTATTATGCTAAAAGGCTTTGATCAATTATAACTGTAGATCCACAGTCGCGCGCCCGAAAATGTCCGAGCCAAATGAGCGCCACTTTGATAAAAGTGGCCTTCTTTTTTCTCAGTACGTTGCGTGAAATGGTCAAGTTTAGCTGTCAAGTGTCAACCGAAATTCGACTGTAATAAAGTAAAGACTAGGTTCAAATTTCTGTGTAGGTGATGATTTTAATTGTTATGCAAACAAATAAAAAAGTTCGGACATTCTTTGAAGGGGATTTTGTTCGGCAATGTGTATCTTCAGTTATAATTGATCAAAGCTAAAAGGTGACTATGTCGAAAAATAAAATTACATTTAGTAAAAGTTGTTTATAACATACTCATTCTCACTTTTTATTGAACGCCCCTAGTACATTAATAATTATTATTTTACTTATAACACGTCATACGAGATGAAACTATTTAAGTGCATAAGATAAGGCCACTGAAAGTTCGATACATCTTTGATCGAAACGATATAATAGATTACGTTTTGTCGAATTTGTCGATTGTACACAAGAGTATTTCGGCCCGGCCACAAGTATTTCGATCTAGCGAATATTCGATCCAATAACAGTCGAGCCAATGAACTTTCGATACTCCACTCATTGAAACCATACAATTCTAGATTACGTTTTGTTGATTGTACATATTTCGGCCACAAGTATTTCGATCTAGCGAATATTCGATCCAATAACAGTCGAGCCAACAAACATTCGATAGCATGATATTCCGAGAGTACGTAGTCGAAACTATGATATACAGTCTGCTAAGACTGTTTAAAATGTTTAGGTACCTACTTTCCTACTTATACCTTTTTACGCCAAAAGCAACTATACCTCTTGGAAACTGTGGTGTCTAGGACATATCGCTGCCTACGCCATACCTATTCCAGCTTGCGCTGATAGGTTTGAAAGTCTTGTCAGCTTACTTGGCGTTCAAAGGGTTTAAAGTCGACTTTTTTCGTGATCGTGGTCATGTGATTCCAGAGGTAAAGAAATATTACGAGCCAAAATGTAGGTACGGAGAATATTTGCAAAAAATGTATGTACCTTGTTATTGCAATCATCCGTCGAAAGGACAAGAAAAGTCAGTTCGGCGACCGCGACCAATAGAAACCAAGATAAGGCTCAGAAGTGATAACGTACGTATATACTGACCTAAATACTTACTTATAATAAAGCTCCACGGTATATTTGCGATAAACACACTAATTTATTTATTTTTCTCAAACACGCTTGCAAATTTTCGTTTTCCATTTGTAAATACATGTAAGTATTTACATACATGTAATGTACATTATGTGTATTTTACTCTTTGGAATTAAAACAAATCTTTCCAGTAGTAGCAAAATAAGTATAGGTACTGAAAACCATTTGCAAATTTAATATTTTATAAAAAAATATAACTAAAAATTTTTTTTTTTTAAATATTTATTGTTTTACTCGCATTGTTTGAAAAAACTTTTAATATATAATTCTCTACTTTCCGGGTCTGTGCAGTAATGTACTATATTACGTCCTTATGATCCTAAAGATCGTTTACACACATAATGACTACACTACATAAATTTACAATACGCAAAATGCCATATACTTACGCAAATTGACACATACAAATGACCGCGGTGTAAAATGTAAATCATGCATGACAAATGTACAATATACATTATATTCTCAATTCCAATCGACACAAAACAGTATCGATGGAGCTCCGCTCACGCGGGGCTCCTACTTCTGCGTGCTTTGGGCCCGTCGGGCCAACGCGAACTAATGTAACCTGAACCTACTAAGATTGGTAAATATGCGTATTACATAGATATTGGTAATTTTGCTCTAATCCCTAAAAAGATACCTAGGTATCAATCAGTTCGTCCTTTTCTATGGATCCTATATTAGTCAGTGTTATAATATTTATGTCGCTTATCCCTCAATAATACATAACTATAATATCAGCGGATTTCATATAATGTAGAATGTAAAGGACATTAAAATATCCAACATGTATTTGTTTGTGCATAGTAGGCACAAAACGTTTTTAGATACGGCCTAAAATTATAAATCAAACTGAAGTAAATTTATTTACCTATCTACCTACTGTGTAACTAAACTTGTTAACTTTGATTTTGATGTTCCTCAGAGCTACGAGAATTTGCGCTGCAGTATGAAATTCGTAAGTGGATATTCGATTTTTTCTCATAAAAATATATTAAGCAGTAAAAATGAGTGATAGTCAAAGTTAAAAAAAGAGAATACATACCAAAAAATCAATTTTTTAGGTAATATATGGTCCTAAATACTTAGATTACTTAATAAGTGATTCTTTTCTCGCAGCTCGAAAAGAGGAAGGAAAGAAATCAGAAGCAGAAGCAAATGGAAAGAGTTTGCAACTACAAATTTTGGGAACCTCCTAGTACTTTACGTATGTTTTCTTCTATCTAACCATCTTACAGTTACCGAGGAAGACATGAACAATTATAAACTATCAGGCATTATATTATGATAATTATTATGGGGTTATTAATGCTGAGATAATGCATGTTTTAAATTATAATTAATTCAACTTCAGGTAACACTGATCCAAAAATGGTGGCGCATGCAGAAAAGTTGAAGATGCTGAAGAAACGACCAAAATTGAAGCACAAGAGCGCTCTAGATAATGTGCAATTTAATGTTGGCCCTGTTGTATTCGCTGGAAATAACCCATACTATCTTTTAAACAGTAACTATGGATTTTATTTATCTATTTATATATACTTACTAAATTTGTATCTATGGGGATTTTTAATTTACTACACGTTCTTTGTTATGTAGATATGTGTGTTCTGGGCACTGGATATATAACTATACACGGTGGAATAACGCTTTTAAGTACAGGAGAATATTGCACAATCTTAGCCGGATATTGGAAATATCCACGGGAAACAGAAGTGCACTGTGATGACACGTGTGATTGCGTGGAAAAGTGGTATGAAGAAAAATATAAATTTAGCGAAAACATTATGTAAATGTGTAAGTAATTCATGAAGAGAATTTAATGTCTTTGCTATGCCTAGGGAGCCGACAGTTATGGAATATCTGAAAGAATCGAAATGCAAATGTGGTCATCTGTATGATTTATATCACGAAGGGAAGCCAAAAGAAAAATATTTCTATCCGCCAACGAGAACCGCACCCCATTGGTTTGATAAAGCCAAAATATATCAGCTAGATCCAATGGAAGACTTTATAAAAGAAACAGTTCGACTAGCTGTCCAATCTGGGGAAGAAACAGTGAGTAGAATTTATTCCTAATAGATGCTTTATACATTAATAGTCTTTGATTTATCTTATCACATCTACTTGCTATTTTCTTTCACAGCCTGAACCGTCCCAGCCAGGGTTTTCAGCGAGCGGTTTAAAAGAAAAAGATTTGCTAGCGGTTAGAAACACATTTCTACTAATCTAATATATAAAAATTTCGTGTCCTGGTGTTCGTTATCGAACTCCTCCGAAACGGCTGGACCGATTTTTATGAAACTTTTTGCTCCATATTCGGTAGGTCTGAGAATAGGCCGTAGACTATTTTTTATACCCCTATTCTTCGCGGACGGAGTCGCGGGTAACAGCTAGTAACGTATAAAACTATGTATATGTATCCGATGCCTAGTATTCATGTATGTAGGGGTAAGCACGCAGCACGGAACGCTGAGGACCTGGGTTCGATTCCCAGCATTGGTATTTTTTCTGGGGTTTTTTCTGTGCATCTATATTTCAGTTTGTATTTAGTTTGAAATATATGGTTTCACGGGATGACCGTAAAAGCAATAAAAAATGAAGTTGAAAAAAATAAATAGAAAAAGATACTTCATACTTAACTTGTAAAAGTTGGCTTAGTAGCGCCATCTCTTGGTCCAGGTGAGCGGTTAGCTCCGAAGGAGTGTTAAAGTCTCTCGGTAGAGGGCATAACATAGATGCGCGCTTTATCACTGCATAATGTGATTATAACAGACTGAAGTGTATGATGTATGGGAAAAATTCGTCGCTAACTTCTAGACCAGTGATGATGTAGGGGTAAGCACGCAGCACGGAACGCTGAGGACCTGGGTTCGATTCCCAGCATTGGTCTTTTTTCTGGGGTTTTTTCTGTGCATCTATATTTCAGTTTGTATTTAGTTTGAAATATATGGTTTCACGGGATGACCGTAAAAGTAATAAAAAATGAAGTTGAAAAAAATAAATAGAAAAAGATACTTCATACTTAACTTGTTCTTTGATATTTTTTTCAGGCATTTTTAGCGGATCTATCCGACACTCCACTGTTGATTCCTCATTTGCCGCAAGCAAATATGCTCAACAACTTGCAAGAGTGGGTCAGGAAGCGAGTGAAGGGCGCCGTAGATCCTGGTCTACACAGTGCGTACACTCAAATTGCTGCTACATACGTGCAAACTGTTTTAACGGATATTTTTTATTTCCTTTAATCAATCAAACAAGATAATTGATAACGATAAGGTCCAGAGGTACCTGTGATTCAAATTATTAGGCTACATTATCTAATAATTCGAATGATTTTATTTATTTTCTTTTAGAACAATTAATATTGCGATCGCTGCGTCGGTGGTTGTGGCTGAAGCACATGGACTTCAGAGAACGCGCGTACCAGATCCCGTTTACGCTCAAGGAGTTGAAATATATGACGTGGGAGCACAGGGCCATGGTCATGAAATTGGTATGAAGCTCTACATTTCAATACCAGCATAGATTCAAACGAAAAAAATGTGCATTGTTCGATAGTGGCATCTTGTCTATAATAAACTAGCTTTTGCCCGCGGCTTCGCTCGCGTGTACTATGAGTATTCCAAAGAACCAAGATATCAAGCAAGCAAGCATACAGGCAAGCAAGCAAGCAGGTCCACAATTGACCGAGAAATCGGTGAACATCCTTACATAAAAAAATACATAAAGTGGAATGCATAACCTCCTCCTTTTTTAGAAGTCGGTTAAAGTGCCCTTTGCGGCCTACTTACAGTATAAACTTATGAATTTTGAAATTTTAGCTTTCTACAACCAGTAAAACGCAAAATCCCGTTTTTTCCCGTTCCCGAAAGAATTTCGGGAAATGTTTTCTTAATGCTCCCCTACACTCCCCAAGGAACCCACTTGCCAAATTTCAGCTTTCTATGACCAGTAAAACGAAAAATCCCGTTTTTCCCGTTCCCGTGGGAATTTTGGAAAGTCCCCTCTCAATGCTCCTCTGCACTCCCCAAACAACCTACATGCCGAATTTCAGCTTTCTACGACCAGTAAAACGAAAAATCCCGTTTTTCCCCGTTCCCGTTGGAATTTGGGAAAGTCCTCTCTCAATGCTCCTCTTCACTCTCCAAGCAACCTACATGCCGAATTTCAGCTTTCTACGGCCAGTAAAACGAAAAATCCTGTTTTTTCCCGTTCCCGTGGGAATTTTGGAAAGTCCTCTCTTAATCCAGCTCTACACTCCCCAAGAAACCCACTTGCCAAATTTCAGCTTTCTATGACCAGTAAAACGAAAAATCCCGTTTTTCCCGTTCCCGTGGGAATTTTGGAAAGTCCTCTCTCAATGCTCCTCTACACTCCCCAAATAGGCGCGTCAAATTAGCTTAACCTGGACATAATTCTATTACCCGTTCTTTTTATTATTTTAGCGGATTTTGTCATTAAGTATCAAATATTAATTAGATATATGATTTAAAAAATCTGCGGTGAAACCTGTATAAAAAAAATCATGACATTTCGTACACAAACTTACTTTTTTCCAAGGGCAAAATAGGTAACCAAATACCTTGTTAGTATAATTTTGAGATACATTCGAATGCTATCACCTAATAGCAAAATTAAACTGAAACCAAATTCGCAAGTATGTTTTTTTTCCTAGTATTCATCTGATCTCCATATCTAGATAGGCCAATATGGTAACTATGATGTTTGTATGTACTGAAGCTATATCGCGTCTTCGTAGACATTTAATACAAAAATTAAACATTTATTTCTTACGCTTTAATAATAATGAATTTCTCAGTAGTTAAAAATCGTAACTGTGAGATTTTTGTTTAATAATAAGTTTTCATGTACTATAATCACGTTTTCATCAAAATTAAACATTTTAATGTCACGCACATCAAATTGAATATTCAAATTGAAAATACGCGCGAGCAAGTATTTAAGTTATAGTGTAGAGTGATGCATGCGAGGGTGCGGGGCGGGGAGAGAGCGCGGCGCTGACTAACGCCCCGGCCACGACTTCGCGCGACTGGCGGCGCGTCGAGCAGCGTCTGTGTTCATTGCGCGGCCGAGACGCTCGCTGCGCATTGGTTAGCTGGCGACACACGCAATGAATTGTATTGTAATGATTGTATTCAACCTGTACCTCTACCATGAGTTGCTATCGAAAACACACATTACTACAGTCGATAGCGAGTAAACGAGCTTCGAATAGTTTTCTACCAAACTCGTACCATGAGTCACGTTAACGTTTACTATACTCGCTAACGTTAACTCGATCCTTCGTGTAGTTTTCGCTACGTGACTGACTGACGTGCCTAACTTCACATCGAACTGTGCTGTCTCTTTCTAACTATATTGAAAAGACTGAGTGAGCATGATATTGGGCAAAAAGCTAAGTATCCAAGTCCTTCCATTAAAAATATAGAAATAACCCTGCTAATTTAAAGCGTCATAGAACAGTGTGGTAATGTAAAGCGTACGTGGTTCTTGAATTTGTTTTGGTTATTTCATCAGTGTGACAGTTCATGGAGTGCATCCATAGATAGATGTTAAGATGTTATAGTGAGTTAGTTGACACGCTAAGCTGTTGTTGTTGTTTGTTATTATTTTTCGGTATTTATTTTTTATAAAGATGCGGACTAGTGTGTCTCGATTACAGTTACTGGTCGAGTATATGGAAACTTTAAATAAACATTCTAGTAACGTTAATTTAGTACCAGTACCTATAAGGTACATTTTGGGTGATACAATACAGTGACCCCAGTTTTTATGATCAATTGATCAAATATTTTGTTACAAGTGGTTAGATAAACTTGAGGAATGTGGTTTAGAGTGTTAACAGAAGTGGATATTAGCTTGTGAAATTTTCCGTGTTCTCGTCGTTCGCCTTCATAAACAGCCCTCAATAGCATATTCCATGCCAAATAATGCCTAGCCGACATTATTTTGATAAGTAAATAATTAAAATAATGTATTAAACGATGGTTCTTATAAGTTTTCACCCTCCAACTTACTAGTGAGAGAGTTAACTACAGTCGATACGGTGTTGTTCGATAACGTCTGTCAAATTTGTGACTCATGGTACCGATGTCCTATGGCGACAGCTACAAAACGTTAGTCGCTAGCGCTTGGATTTCGATAGGTTATTTACCGTTGTACTCATACTAGCGATCTTTACTTCCGTAAGTGACCGCTAGAGGCGCTGCACAATTCTTCATACAAATCATTTACGCAGTCGCTATCGAGTACGGTCACTGTAAACTCATGGTAGTGGTACTGAATACACAAACTCGCGCCGCCGGTCGTGCGAAGTCGAAGCGAAGGTTCCAAATTTAAGGGCCCTCGCCCACGGCGACTTTTTGTAGCGATGCTGTCGCGCGTTTAGTAAAAATTAATAAGTAATTCATTTAAAAAAAAACAAGGTTCTAAAGACTTGTTCATAAAGACTTTAAAAAAACATTTAAAAAAATAATACTTTGGAGATAGCGACAACTTCAATTTTTAGTTATTTAATGCAGAATATTATAATACTTATTGCACAAGATATTTTTTTTGTAAAAAAATCCATTTGGGGCAACAATGTAAAAAGGTCTTACTAATGAATACAGGCCGTCCTTACGACTATAAGTACTGACGCGACAAGTACATTTAAGCGATATACAGGGTGTCCCGTAAGTAGTACGACAAACTTAAATGGGAGATAGGTGGGCAGGTCATCTACCAAGTATCAAAAAATTACCTTAGTAAAAGTCTCACTGTTTTCAAGAAAATTCGGTTTTTCTGATTTTTTGAAAATGTATACCCGCACTAAGATTTTGAGGCGTGATATTCGGAATTCATTATTTTTTGCATTTATTTTTATTAAAAATAATCTCGAATAGTTGGGTTATCAGATGCAAAAAACCATTTTAAAAAAGTATTCTAGTTTTTTATTTATTTTTGTTACAATTTAAATTTTGCCTTTTCTCCTAAACTTTGGTCAATATTTGATCTATCACGGTGAAAAAAAATACATGACCATTGTATAGCTTACTAGCTTAAAAACATGCCCATTTAATGGACATTCAAAAATTATAAATAGCTTATCAAAAAAATATTTACAGGAAAAATCTCCATACAAAGCATTAAGTACCAGAAAAATCTCGTTAAGCCAATAATAACCTTATCTAAGTTGATGCGCAAGATGGATCAGAATGCACTCTGATTAATTCAGCAGCTGTGCAAAACTAAATAAATAAAAAATCTATCCATGTATTTCATTAAAAAAAATTAAAACTCATTCATATTTGAACCCAAATCAATTCAATTTATAACCGACTTCAAAAAAAGGAGGAGGTCCTCAATTCGGTTGTATGTTTTTTTTTAATGTTTGTTACCTCAGAACTCCGTCATTTATGAACCGATTTAGATTTAGAATTTTTTTTCATTGTTTGAAAGCACATGCTTCAAGGTTGGTCCCGTTGTTACCAGAATCCAGCTCTGAGATGGGATCCATGAGGAATTGAAGAAACTCCTCAAAAATTGAAGAGAAATGTATAGCGATTTTAGTATTTTTGGTGACAAGTCGAGCATTTGCTTTCAGAAAGTATCATGGAAGGGGTCCCCTTTTCTCTCATAATCTTTTTTATCCGAATTTTGAAAGTCAGAAATTGATGTCCATAATATTCTTGCTCATAAATATCGATGGTCATAATTTTTTTTAAGCATATCGCTTAATAGTTATAACTGCAATGATCCATAATCCTATTGTTCATAACTTTAAAAAAGCATAATATTGTTATCAATTAACGGAATATCGTTGATTATTCGGAAGCATTGTCAGGCATATATCTTAAAGTAATAATTGTTTTTAGTCATAATTTTTCATTGCCCAAATACACTAAACATATCATCGAAATTGATAACATCCAAAGGAATATCGATAATTATTCAGAAACATGGTAAGGCATATCGCTGGCAGCGAGCGAGCGAAGCGAGCGAGCAAGACCTTTCAGGGCAGAAGCAACTTGGACAAGTTAGGTTCAGAAGGCTAAGGCGGGAGCGACGCAACGCTTCGCTCCCGCCTTAGCCATCGATGTTAGGTATTTTTTTTATGACAGCACAGAAAACGATTATTACCTTTAATATTATGAAATATCATACAACCATGACATTGAATGTTATTTCAAAGTAATATTATGCCTAAAAATAATACACTATTAGCCAGAAATTAAATAATTTGCAAAATACTGTCATTAGTTCATCAATATGAATAATTTATCTGAAGAGGCTACTTATGCATATCTTATTTCGATAATAATACAATATAAAACAAATTGTGATTAGAACTCATCCGTTCTGCGGGCGTGCCAAATTATTTCAAATTTATTGCTTAAGAGAATCTTTGCATCCAGGAAAATGCCACCATTTTGATAATCTATACATATAAAATCCTTTGTCCTGACTGACGGATCAACGCACAGCCTAAACCGCTGATCGTAGAGACCTGAAACTTGGAGGGTGTGTTCTTTGTATGACGTAGGCATCCGATAAGAAAGGATTTTTCGTAGTTCTATTCCTAAGGGGGTAAAAAAGGGGGGCAAAGTTTGTATGGGACAACGTGATTCCTTGGTCCAATCTACTTCAAATTTTGCATAAACATTCTATAACAGAATTGATGGAAGACGTGTTTCGTTTTTTATTGAAATTCATCCCTTAACGGGGTTAAAAAGGAGTAGAAAATTATTTTGGGGGTGATTTGCTTCGAAGTTGATATCAATACTCCTTAGTGCTTTTGATTTAAATTACTTTTTATTTTGACACAATGTAAACGAAACGAAACTTCAAATTTTGCAAACCATTCCATTCCATTTTGCATAACTAATTATATGTATAAGTATTTGCATTTCACCAAGCTTTTGCTTTTACAAGCGCAGCGTGGGACGTCCACCAACGAGATGGACGGACGTTTTGGTATAGGCCGCAGGTTCAGGGTGGATGCAAGTCGCTTCCAACCGTAATGATTGGGCGTCAATGAGGGAGGCCTATGTCCAGCAGTGGACGTCCTACGGCTGAAATGATGATGATGATGATGAAGCTTTTATGTGAGTTCAACCTTTTTCGAATAAAATCGAATTGAGTATTCAAAAATCATTGTTGAACTCGCATAAAAGCTTGGTGCAATGCAAATACATATAAAATGCTTTGTCCTGAAGTCCTAAATGACTGACTGGCGGATTATCGCACAGCCTAAACCGCTGTATGTAGAGACCTGAAACTTGGAGGATGTGTCCTTTGTATGACGTAGGCATCCGATAAGAAAGAATTTTCCGGAATTCCCACGGGATAAGGAATATACGGGATGTATATATTTCATCAATCGAGAGTGACCCTATCCCCATAACGAAGATTACTAAACTGTTCCAATTGGGCATGCAAGTAGACTATTAGAACAAGTATAAAGCTAATTTCAATAATTTTGAAAATTTCCACGGTATAAGGCTAAATCAGGTTTTATATACTCAAATCAACTGGATCCTATCTCCGTAACTACAATTAAGTACTAAACTTTTCAAATTCAGTATAAACGTAAATGGTCATACACAACAGCAAAAAAACTTATTGCAGGATTATTGGAAATTCCTGTGGGATAGATAATCTCTGAAACTTCCGAGCCGATTTAAAAAAAAATCTTTTACCAGTAAAAAGTTACACTATCCATTATTGACATAGGCTACTTTTTTCCGGAAAAATGCAAAATTCCCAAGGGATAGAAATAAAAATTCAACTTCGGAGCTCATTTTAAAATGTCTTTCACCAATAGAAAAGATACACTGTCCTTGATTAACATAGGATGGAATAGCAAATAGTAAACTTAACTTCGGGGCTGAGTTTAAAAAAAAATTACCAATAGAAAGCTACACTATCCTTTGTTGGTATAGGCTATATAGGCTAGGCTACCTACTATTTATTCGGTAAACTGCAAAATTCCCGTGGGATAGAAAGAAGTGAACATCACTTGAGGGCTGATTTGAAAATTTCTTTCACCAATGGGAAGTTACACCAACCATTATTTACATAGGCTACTTTTCTCCGTGAAAAAGCAAAATTCACACGGGAAAAAAATAAGTGAATTCAACTACGGGGCTGATTTTAAAACTTCTTTTACCGGTAGAAAGCTACACCTTTAAGGACATAGACTACTTTTTCTCGGGGAAAATGCAAAATTCCCGCGGGATAACTATAAGCGAAAATTTGCATAGAATAAGGACAAATTTGTTGAAATTCCCACGGGATAGTGAATAAACGAGATTTATAATATTCACTAACTGATACTGATGATGATGAAATGATAATAATAATGGATGTTGCCGTTGCCGGTTTTTTGTTTTATACAATGAAAGAGATGAAGCTTTACCACAAATTGGAATTCTACGCGGACGAAGTCGCGGGCAAAAGCTAGTCTAAAATCAAATCAAATCAAATCAAAATTTTATTCACTACTAATTTTATTCAAATCAAATCAAAATTTTATTCTACTTTACTAAAATTATTATCTAAATTATTTTTCAGTTATTCAAACAAAATTCCATTAAGAAATGTGTTTATTGTGACTTACGATTCCCAACTTCAACAATAACAACATGTAAACTATAAAATAAATTTTGACGAGGTTCAATTCCAGTTTATGTATGAGAACGAAAATTCCACGAAAATTATACACACTTAGGTATCTCATACTAAACAATTTAGTTATTATCGAACACAGTATTTCAATAAATCTCCGAACTAGTCGAACCGCGTCGTGGTACTTACTACGCGCACCACGTGATCTAAGGTATCACAAGTTGGTCAACCAGCTAGCGCCGCCTCGCGCGCGACGGCACCGTCGGGAGTACGACGTAAAGAAATTACGACCTTATTCCACAAGTAATAAAGTTTGTATTGAAATGTAATTAAGAAAAAAATGCAATTGATATTTATAAGCGTGTACATTTATTGTTTAATTTGTTACTTATACTATTGATAATATTTTGAAGGCATAAATTAAACTTTTTTGAAGTGGTTATGTATTTTGGCTTTCCAAAAATTACTAATATTTGTGATTAAAGAAACCCGCAAAAAGAATCTGTTTAATTTTTAAAATTTTATTACGACACATAATATACTATTTAGTATAAGTTGTTGAAATGCAGTTATCTATAATTTCTGGTGAGATAAGCCAAAAAATCTGTAACTTACTGAAACTTCGTTGTTAATGATTGTCCCGTATGATTAATTAGTTTAATTTTGATTTCTATAACTGGAATGCAACTGTTACATTACAATAGATGTATATTTAGAAAGTTATTTATTATGCTATACTTATGAAATCGAATTATGTTAAAAATTTAGTTTTTCGTGTATTTTATATTGACGCGGAGCTTTAAAATGTTTAATTCTTTTTATTTTATCTATAACTAACAATACTTTATGATATAGAAAAAGCAAATCACAGTTATCGAATTATGTCCAGGTTAAGCTAATTTTACTCGCCTAAAACGACCTACATGCCGAATTTCAGCTTTCTACGACCAGTAAAACGAAAAATCCCGTTTTTTCCCGTTCCCGTGGGAATTTGGGAAAGTCCTCTCTCAATGCTCATCTACACTCCCCAAGCAACCTACATGCCGAATTTCGGCTTTCTACGACCAGTAAAACGAAAAATCCCGTTTTTTCCTTATCCCGTGGGAATTTCCGAAAATCCTTAAACCTGTTTTTTACTATTATAATTACCTACTTCTATGCCAAATTTGAAGAGTCTAGTAATTATAGTTCATAGGATCCCGTTGAACTGAATATATAAATCCCGTTTTTTCCTTATCCCGTGGGAATTTCCGAAAATCCTTAAACCTGTTTTTTACTATTATAATTACCTACTTCTATGCCAAATTTGAAGAGTCTAGTAATTATAGTTCGTAGGATCCCGTTGAACTGAATATATAAATCCCGTTTTTTCCATATCCCGTGGGAATTTTGAAAAATCCTGAAATTAATATTTTAAATAATGTAATACCTACTTGTGTATCAAATTTGAAGAGTCTAGTTATTATAGTTACTGAGATAGGGTCACTCGGAATCGAATATATAAATCCCGTTTTTTCCCTTTCCCGTGGGATTCCCAAAAATCCTTGGATGCCTACATTGTATAAGGTATCTATGTGCAAAATTTCAAGTCTCTAGGTCCAGTGGTTTGGACTGTGCGTTGATATATCAACAGTCATTTAGTTTATTTAGATATTTCAACCCCATCGCACCCCATCCAGGGAGATGGTATTTTACGTCTGCCACGTCGGATTTTAAAACCGTTGTTGTTTTCATAACCAGCGACCCGATAAACCATAGAAACAACACCCATGTTGATTTTCAGACTTTGTTACCCCTTTCCCCCCTTTTAGGGGTTGAATTCTCAAAAAACCTGAAACACGTGTTTACTCATTTATTATTCAGAGTACTTCTGTGAAGTTTCGAATAAAATAGTCGAACTAATCTTGTTTCCCCATACAAACTTTGGACCCCCGTTTCACCCCCTTAGGGAGTGAATTTTGAAAAATCCTTTCTTAGTGCACCCCTAGACCTTATAAGGAACCTACATGCCAAATTTGGAACCTCTAGGCCCAGTGGTTTGGGCTGTGCGTTGATATGTCAGTCATTCAGTCAGTCAGTCAGTTTCTTCTTTTATATATATAGATAGATCGCATTCTGCACTAAACAATTAGGAGCAACATAATAAGGCTTTTTTGCAATCCAAATTGTCCAATTTTGTGGAATTCCTTAACTCAAGTAGAAGAATCCGTTTTATGTATTTATGTATTTAACATTCCATTTTTTTACTGTCATTTTAAAGTTTCAGACTACTTACTATAGGCATCGGGGACAGGACCGGGATAGTCGAGTTACTTCGTTCCTTGCTAGATACATATACATCTTGACAACACAGAACTCAGAAGTAGGTACTTGCGTACTTTTGAGACAGGTGCCTGACACAAACTTTTCTTGCTTGTTTCAGTTTAGAATATTGCTCAACGACTTTGTATCAAGGAACAGGTTGCGCCAACTTGAGCAGTCTCGTCTCTGGTGGTCCACGATGACTTATGATACGTATCCTAGCAAAGCCTTTCTGTGAGTGATAGCCAGATGATACCTACCTATCGTAAAAAAGTCTGTAATCCTTTGAACGCCACTGTAGCATACAAAAGTCATCATCTGCACGCCATATCATTGTAATGAAATGAATAATGATCGGTGAAAGAAAGAGCGAGGGTTGTACACACGACAGCTCTTGATAACTTCAGGCGTCACTAGCGTTCAAAAGTTAAAAGCGTTTGTTCACTTCGTCCACATTCCCATTTTGTCAACTTCCTAGTTCCTCAGCAATCCCATTTCGTCCACAATCAATTCCCAACTCGTCCACTTCCTATTTTGTCAACATTCCTATTTCGTTCATATTCCCATTTCGTCCACTTTCTCATTTCGTAACAAAATAGTAACGAAATTGGTCGTGTATATATCTGAAATAGTATTAACCCGCACCGTGCTTAGCAAGTATTTTTCTTAACATGAATAATACCTGAATCACAAAATAAAATCTTCCCCGAGAATTAAGGTAAGTGATAACGAAAATCGCATTAAAATCGGCTAGGAATGTTGACGAAGTAGGATTGTGGACGAAATGGGATTGAGGACGAAATGGAAATGTTGACTAAGTAGGAATGTGGACGAAGTGGGAAAAGGACGAAATGGGAATATGGATGAAATGGGAATGTTAACGAAGTGGGATTGTGGACGAAGTAGGATTGTGGACGAAATGGGAATGTGGATGAAGTGAACCTAAACGGTTAAAAGTATTATTTTGTGGCGGTTTATAGTTGGCCTTTGGCATTTTAACTGTCTTAACACGAAAACTTTAGAGTGTGTTTAACACATGTCAGTTTACAGTTAATAACTGTAATTTTAGGTATGTTTGGTGATCGTTATCAAGTGCAGTTTTCGTAGCAAAGTATATGTTATAAGAAAAATATTAGTAAGATAATAATAAGTCATGTAAATATTGAATATAATTTTTTACTAAGTATGAAATATTTACTTCAGGATAATATATAATACTAGCTGTTGCCCGGGACTCTTTTCTGCGAAGAATAATAGGGGTATGAAAAATAGATATTGACCGATTGTCAGACCTACCCGATATGCACACAAAATTTCATGAGAATCGGTCTAGCCATTTCGGAGGAGTTTGGTAACAAACACCGCGACACAAGAATTTTATATATTAGTTATAATTTTTCTCATTAGCAAAAATTTTTTGACTTCATATGTTTAAAAAGAAAACAATATCCTAATCGATAACAAATCAAATCAGTTTTTTGTTGTTTATTCAGCTTAATTGGGGTTAATATTCATATTGTATAAATAATATTAAAAATAATTGTTACCACACACGGTCCCTTACACAACAACACGAGAAATAATTTCCTTGAAGTTTCGGTCACAGTGCAGTGGCCATGCTTTACTGGTAGTCACAAGTTGAGTGAAGTGAAGTGAAGTGAAGTATCTCGTTTACCTAGCCGCGCGAGTCTTTCGAACTACCCGAACTTAATTCCGTCCGATTAGTATAGGTATCGCCACGAGAGTTGAGGTCACGCTTACAACAATATGTCATAAAAATATTGTAACTAGCACTTTAGTTTTGGGTCGTTTTAAGTGTAATATAGTCAGTGTGTACCTTGAGGGGGACCGTCCTTTGGATGGCTACTTGTCTTGCCTGAGAGGAGTTATGAGTGCTGCTTCGTCGGATGGTGCGATCGTTGCTGGAGACATTAATGCCAAGAGTTTCTGGTGGGGCTGTGGAGCGGAGGATCGGAGGGGGGCGGACTATGTTGACTTTTGTTCGGAGGTGGGACTTGAGGTCGTCAACGTGGGCTCTGTTCCTACTTTTTTCACGCATAGGGGGGGTAGGGTCTTTTCTAGTATCGTTGATGTCACCGTGTGCACCCCCTCTATGCTGAACAGGATTTTGGACTGGCGGGTTCTAGTTGATGATTGATGCTGGGCTGTCGGATCACCGCAGGATCGCTTTTACCATTGATTATGGTGGGTCTGGCAGTGTTGGCGTGACGCGTAAGGGCACAAAGATTTATAACACGGACAAGGCGGACTGGGAGGTTTTTGGCCGGGAAATTAGGCGGGCGCAGCTGGAGGCAGGGCTGACTGTGGAGAGGCTCCTGGACATTGAGACTGGCGACGATTTGGAGGAGGCGGTGCGGGCCTTGTCGTCTGCCATGTGTGAGGCCAGTGAGTTGGCGATTCCGAAGTTCGGGGAGAAGAAGGGGAGGAGGGCGTCGTGGTGGACTCGGGAGCTGGATGAGCTGAGGCGGGTTACCACGAGACTGAGGAGGAGAATTGCTGGGGCAAACCCGAGGAGGAGGAGCTTCGTCGTTGATGAATATCTGCAGGCCAGGACTAGTTACAGGGTGGCAATTGAGGGAGCCATCACTCAGAGCTGGAAGGATTATTGTACTAAGTAGACGCGGGAAAAGATCTGGACGGACGCGTACAGGACTGTTAAGAGCATCAAGGGTGGTGGCTCGGGTCAGGAGGTGCTCCTCAGGGACCCCTCTACTGGCGGGGTTCTGGATGCTGGGGGCTCGGCGGCTCTTCTCCTCAGTTCTTTCTTTCCTTGTGACGAGGTGGCGTTGGATACCCCGGAGAGGAGCGTGTGTCGGAGGGAGGCTGAGGACTGGCGGAACTGGGCTAGGACTGCTTCGGTTGTTTGCCGTCCTTTTACCGATCTGGAGGCGCGTACTGCGGTGAACAGCATGAGTCATAGGAAGTCCCCTGGGGTGGAAGGCCTGACCTCGGATATATGTTCTAAGACGTTGGCTGCTACTCCAATTATGCTAGCTACATACAATGCGTGTCTGAGGGTGGGCTATTTCCCCAGGGTTTGGAAGGAGGCACAAATCCGTATAGTCCCCAAGTCTGGGAAGGACGACTATCAGAACCCGAAATCCCATCACCCCATCGGGCTCCTCCCTGTTCCAGGCAAGGTTCTGGAGAAGATGATTTTTAATCGGGTTGCCTGGGACCTGTTTGGGGGGGGGGGAAGATCAGCCCAAGGCAGTACGGATTTGTGCCTAGGAAGAGTACGGAGGATGCCCTGTATGATGTCATGACATATATTCGCAACGGGCTCAGGGCCAAGAAGATGGTGGCGGTGGTGTCCCTGGACATCCAGGGGGCCTTCGACGGTGCCTGGTGGCCGGCGGTCATACGGGAGCTAGGCAGGGAGACGGAGGAACATGATGCCTTCAGAAGGATCCTCAGTTACCTGGAGGATCGGTCGGTGACCCTGCAGTACATGGGGCAGAGTCTGAAGGCTAGTACTACACGGGGCTGCATCCAGGGCTCGATAGGGGGTCCCCTCCTGTGGAATGTGCAGCTTGACCCACTTTTGCGGGAGGCGGACTCTTTGGACGCGGAGATCCAGGCCTTCGCGGACGATATTGTTGTTGTCGCGGAGGCGGACACGGGGCCGGAACTCGAAGATATTGTTAATACCGCACTGAAAGTGATCGAGGGCTGGGGCGATAGGAGTGGCCTCAGGTTCGCGGCGCAGAAGACAGGCGCTGCTGGTGACTAAGAAGCTTAAATATACGGCTCCCGTTTTCTGGCTGCAGGGTACGCTTGTCGATGTCGCCGAGGAGCTGACTCTGCTGGGGCTGACGATTGACCGTCACCTGGGTTTTGGTAGGCACCTTGAGAAGGTTACGGGCAGGGATTTGGGTGTGTATGGTGCGGTGGCCAGAATGGTCAAAGCCGCGACCACCCGATTTCTACTGTGCTATTTTGGTTTGCTCGAAGCCGGCGAAATTTAGCTTTGTATTCTAATGCAAACAAAAATAGCCGGAAACACGAGTAAAAGCGATTTTCTGAAAATGAAACATAGCTAGATCAGTTTTTCATCCCCGAAAACCCCCACATACCGAATTTCATCGAAATCGTTGGAGCCGTTTCCGAGATCCTGATTATATATATACATATATACAAGAATTGCTCGTTTAAAGGTATTAGATGGATTAGATTAGATTAGATTGAAATGGTTTATTTGTAGGACTTTCTGAATAATTTTTATTTATTTTTGTTGCCCTTCTCTCTCTCGGCCGTTTGTTCCGGGTTTGGTTGCTGACTTAATCTTTTCCTGTTGGGTTGTTAGGGTTTTTAGGGTTTTCACTTATCATCGCTTTAACTGCTAAAATTACTTTGAATTTAATCTACTGTATTTCTGTAGTGTTCCGTGTTTATGTTTTCTCGACCGTCTGTTTAGTTTTAAGCTTAGGTTAGTCCAGGGGGGGCACACTTACATATATCACACTTTTCATGCGACTACAGCGATCTCTGGTTGTTTGTTAAAGAACTAAATTAGCGGCCATCTTGGTTGACTTGTCAAACTTGTCAGTTGTCATTCATCGGCCATGGCCATGGCGTACCAAATTGTACGGTCAAGGACTTTAATTGATAGGCCACTTGCCAATGTTCGTATTTTAGCCGTATAGTGCAAATCGGGTTTAGCCGCTTATACTTCGTATATGCTGATTTGAATTAGACGGCTAAAATACGAATAGTGGCAATTAGCCTATCAATTAAAATTACGCGTAATTATAGCTGTACATCACTACCAACATATACATATAGATAGGTATACATCTATAGATACTTCACATTAGTTCTTCACCAGGGCGTAGGGCAGCAGCACCTTCCATACATGCAAATTTGACCATAGAGTTGCCACTCTTGTTCATATAATATTACAATACTCTTTGGGTTAGTCCAATCTAATGGTCCCAGCTTTGTCCTCCGTCGATCCTAGTAAGGATTGGAGCAGCGATAGGGGGGCGAAGCTGGGACTTAATCTTGTTAGTTGTTATATTGTTCATAATGAGTTGCATTTTTGTATTTGATGTAAGTCCGGGGCCAGTTGGTCTGTCCTATTGAAATAATAAGAAGAGAAAAATAACAGTTAGAAAAGATCATTTGAAGTTATTGTTGTTAAAAGAATGAAGTGAAAGGTAGTAAAAAGAACATTGCTACAAAAAGATGATAGTTTTGATTTGGTCCTGGTACAGTAAATTTAGCTTTAAGTAACTTGGTAAATTCTTTAGCTGTTGCTTTTAGTAGTAGGTTTAGATTAGGTGACTCTCAGTCCCGGTTCCATTCCCCATCGATCCTAGGGTGGATTGTGAACGACGATGGGGGATGAAACTGGGATTTTAACGTTTAACTTCTTATTAATTTAATAACTAACACGTTGAATTTATTTGGTAATTTTAATACAGTAATTTTTGACTTAAAGACTAAATCGCAGAATTTTAAATCTGCGTTAATGTAGTTTTTCGGATGTAAGACCTGTGGCCGGGTTTTTTAGTCCGTGCGAGTCGGACACTGTCTGGGTGTTCCCCCCATTCGTCCGCAGGGATTTTTCCCGACCACAGGCCATCTTCCAGGCAAAAAAAATAAAAATAATAACAACATGTCATGTAATGACAGCGGGATTTTGACATTTATTCGTACCGACAGCAAGTTCAACAGACTCAACAGTGAATTACAAGATTGACTAAAAATTACTCAACCTATTTCGTTAAGATTTTTTTAGGACAATACATCTAGTTTAAACAAAATAGAAAATTAAATATTTTGATCTATTTAATTTCAATCAGATAAGCATATTTTTCGCTATTTTTATTAAAAAACAGATTTTTGTTCCAAATATATTTTATCACTTTAAAAATGATTTATTTCAAGAATAGGTATCATGAAAAAAGAAAAATTATAATATGCATAGTATTGCGTACGTAGTTCATCATAAGATCATATAACTCACATTTTCATTCACTCACTCATTTCATTCATTCACTACTTTTTTTGCAATCAGTACTTTATGTAGCTGTGTATATAATCATTCGCCTCAACTCTCGTGGCGTTACCTATATCAGCACCCGTATCTGGAACTACCCGCACTTTTTCACGATTTTTTATCGTCACCCCGAAACGCTTCGCTACGCTGCAGGTATAGGTAACGCCAAGGGAGTTGGGGCGAATGCACACACAGCTAGTACTACACGGGGCTGCATCCAGGGCTCGATAGGGGGTCCCCTCCTGTGGAATGTGCAGCTTGACCCACTTTTGCGGGAGGCGGACTCTTTGGACGCGGAGATCCAGGCCTTCGCGGACGATATTGTTGTTGTCGCGGAGGCGGACACGGGGCCGGAACTCGAAGATATTGTTAATACCGCACTGAAAGTGATCGAGGGCTGGGGCGATAGGAGTGGCCTCAGGTTCGCGGCGCAGAAGACAGGCGCTGCTGGTGACTAAGAAGCTTAAATATACGGCTCCCGTTTTCTGGCTGCAGGGTACGCTTGTCGATGTCGCCGAGGAGCTGACTCTGCTGGGGCTGACGATTGACCGTCACCTGGGTTTTGGTAGGCACCTTGAGAAGGTTACGGGCAGGGATTTGGGTGTGTATGGTGCGGTGGCCAGAATGGTCAAAGCCGCGACCACCCGATTTCTACTGTGCTATTTTGGTTTGCTCGAAGCCGGCGAAATTTAGCTTTGTATTCTAATGCAAACAAAAATAGCCGGAAACACGAGTAAAAGCGATTTTCTGAAAATGAAACATAGCTAGATCAGTTTTTCATCCCCGAAAACCCCCACATACCGAATTTCATCGAAATCGTTGGAGCCGTTTCCGAGATCCTGATTATATATATATACATATATACAAGAATTGCTCGTTTAAAGGTATTAGATGGATTAGATTAGATTAGATTGAAATGGTTTATTTGTAGGACTTTCTGAATAATTTTTATTTATTTTTGTTGCCCTTCTCTCTCTCGGCCGTTTGTTCCGGGTTTGGTTGCTGACTTAATCTTTTCCTGTTGGGTTGTTAGGGTTTTTAGGGTTTTCACTTATCATCGCTTTAACTGCTAAAATTACTTTGAATTTAATCTACTGTATTTCTGTAGTGTTCCGTGTTTATGTTTTCTCGACCGTCTGTTTAGTTTTAAGCTTAGGTTAGTCCAGGGGGGGCACACTTACATATATCACACTTTTCATGCGACTACAGCGATCTCTGGTTGTTTGTTAAAGAACTAAATTAGCGGCCATCTTGGTTGACTTGTCAAACTTGTCAGTTGTCATTCATCGGCCATGGCCATGGCGTACCAAATTGTACGGTCAAGGACTTTAATTGATAGGCCACTTGCCAATGTTCGTATTTTAGCCGTATAGTGCAAATCGGGTTTAGCCGCTTATACTTCGTATATGCTGATTTGAATTAGACGGCTAAAATACGAATAGTGGCAATTAGCCTATCAATTAAAATTACGCGTAATTATAGCTGTACATCACTACCAACATATACATATAGATAGGTATACATCTATAGATACTTCACATTAGTTCTTCACCAGGGCGTAGGGCAGCAGCACCTTCCATACATGCAAATTTGACCATAGAGTTGCCACTCTTGTTCATATAATATTACAATACTCTTTGGGTTAGTCCAATCTAATGGTCCCAGCTTTGTCCTCCGTCGATCCTAGTAAGGATTGGAGCAGCGATAGGGGGGCGAAGCTGGGACTTAATCTTGTTAGTTGTTATATTGTTCATAATGAGTTGCATTTTTGTATTTGATGTAAGTCCGGGGCCAGTTGGTCTGTCCTATTGAAATAATAAGAAGAGAAAAATAACAGTTAGAAAAGATCATTTGAAGTTATTGTTGTTAAAAGAATGAAGTGAAAGGTAGTAAAAAGAACATTGCTACAAAAAGATGATAGTTTTGATTTGGTCCTGGTACAGTAAATTTAGCTTTAAGTAACTTGGTAAATTCTTTAGCTGTTGCTTTTAGTAGTAGGTTTAGATTAGGTGACTCTCAGTCCCGGTTCCATTCCCCATCGATCCTAGGGTGGATTGTGAACGACGATGGGGGATGAAACTGGGATTTTAACGTTTAACTTCTTATTAATTTAATAACTAACACGTTGAATTTATTTGGTAATTTTAATACAGTAATTTTTGACTTAAAGACTAAATCGCAGAATTTTAAATCTGCGTTAATGTAGTTTTTCGGATGTAAGACCTGTGGCCGGGTTTTTTAGTCCGTGCGAGTCGGACACTGTCTGGGTGTTCCCCCCATTCGTCCGCAGGGATTTTTCCCGACCACAGGCCATCTTCCAGGCAAAAAAAATAAAAATAATAACAACATGTCATGTAATGACAGCGGGATTTTGACATTTATTCGTACCGACAGCAAGTTCAACAGACTCAACAGTGAATTACAAGATTGACTAAAAATTACTCAACCTATTTCGTTAAGATTTTTTTAGGACAATACATCTAGTTTAAACAAAATAGAAAATTAAATATTTTGATCTATTTAATTTCAATCAGATAAGCATATTTTTCGCTATTTTTATTAAAAAACAGATTTTTGTTCCAAATATATTTTATCACTTTAAAAATGATTTATTTCAAGAATAGGTATTATGAAAAAAGAAAAATTATAATATGCATAGTATTGCGTACGTAGTTCATCATAAGATCATATAACTCACATTTTCATTCACTCACTCATTTCATTCATTCACTACTTTTTTTGCAATCAGTACTTTATGTAGCTGTGTATATAATCATTCGCCTCAACTCTCGTGGCGTTACCTATATCAGCACCCGTATCTGGAACTACCCGCACTTTTTCACGATTTTTTATCGTCACCCCGAAACGCTTCGCTACGCTGCAGGTATAGGTAACGCCAAGGGAGTTGGGGCGAATGCACACACAGCTACATAAAGTACTGATTGCAAAAAAGATAGTGAATGAATTAAATGACTGTGTGAATGAAAATGTGAGTTATAATGATCTTATGATGAAATACTTAAGCAATACTATAAATAAATAATAAATAAATAAATATCACGGGACAATTTACACCAACCAACAGATTTTTACCGTGTCTCCCCACGACTGATTATCATTGACTAAGTAACTCTATTTGCACTCTACAAAGCATATAGAAATAGAAAAACACACAACAAATAGCTATGTACCATACCTAGCATTGCTACAAGTTTAATTCCCACCAGTTAGATAACTTGATCCGCAGGGATCAAATCACCCATGATTGGGGACACATGGTAAACAGATTTTTAGCACGAATGTCAAATTCAGAGGGTTGATTCCTGTTTAATTCATTAACTTAATCCTTAGGAAATGAATTTGTGAGGAAATCAAATTCATGGTGATTCATGTCTTTTAATGATTAAATAGGGAACTGTATTATTTTTCCAATAACAACACATTTTTAGTGATAATTTTTTTACTATCCAAATAGTTAACATTCGGTATTAGAAATTGAAAACAAAAAGTTTCTTCTAAAAATTAAGCTTATCTTTATAATAGACATTTTAACAATCACAAAGCAACCTTCAAATAATCAAATAATAAATGTTTTTTGTAATCTTGCGTATCTTTTTAACGTCATTAGAGGGACACCATATTGCTTTGAAGTCCCCTTCAATGTTTTTCCACCTAATACTGCAGCTACAGCATTTTTCAATTTTTCCTTGTCTATCGGTTTTCTCTTTTTTGATCCCTCTTTGGTCGTATATTTTCGCGGCATTATTACCTAAAAAAATACATGTAATAAGTGAATTACAAATAACCCTGTATAGATAAATACATACTTAAATACATATTAAACATCCAAGACTCGAGCACAAACATTCGTATTTTTTACACAAATATCTGCCCCGACCCAGAATCGAACCAGAGACCTCACCTCAAGCTTCGTAGTCAGGCCATTATGCATATTATAATTTTTCTTTTTTCGTATAACACATTTTTTTGAAATAAAACAATTTTAAACTGATAAGAAATATTCGCAAGAAAAAAATCGGTATTTTATAAATAGCGAAAAATATGCTTAGGTATCTGATTTATATAAAATAGATCAAAATATTTTATTTTCTTTTTTGTTTAAACTAGATCTATTTTCCTAAATTATTCTTAAAGAAATGGGTTGAAGAAATTTTTAGTCAATCTTGTAATTCACTGTTGAGTCTGTTGAACTTGCTATCGGTACGAATAAATGTCAAAATCCCGCTGTCATTACATGACGCGTTGTTGTGTGCGTGACCTCAACTCTGATGGCGTTACCTATAGTTCAAGACTCGCGCACTACACTGAAGTCACTGTCAAATCGTGACCACGGCCAGTGCAATGTGGCCGAAACGTCGTGGTAATGATTTCTCGTTTAGTTGCATGATAAGTCCCGTAGGTATGTGGTAACAGTTAAGAGTGAAAGTCAGGAAATTTTAAAACAGGTATTATTTATTTGTGTAAGTATATTTTATTTACCAATGATACTTTGCTATGAAAACTACTGCACGTTGATAACGATCACTAGGTATGTCTAAGACAGCAAATTGTTGTGGTAAAGCCATAATTTAATTGAAAATTTTGTTGAATTTAGTTTTTCAATTCTAAATTATTAAATTTCAGGGACATTTATTTCACATACATGCCGGGAAGAATGAAAGACACGTACATAATAGATCCGTTCAGCTCGGATCGCACTCCGAAATTTGGTGCCAAGACTTGCCCACTAAATTTATAAGAATAACCTTTTTTTTATTTATCTTCGTAATGGAGGCTTCACACTTCGACATGTGAGTGTAGATGTTGATCATCTGCATATTAATTATAAAAAATTGAATTTGGCTAACATTTGATTTTGAGTATTTACTCAAATGCGGAGAAATGTGTCAGCTCTTATTACATAGTTACAAAAAAATTATTCAGCAAACGCCGCTGATAGCGTCGCGTCAGTTCGCGATGATAATTCACGGTTTACTACTTGAATGAGAAGCTTTAGCCTTCATAAAATATCGTGTTTTAGATTTAGAATTCTTAAAAATATTTATATCAATAACTTGTAACACTCTGACCCTTTAGGTATAGCTTAAAGTTTGTTAGCTATTAAATTATTAGCATTCAATTTATTTTTTCGTTGTAGTCTCACTGTACCTTACCTTTGTAATCTGTAACATGTTGTTTATAATGCAAATAGGCACTGTGCAAGTTTTATTGGTTATTCCTGTTATGACTTAAGATAAAAATGTAAACATATCAGTTATGTAGATACTTATATGTACTAGTTTAAAAAAAAAGTAAAAACTGAAGATATTCCTTTCTTTTATTTTAATCTGTTTTACAATTATTTTTTTAGAGACTAATACGAGTAGGGCTGAACCAACTTCATTTTTTTATTACTTTTACGGTCATCCCGTGAAATCCATATATTTCATATTAAAACTTTACCTACTTCATATCATGAAGTTTGGCTTAGTAGCGACATCTCTAGTCCGGGTGAGCGGATAGTTCCGAAGGAGTGTTGAAGTCTCTCGATTAGGGTATAACATAGATGGCGCTGTATCACTGCTATAAGTGATTGACTTTGAGGATTGAGATAAAGGGAGGCGCCTTGAAGCGCATTTCCTCTCTGCCAAAGGTATGAACCCGCCGGGTATAACCGTTATACAAAACTATTTCGCTCGCCTCTCGTGACATTTCAAAACGGCACGCGTCAGAGAATGAGGTCCCACAAAAATTACTAAATGCAAAGAATTCGGGCGTGAAAAAATGTCTGACACGTCGAGTCTACAAAAAAACAGCGTAACTTTTCATCTGGAAGTATTTCGTAACGTAATTATTGTTGATTAATAGTAAAAATACGTGAAGTTTAAAATAATATTATTGTCCGTCAGTGTGGCCAGCTTTTTGTATAAATAGCCACATTGGCCATTTTTAATTTTTATAAATCAACTAGCTGACCCGGCGAACTTTGTTCCGCCTTAAGAGGCAATAAATGAGCATATTTTGGATTTTATTAAGTTCAATTTTTTATTAGGATAACTAGCTGACCCGGCGAATTTTGTTCCGCCTTAAGAGGCAATAAATGAGCATATTTTGGATTTTATTAAGTTACATTTTTTATAAGGATAATAAATATAAGAAATAAATAAATATAAATAAATAAATATTAGGGGACAATCTTACACAAATCGACCTAGTCCCAAACTAAGCAAATTTTGTACTATGGGTACTAGACGACGATAAACATACTTATATAGATAAATAAATACTTAATACATAGAAAACATCCATAACTCAGGAACAAATATTCGTGCTCATCACACAAATAAATGCCCTTACCGGGATTTGAACCCAGGACCTCTTGCTTCGTAGGCAGGGTCACTACCAACTAGGCTAAAGCGGTCGTCAAATATAATTTTAAAAAAAAATTTAAATAAAAAATAAAACCACCTTCAAAAAACACCCAAAAAAAACTTGGAAATAAAAAAAATTTAAATAAAAAATAAAACCTCCTTCAAAAAACCCCCAAAAAAACATAAAATAATAATTGATTGAACCGACCACAATAAGCATGAAAATATCTTTCTACTAATCTGTTTGAAGTTGGTGCCTCAGCACGAGCCAGCAGGAGTGGACCTAGTAATCTAACTTACCTACATACCTATTATAGGGCTTCTACACTCCTGCTGGCTCGTGCTGAGGCACCAACTTCAAACAGATTAGTAGAAAGATATTTTCATGCTTATTGTGGTCGGTTCAATCAATTATTATTTTATGTTTTTTTGGGGGTTTTTTGAAGGTTTTATTTTTTATTTAAATTTTTTTTATTTCCAAGTTTTTTTTGGGTGTTTTTTGAAGGCGGTTTTATTTTTTATTTAAAATTTTTTATTTTTTTCTTTTTAGTTGTTGCTAATGGCCTGGACTGGCACTCTTTATTGACTGTACTTTTTGCCTCTGGTTACCAAAGTACTTATCAAGACGAATCAAACGAGACCAAACTTGATGGGGTTATGTCGTTTTACTACGGAGTTCTTATGGTCACCATCCAACTTCATTGTCAGACCCTGGTTACCATCTAGGACCAAAGTACTCGTTGAGACGAGTCAAATGAGTCCGTACTCGATGGGGTAAGTGCCGTTACTTTATGGAGTAACTTTGGCCACCTTCCAGCTCCATCATCAGACCCTGGTTACCATCTGGGATCAAAGTGCTCGTCAAGACGTTTCAAATGAACCCAAACTCGACGGGGTTGTGTTGTTTTATTACAGAGTTTCTATGGCCACCTTCCAACTCCATCATCAGATTAGCTCCATGTCACAATAATATTGCATTGTCACCTGATTTACACATGCATGTAAAATATGAAATCAATCAGAAACCGGGAAGTGAGTCAAATTCAACTTGCAAGATTTGACCCGTTGAGGAGTTCCGTTGGCCATCTGCGGTCTTCTTCATCAGATCTAGTTTACCAAATGACACTTTATGAATGCAAATGCTCGATTTGTCACTGAAAATACTAAAATCGCTTTACATTTCCCTTGAACTTTTGAAGAGTTCCTTCAATTCCTCATGGATCCCATCATCAGAACTGGATTCCGGTAACAACGGGACCAACCTTGAAGCATATGCTTTCAAACAACGAAAGAATTTTCCAAATCGGTTCATAAATGACGGAGTTCTGAGGTAACACACGTTAAAAAAAAAAAAAAAGAACATACAACCGAATTGAGAACCTCCTCCTTTTTTTGAAGTCGGTTAAAAATCAAGTATTTTAATGATTCTTTATTGGCCATGTATTTTGGTGCATGGGTTGTACTCTTCAGTGAAACACCTTGTGATAGACGACCTTTTTCGTGTATGGACTCTTAAGCAGAGGGTCGTGGGTTTGTGCCCGGGTTTGCACCTCTTATTTTTTCCTAATTTGTGTGCTAAATTACGTTTGTAGTTTACCATGAGCTTTACAGTGAAGGAAAACATCGCGAGGAAAGCTGCGCTCACACACCTGTGAAGAATTTCAATGGTGTGTGTGAAGTTCCCAAATCGCACTGGGCCCGCGTGGGAACTACTGCCCAAGTCCTCTCGTTCTGGGAGGAGGCCTGTGCCTGATTGAAACATGCTTATTTTATCCCAAGAACGTGCAAAGTAAAGATTCCGCGGGATAGAAATAACTGTTTTGACCTATTTTTAAAATCATAGCTAGTGTAGTTGATTAGTGATTTTTTTTAATCAGGCCCTAAGTTCAATTCACTTATTTCTATCCCGTGGGAATGTAGATTTCTATTAGTGAAAGAATTTTTAAAATCAGTGCCGAAGTTGAATTTACTTATTTCTATCCCGCGGGATTTTTTTATTTTCCCGAAAAGAATACCCTATGTCAATCAGAGATACTGTAGCTTTCTATTAGTGCAAGAAAATTTTAAAATCAGCCCCGATGTTGAATTCACTTATTTCCATCCCGCGGGAATTTTGCATTTTTCCGAAGAAGAGTAGTCTATACTAATCAGGAATAGTTTAAATTTCTATTAGTGAAAGAATTTTTAAAATGAGCCCTGAAGTTGAATTCAGTTTTTCCTATCCCGTGGGATTTTTACATTTTTCCGATAAAAAAGTAGCCTACGTCAATCGGACATGGTCATATCATATCATATGAAAGATTTTTTAAAATCAGTGCCGAAGTTGATTTTACTTATTTCTATCCCGCAGGAACTTTTTATTTTCCTGTAAAAAGTACCCTATGTCAATCAGAGATACTGTAGCTTACTATTGGTGCAAGAAAATTTTAAAATCAACCCTGAAGATAAATTCACTTATTTCTATCCCGCGGGAATTTAGCATTTTACCAAAGAAGAGTAGTCTATACCAATCAAGAATAGTGTAGCTTTCTATTGATGAAAGAGTTTTTAAAATCAGCTCCGAAGTTGAGTTCAGTTTTTGTCTATCCCGTGGGAATTTTGTATTTTCCCGAAAAAAAAGTAGCCCATGTCAATCAGGGATAGTCATATCACATAATATGTAAGAATTTTAAAAATCAGCCTCGAAATTGAATTCATTTATTTCTATGCCGTGGGAATTTCGCAACGTCCCACGGGAACGGGATAAAAAGTATCCTATGTCCTTCTCCCAGTTCTAGCCCTTTACCTACGGGCATAATTAGAATAAATATGAATTCTCTACTCAATTCCAGTGACAGAAAGTCTATTTTGTACTAATCATACTGTCAACTATAGTTGACACCCGTAGGTAAAGGGCTAAGCTATCTCCCCACCAATTTTCAGCCAAATCGGTTCAGCCGTTCTTGAGTTATAAATAGTGTAACTAACACGACTTTCTTTTATATATATATATATAGATTAATTATTAACGAGGTAAAATATAAATTATTTAATTTTATGATTGATCTTATACATACATACATTCATTACATTGTTTGATTGACTTCATCCATGTAGACTTTAAGGCCAGGCGCTGACTGCAACTTTTCAACCGACGAAAACAAAAGGAGGAGGTTCTCAAGTCGACGTGTATATTTGTTCCGATTTTGATGATTCTTTTTTTATTGGAAAGCGTATACCCCGAGGGTGGTCCCATTTAAATTTGGAAATAATATTCCTACCCTAAGGGTAGGAAAACAGAGGGATGATTGATTGTTCAGTTACTCATTGTACTATATGACCACGCATAACTTATTACAGAGTAGTCGGATTTTGATGATTCTTTTTTTATTGGAAAGCGTATACCCCAAGGGTGGTCCCATGTAAATTTGGAAATAATATTCCTACCCTAAGGGTTAGCTTAACCCTTAACCTCGGTGCCTAACCTTAATGCTTAACCTCGGTGATCGGACGATAACCGGTGTTTTGTCAAATATCTTGAAAACGGTGCATCCTACGGCAAAATCAATGAAATTTTCATACCCCTTGGAGATCTCCGCGCCCCCTCCCCCGCACCCTCACCCCCCCCCCCCCCCCCAACCCCTCGGTGTTTTTGTCAAATATCTTGAAAACGGTGCATCCTACGGCAAAATCAATGAAATTTTCATGCCCCCTTTGAAACCCCCGCACCTCCTCCCCCACTCCCCCTCACCCGTCCCACCCACCGGTGTTTTTGTTAAATATCTTGAAAACGGTGCATCCTACGGCAAAATCAATGAAATTTTCATGGACGTACTATAGAATGGACGCATCATATTTAAGACGAAATATAACCATCGGTATTCTCTCTCCTTCTTAAAGAAAACATCATCTGCTAATAGAGACAGATATACGTCTGTCTGTATTGGCTTTCAATTCAATGAAGCCAGTTTACTATAGTGTATTTATAAATCGATATATATATGTCCTAGAGATGTGCCACTTTTATATCGATAAACTTTAGCTGTCAAAAATAATTATCGTGTCATAATTTAAAGGACCATATTGGATTCGAAAAATTACCAAGAATACTATTCAGCATTTTAATGATTCTTTTATACTCTTTTCCTTTAGTTAAAAAATTACGAAAAGCAGTTTGATATTAGAATGAGTAGGAAGTAGTAGTTGTAAGTTGTAAATTAGAAGTCTGCGAGTTTAAAAATAAGCATACTGAGACGCTCTTGGCAGATGGCGGGGCGGTGCGGACTAGTCGAATCTAATAACGACAAACTCGAAAAACGATACAGAATTGGGGATGTCTATTTTGTTGCAATATATAGTAAATCGAAAACCATTTCGAGATAAATGGTTTTTAACTCGTTTTCTGTAATTATTTAATTTTAATATTATATAATGAATTTATTACATTACAAATAAGCAATGACCTTCATTTGACTTTGGTGTAAATTGCGTGACCGGTCCAAGTCGTACTTTATTCTGTGTGGTTAGAATTCTTCACAAATTTACGCGTGGATTAATAACTACGGAGTTTGATTTGGACCCACTGCCTGACATCTAGCACTTTGACAGCGCCAGTAAAGTGACACTAGTTACAGTGTACCACCACGCAAAAAATAATTAAAGGGGTTGCCTTATCGTACGCATTTAGATAGATTTAGAAATTTGACAGTGTGGGAGCCCTCAATTACAATCTGACGTCATCAACCAAAATAGTTTCAATAATTAATTTTGAAAAAAGTAGTGAACTAAGTGACAAAATATTGAAATTAGTTTCTTATAATCGACTTTTCTATACAAAAAAAATATAAAAACCACTGGTAATTTTTTTAGACATTCCCAATTATTTATAAAAACAACAACAAAGACAAAACGCAAATTAACCTCCCCGAGCCGTACCGCCATCTGCCCATCGCCTAAAATGGTCCAAATAATACGTGCAACGTACAATTTTTTTAACGAGACCATTTTAGGTCCCGATAAGGCGTATCAATCTAATCTAATATATGTATAAAAATCTCATGTCACGGTGTGTTACCGAACTCCTCCCAAACGGCTCGACCGATTTTTATCAAACTTTTTTCTCTTTATTCGGTAGGTCTGAGTGAGAATAGGTCGTAGGCTATTTTTTATCCCCCCCTCCCCCCATTTTTCGTGGAAGGAGTCGCGGGCAACAGCTAGTTATTTATATTTATTTGTGTATTTATGTACGAGTAGTATAATAGATACAAGGGTAAAAGTAAAACGACAATTATGAAATAATAATTATGATTGTATTTTACGTACTTTTATCATTTATTGACCACTAAATAAAACCAGTTCACATTCTGTATCCACTTATTTCATCAGGATCTTTAGGTAACCTGAGAACAATACACATCCACAATTAGCATTATATTAGTCATAATACAACTTACTTAGTTTTTCTTGTAGTGCTTCTCAGAACCTATAAAAAGTTTAACTAAAACATAAATTAAATTTAAATAAAAGTGACAAAACTGAACCGGACATACAATATCGATTTATTTAACCACATCCCTATTATCAAATTTTAAGTACATGAACTGTCATAACGTCATGAACACATGTTTTGTTGTTGATTATTTTAATAAATCTTTGGCCTTACGTGATCTTTATGACTTCACGATATTTAGAACGGCAATTTATTTATTGAGAGCAGATCATATAATCTAAACATTGCGCAATAAGTTCATTATGATAGTCGATAACTTACCTATGGAAAGATATTCTTTGGTCACTTTTTGTTAACCCATTCTACTCTTGCAACCGATAGCCACACAAGCTTTGGTTCTAGTGATATGAAATTAACTAAATTTCACTCTTCAAAGTGGCATAAAACGCATAAAATTAAAGGAAAACTGATAACAAAGTTGGTATCCAGCTGGCTACCACGGCGACTCAGAATTTGACACACTGACGTTTAAAATGGCGGTGTTTGTCTATGCTTCACTCTTTTCTTCACAGTGAGATTTTGCATGTGCTAGAAAGAGACACATGACGGTTTTTTGTTCGTCTTAAATAGAACTGGTCTAACCATACTACGTCTATGGAAATTTTCATCCCCCCTCTGAAGCCCCCGCACCCCAGAACCCCCCCCCGCACCCGCATTACATAATATACATCCTGGCGTTCTGCTATCTTGCAACTGGCCTGCTTCACTGCTCTGTAACCACATCCTATAGTTTAAGCCGCTTCGGAGATTACCACGAACAAACGCACTAACGCACGAACCGTTACTATTTTAATTGCTATTTTTATTTAACTATGGACGAAGCTTAGTTCTCTTTTTTACACGCTTTATATTAGCTTCACCTGTATGTATGTTTGTAACCGACTCCTTAGGGCGCGATTTTGACCCACTTCCCGGTTTCCGATTGAGCTGAAATTTTGCACATATGTGTAAATTGGATGACAATGCAATATTATTGTAACATGGAGCTGATCTGATGATGGAGCTGGATGGTGGCCATAGGAACTATGTAATAAAACAACACAATCCCGTCGAGTTTGGGCTCGTTTGATTCGTCTTGACGAGCACTTTGATCCCAGATGGTAACCAGGGTCTGATGATGGAGCTGGAAGATGGCCAAAGGCACTCCACAATAAAACGACACAACCCCATCGAGTTTGGGCTCGTTTAATTCGTCTTGACGAGCACTTTGATCCCATATGGTAACCAGGGTCTGATGATGGAGCTGGAAGATGGCCAAAGGCACTCCACAATAAAACGACACAACCCCATCGAGTTTGGGCTCGTTTGATTCGTCTTGACGAGCACTTTGATCCCATATGGTAACCAGGGTCTGATGATGGAGCTGGAAGATGGCCAAAGGCACTCCACAATAAAACGACACAACCCCATCGAGTTTGGGCTCGTTTGATTCGTCTTGACGAGCACTTTGATTCCATATGGTAACCAGGGTCTGATGATGGAGCTGGATGATGGCCAAAGGCACTCCACAATAAAACGAAACAACCACATCGAGTTTGGGCTCGTTTGATTCGTTTCGACGAGTACTTTGGTCCTAGATGGTAACAAGGGTCTGATGATGGAGCTGGAAGGGGGGTAGGTGGCGGGGTGGTGGGGGAATGGGGTATGTGGGGTTAGGGGGTCGGGGGTTTAGAGGGTTGGGGGTAAGGGTGTGGCGGTTGGGGTTAGGGGATGGGGGGGGTGTTGGGGGGTTCGGGGGTAAGTGATTTTGGGGGGTTGTGGGAAATGGGGAGGGGGTAAGAGGCCTAGATGGTAACAAGGGTTTGATGATGGAACTGGAAGGGGGGGGGGGCAGGTGGCGGGGAGGGCTTGGGTGGTGGGGGTCGGGGTTGGGGGTTGGGGGTCTGTAAAATGAGAAGGGGGATTAGGGGATTGGGGTTTGGGGTTGGAGGGGGGGGGGTTGGGGAAATGGGATGGGGGATGTTGGGGGGGTTGGGTTTAGGGGGTTGTAGGTGAGGGGGGTAGAGTTAGAAAGAAAGAGGTTTACGTTTAGTAGTGTAGAGCAGTGCGCGCGCACCAAAGACCAAGTATAAGATGGACTGATTCTATTTAAGACGAGCAAAAACCGTTTTCTCTTTTTAGCACATGGAAACTAAAAAATAGAAAATAAATAATACTTTAAAAAAACTAAAAAACACGCTTTAAAAAATAAAAAATAAATTTTAATAAATTTCAATTCACTATTCTTATAGTACAGTAAAAAATCTTTATAAGCGATTATTATATTGTTATATCCAGATCAAAACTTGTAAACAATTCTAAATATTGATAAAATAAATAATAATAGTTTAAAATATTTTATTGTAAAAAAAGCGTGGGGTGCTTTTTAAGATGTTATCAAAATGATAATCCTTGACAATTGACACCATGCACCCCACGCTTTTTTTACAATAAAATATTTTAAACTATTATTATTTATTTTATCAATATTTAGAATTGTTTACAAGTTTTGATCTGGATATAACAATATAATAATTGCTTATAAAGATTTTTTACTGTACTATAAGAATAGTGAATTGAAATTTATTAAAATTTATTTTTTATTTTTTAAAGCGTGTTTTTTAGTTTTTTTTAATTATTTTTCTAAATAGATTTAGCTATTTTTTTTATTTAATTGGTATTTCACCGACCACTAGCAATATTGGCTATTTTTACTTACTAAATAATTGGCCACACCGATAACCGGTCTAGTATCGACTAGAGAGGGGACACACATATTTCCACAATCGATAAACTATTGAGTGAATGAATCAGTGAATGATTTGTCTTATCATGGTTTCACATTTTAAAGGTTACTAATAAAATGGAAATGTATGGTTAGTAATAAATGTATGTTCAAAGTATCGAACTCGTTAAAAAAATTGCCGTGAAAGTATTAACAAATACTTTTTAATGATGATAATGACAAGTAACAGGCAGTAAATCGACTTCATACTAGAGCGCCTGAATCGACGCACGCACACAGCCAAGCGTCTTACACGGTCGCTAACCAATCTTCGCCAGACAAAACTACGCAGTTCCATTCCACGCCGCACGCCGCGCAGTTCGGTCGCTGGTTGAGTGAGTACTGTGACGCGCCGCCCGCTCTATTCGCCCCCGTTTCGATTCCGTAACGTGGCTATAAGCGCTCGGTACTAAGTAACTAGGTACATACTATAATATTTTATTTAATAATGGCGGCGTCACGAGAACGTGTGTATTGCAGTGTTTACGGGTGCCTAAATTCAACGGTGATAAAATCAACATTGTATTTTTTTCAACTTCCTGCTGATGCTGAAAGGTAAAATTAGTACCTATTAGGTACTTTATTATTAGTCAATTAAAATTTGTCTAGGTACCTACTCAACAAAATGTTAACCATAGTGAGGTGTCTATTCTATTTATAGAAAATTACAAAGTAAAAGAGACATTTGGCACATCTGACATTAATATTACTTGCTATATGTAAATATTTTAATAAATCCTCCACTTTTAAACTTTGTTTTATTTATAAAACGAATTTTCTATTAACAACTTTGGGATTAATTGAACGACTGAATGTATGAACGAGTGAATGCTTATCGACATTATAATCGACATGGCCCTAACACTAGCTGTTTCTAGATTGTTGTCTATGTGTGACGTACGTGTGACATGTATAGACGAGATGTTTTAACTGTGTGCATGGCGATCATTGTTGTGTTGACGAATTCGGTTTGTTTGCGTGTGTACAAACATTGCTCTGTTTTTATTTGTAGTTAAATTGCTTGTGTGTGAGTGCATTGCCCCCCCCCCCGCGAGTTTTGGCAGAAAAATTGTTTAGCAACCTGCGGGCGATAACATCTCCTTTAGCTCAATCCTCAAAGCTAGTCTCTCAGTGGTCCCTAAGTGTAATCTCCACTCTAGTCACATGAGTATAGGTACAATAGAGAAGTAGCCTGTTTGTTCGGCGATATTTTAAAACTTTGAAACTAAACGGTATCAGATATCTGGCCGAACTCAGTTGTACTATCCGCGCTCCATGTTCCCGTGGTTTATAAATTATAAATAAATAAATCACATTAATCATTAGTTATCAATCATTGTGTCGCCCATTCCATGCACGAGTAGTCGTAAAACAGTCGGTAAGTGTCAACCCTGCTTTAAGTCAATCTATTTTGGGATGAGGTAATCTCAGCTTTATCTATGCTTTGACTAATGTGGGTATTTGTGTGATGACACTTCTGTCGGAGAACAGGAAAACGGCGCCCTACGTAATGCGAGACAGAAGGTACTTGAGCAGTGGAATGAAAGGTGTGTGGATGAGAGTGCTATCGTATTTTGGCGGTTGCCATGTGGGGCTATTGCCGGTCGTACGGCGTAGTAAGCCTAAGTTGCGTGATCACGTCTCCAACGGAGTCGTCGAGTTGATGAGATGAATAACTACAACACTTCACTGTTTAACTTATTAATTTATTACTTTATAGAAAGAAATACAGTTACAGTTAGGAGAAAAGTTTTCGTTTTCGTCTCAAGCGCAGAGAGAGACGAGAGAGAGAGTCCACAGATAATTATACACCGCAGATCTATCCATAGATATCTATAGACATGAAAATAAAGGTGCGACAGTGTTGCCACAGTATAACCTGACTCCACACGGCCGCCAGAAATGAACCTGGTAAGTGCTCATGTATATTATAAGCCTTTATAATCGATATAACTAGCTACGTGAATGTGGAATAATGAGCCAACTGACGGACCTCAATTGATTCCACTCTAACGGAGTCCACCCTGTATCTCGCAGGGACGTTAACTAGGTAGCCCGGGGCTACTAAGAGTATGTATCGGAAACATACAGGCAAGCTATTGTAATACGGTCGATTATGAGTTGGAGCATACGGGTCGGGCCTGAAGGGGTTGGAAGGAGGGCCCCGTGGCGGCAGCGCTGCCATGTCCAGCTGGTGTCAGGTTCAGGGTATTATGGGTTTTACGACCCCCATAATCTCTGTATAATAAGTCTCCCTTAATCACAGGTGGGAACTGAGGATACGTAGGACACCAAGACACACTCACGCAGTGTCTAGACTGGAGGCGTAATCAACTGTACGGAGAGGGTAACTCTGGGTAGACCACGCCCTCATGCAATATGAAGCCACTATCGGTAATACTAATAGCTATACACGGTCGAGGGTGACTCCAGGGGGGGCACACTTACATATATCACACTTTTCATGCGACTACAGCGATCTCTGGTGTTTTATTAAAGAACTAAATTAGCGGCCATCTTGGTTGAATTGACAAACTTGTCAGTTGTCATTCATCGGCCATGGCCATGGCGTACCAAATTGTACGGTCAAGGACTTTAATTGATAGGCCGCTTGCCAATGTTCGTATTTTAGCCGTATAGTGCAAATCGGGTTTAGCCGCTTATACTTCGTATATGCTGATTTGAATTAGACGGCTAAAATACGAATAGTGGCAATTAGCCGATCAATTAAAAATACGCGTAATTATAGCTGTACATCACTACCAACATATACATATAGATAGGTATACATCTATAGATACGTCACATTAGTTCTTCACCAGGGCGTAGGGCAGCAGCACCTTCCATACATGCATATTTGACCATAGAGTTGCCACTCTTGTTCATATAATATTACAATACTCTTTGGGTGATTCCTTCTTTTACATTCACATAGCTATGTGTATATTATATAATAGTGGTACTTATCGTCCATACGAGCCTATACCCAATCGAATTCAGGCAAGCATATTTCGTACACATGGGTATAGAATGCACGATACATTGAGCACACATAGCAGCATGCATTATATTGGCAAGATAGTAGAATTTAGCCGTAACCGTAATACATAACATAAACCATATTGACAACACATGGCAATACAATATGATTACAATCTAATTTCGCATTGGATGGCATGGAACCTATAAAGTAAAATAATTGGCTAATCTCATATTGGAAGTTACCGTAATTTTTTAGACTATTTCAGATGTTTAAAGCGAATCTATGCGCACCCATAGACCTTTATCAGCTTTTAGCAGGAAACCTCGTTTTTCAAATTTTATGGGGTCTTCGGTTTTTGGGCTAACAGAAAATTTAAAATTCTGCAAAAGCGTAACCATTGACAGTTTAGCTGAATACATGGCGAATCGTAGACCTGAAAACAAATATATTAAATTGTACAAAAGTAAACTTTCACTCTATAACCAAAATTTATTTACATTATTATTCATATGTATGCAAGCCAAAGAATGACAGTTTCACATCTAAGTTAACCTGTTTGAAGAAATCAAGTTTGTTGGTAGGTATGGTATCTGACGCAACAACACATACTTTATGCTAAAAACACGTGATTTATATCGTTAAAAACGATGATTCATTCATGACTTGGTGAATCAAAATAAATACTTACCTGAAATCCATACTTCCATACTATAAATGCTTTTTTCTTAAACCCTCCCCTTTTCTTTCCACCAGTTTGTATCCTTCGCAAATCTTAACTACATAATATGTATAATTAGTATACTAATATTATAAACGTGAAAGTTTGTAAAGCCTACACTAAGGTGTGATAGTTTTCCCTTGAATACTTTTCACATTTTTCAAGCCAATGAATTTATAAGTGAATATACCTACGTCATATGGTCATTGCTCAAATATATTAAAGTCTTACCAATACAGTTTCGGGGCCCAGCACCAAAAGCTAGAAACAAATGAGAGGGTCTATTTTTCTTCTCCTCTCCAATAAATCTCTCTGGGATAAACTCCTCCGGTTGAGGATAAATATTGGGGTCTCTTTGGATTCCGTAAATTGGAATCGCAACCACATCTCCGACATCGACTTGCACTGATGTGCCGGGCAGAATGTATGTTTTGGTACACACTCTAACAACCCGAGCTACTGGGGGGTACAGGCGTAATGTTTCTGGAATTTAAGTTTCAAAATTATAATTCAATCTTCACCTCACTTCGCCAAAAGTAAGCCGAGCACGCTTAGACGGTTGTAGCTAATCCGTATTTCTAATATCACAATCGTAATTTATACCATCCAATGTTTAGTAAGAAGATTACGAAGAAATGATTTGGTGAAAACCATGCAATTTGATGTTGCAACAGCAAATATGTTAAGGCAGACATTTAGAACAATGATTTTAATTACCTACCAAGTAGAAATCCTTCTAAATAGGTCAGTTGTGACAAAAGTTTGTAAGACATTTCTTTGCCATCAGTTAACTCTCGGACATGAGTGCGAAGTTTTTCCTGTAGTTCTGGCTTAGTTGCCAGCATGTGAATGGCAAATGACAGTAATGTACTGGACGTCTCATAGCCCGCTATAAGGAAAAGTAGAGACTGCGCGTCGATCGTGTCGTCGTCTAATACTGAAAGATTCAATAAAAGTTTAATAAAAGTGTGGAAATTACTGGAATTTCTTGATGAAAATGTCAAAGAAAGCTAGCTCTTACACGTTCGAGATTGAAGACTTTCTGAATTACCATTATCATTTTGAGCTGCATCTATGAGAAGTTGCAAAAAGTCATTCCTTCTGCAAGAAATAAATAAAGTATTTCGACTCAATCATAAGCATTTCAAATTTAATCAAGCCTAATACCATGCAGGTATATGATAACAATACAAGGATTATGCAAAAGCAGCGTATTGTTCTAGTTAAGCCCAATTGGTCATACATTAGTCTAAGTTTAAGATAAGATAAAACTTAAAACAAATAGACTTACTGTTAACAAATTGCTGTTTATATTGTAAAATTAACATTTTTCTATTTATAAAGTTATACCTTTGGTTTCCAGATCGCCTTTCTTTTTTAGCAGCCTTCAGTATTCTCACTAGTTCATTAGTACTCTCTGCATTCATAAATGAAATATTTAAGTATTTGAACATTTTAGGTGCAAATACTAAGAAGAAAAATATAATTGCCCTTTTAGACTTTGACATGTAATTAAATCTTTCTGCAACCTAAAAAACAAATAAAAATTACCCATATAGAAGGATTATTAAAACTTCCTATTAAAAATTACCCATATAGAAGGATTAACAAAACTTATTGGGCAGCTTCAGTGCTAACTAAAATTACTATGTATCATAAAATTATAAATGATTAGAAGATACTTTACCTTTATAAAATTGGCATTTTCATCAGTCAGTGCATCACATTTAATTCCAAATGCACATGCACCTATGACTTCCAATGTCAAATGTCCCATTGTGTCTTTCATTTCAACTTCTTTGCCATCTATAGATAATATAAAACATTATTAATTATAATTAAAGTTTCTGGCTATTAAGTTTTTTTTTTATAGAACAAGTAATTTTTTTAATATGTATTCTTAACTTATTACATAAAACTACCTAAATCTTTTAAAGAGCAGATACTGAGGGGTGCACAGTCAAACCCAATAACTCAAAATAACCGAGTTCAAAAATAACACCATGAAAAACATTTAAATTTAAAATTTCTACAATACATTAGATCAACTTATCGGGTTTGACTAATTCTATTCGGGTTCTTACCCCTTGAATATGTATTGAATTTTAAATCCTCAATGTTTTTCATATTTATGACCTGCACTACATGTGTAATGTTTGAATAGACTCATTTAATTATTAACAAGTCATAAAAATAAAAGTAAACATACCATATTGCTTCAAAAATTCAACCATTTGTTGAGAACATACTTCAATTAGAGGTAACATGTTCTTCAGGCGAGCTGAACTAAAAGCTGGTGTTAATGTACTACGAACTCCTTTCCATTCTGAACCCTGCAAGAGAGTAGGACCAAGGAATAAAGATTTTTAAAAATTTAATTTCAATATATTTTCTTTGTTTACTGTTTATTGGCTATACATACTTGATTAGCATCAAATTTACATAATAGCCGAATTTCAAGTCAATCCGGCTACTAGAAAACTTTTTAAGAAATGGCTGTAAATTTAATAATTAATTAAGTGTATCAAAATCCTTGGCCATTTCTTAAAAAATGTGACCAGATAAAAGAGGCGGTTGAAACACTTGAATAAATGGCCATAGCTAATCAGCTTTGATCTGGCCAACAAAATAAACTAAGGGTGTGGTAAAAAAGTTAATTATTAGATACTTTAAACAGGCTGGGAATGAAGCAGTGAAAAAGCTTGCCAAAGCTGCTATAATGGAGGTTCTGTAATGGATTCTGAAACCTTTTCTAGTGAATTGATTCCCAGAATTAAAAGTAGGAGTTTACAGGAATGGAAATACCACTGTGGTGAACAGTACGTAACAAGGGGTGTAGGAATCTGGTATGGAAACATCCAAGCTAGTCCCCTCTAGACACCTTGGTTTAACTCAGCCGTCCGTACTAGAAAAGTATTAGTCTCCACTTTTAGAGTTTGTTCCGGACACAGTAATTAGCATAAACCATTTTATTGATTCATCCTTTGAATAGGGAATTAAGTAGCTCCCATGAGGCTGACATGATCACCTAGTGTCCAAAGCCTCGACAAAAATTAGAAAAAAAAAATTGGTGATTAAAAAAATAAAACTTACCTTTAAATTAAGTAGAGACTGGCTCAAGTACCTCGGTTCATTAGTACTGAATGTATTCCGATCAACAAAATGGTCAAAATCTCTTATAGTTACTGCTTTGATTAGATCAGGATCAAACACATACAAAACTGGTCTCCTTCCTTCAAACATGCCTAAAAATGCAGAATAAAAAAAACAAAGTACCTATGAAAGATACTTTTTATTAACCCAGTAAACCAGTTATTTTGCTTAAAATTATATTTTGGACTAACTTTTTTGGTGATATTTGATATGGTAGGAACACCCCCACTATTGTATCATCATAGAAACTAAGCATTCAAAATCTCAAGCCAATTTGACCACTAGAAGTGGGTTTAAATTAACTTATATAATTTGCTGCAAACAATCAAATAAAAAAAAGAAACTCAAATTGAGATCAATAGATCAAAATCTTGCGAAAACTCACCTCCATAAGGATTTCCTTTGAAGAATTGGTACACATCATATTGGAATTGATGGAAAGATTTCTTTGCTAATAACCGCGCGCCAAAATTTCCAACCGCAGGAAGCGACTTCATATATTTTATACCTTTTTTCTCAAAGAATTCAAACGTACTAGTATAGTACATGTAAAGACTAAATATTATTGTGAGAAACAATATAAGCTTCCATTCTTCCAGTACAAAACACAATATCTCTTTCGTTCCAATATTTAACTCCATTTTATCCAAGCAAATAGTAATAGTTTATGTTATGGCATGAAATAATTTCGTTACACCTAGTCGTTGATTGAATACACAGACGACTACTAGTAGCTAGCCAGCTAGCTAATTAAATAATAGCAATAGCATCCGGCATCCTGTCCTGCATTGACTGACTGAACTGATGAACTGAATGAATGAATGATAATGAGGAGACTGACTGATATTGAATAGGAATGGTCGTTGAATGAATGAAGTTACAAACCTTTGAGTATTTTGACTGAAGGGAGGCGCCTTGAAGCGCATTTCCACTCTGCCAAAGGTATGAACCCGCCGGGTATAACCGTTATACAAAACTGTTTCGCTCGCCTCTCGTGACATTTCAAAACCGCACGCGTCAGTGAATGAGCTCCCACAAAAATGACTAAATGCAAAGAATTCGGGCGTGAAAAAATGTCTGACACGTCGAGTCTACAAAAAGACAACGTAACTTTTCATCTGGAAGTATTTCGTAACGTAATTATTGTTGATTAATAGTAAAAATACGTGAAGTTTATAATAATATTAATGTCGGTCAGTGTGGCCAACTTTTTGTAAAAATAGCCACATTGGCCATTTATAATTTTTATAAATCAATTAATTATTAACGAGGTAAAATATAAATTATTTTGATTGATCTTATACATTCATTACATTGTTTGATTGACTTCATCCATGTAGATTTTAAGGCCAGGCGCTAACTGCAACTTTTTATCACCTCGTTTGATTGCTATTGATTTTTGTGCTGGAATTATAATTATGAAAGCGCGCTCACCATTAAAAATGCCACCGCTGCTACCATCAACACAAAAAATAAGTTTTCATCTCTTAATTAAAAATTCCTAACAATTCTACAGGGTTATTTGTAATTCACTAGCATCCTTTTAACCCTAAACTCCTACCACTTAAACAAATGTTTTTTGTTTTACGGCTTTTGTCATAACTTCATATTTTTAGTGTAATAACGTTTTGAAAATTTGAGATTACCTCTTATTTTTACGATACTCTTTGTATTTGTATGGGAAAAAAAGTGCTTCATTTTAAAAAGTCGTAAAACAAAAAACATTTGTTTGAGTGACAGGAATTCAGGGTTAAGAGGATGTCAGTGAATTACAAATAACCCTGTATAGCACTCGACTCGAACGAAGCGACAAAAAAGTGCAGTCGGCGCCTGGTCTAATAATCTAAGATCCGTACTAGAACTAGCTCAGTTTTGTTTTGTATGCGGTTATACCTATCTTAATATATAAAAGAAGAAACTGACTGACTGACTGACTGACTGACTGACATATCAACGCACAGCCCAAACCACTGGGCCTAGAGATTCCAAATTTGACATGTAGGTTCCTTATAAGGTCTAGGGGTGCACTAAGAAAGGATTTTTCAAAATTCACACCCTAAGGGGGTGAAACGGGGGTCCAAAGTTTGTATTGGGAAACAAGATTAGTTCGACTATTTTATTCGAAACTTCACAGAAGTACTCCTAATGAGAAATGAGTAAACACGTGTTTCAGGTTTTTTTAAGAATTCAACCCCTAAAAGGGGGGAAAGGGGTAACAAATTCTGAAAATCAACATGGGTGTTGTTTCTATGGTTTATCGGGTCGCTGGTTATGAAAACAACAACGGTTTTAAAATCCGATGTGGCATACGTAAAATACCATCTCCCTGGATGGGGTGCGATGGGGTTGAAATGTCTAAATATCAATATGGGTGTCGTTTTTAATGTATAGCCCAAACCACTGGACCTAGAAACTTGAAATTTTGCACATAAATACCTTATACAATGTAGGTATCCACTAAGGAAGGATTTTTGGGAATTCCCACGGGAACGGGAAAAAACGGGATTTATATATTGGATTCCGAGTGACCCTATCTCAGTAACTATAATAACTAGACTCTTCAAATTCGATACACAAGTAGGTATTATTACATTAGTTAAAACATTAATTTCAGGATTTTTAAAAATTCTCACGGGATAAGGAAAAAACGGGATTTATATATTCAGTTCAACGGAATCCTATGAACTATAATTACTAGACTCTTGAAATTTGGCATATAAGTAGGTAATTATAATAGTAAAAACCAGTTTTAAGGATTTTCGGAAACTCCCACGGGATAAGGAAAAAACGGGATTTTTCGTTTTAATGGTCGTAGAAAGCTGAAATTCAGCATGTAGGTTGTTTGGGGAGTGTAGAGGAGCATTGACAGAGGACTTTCCGAAATTCCCACGGGAACGAGAAAAAACGGGATTAATATATTCAGTTCAACGGAATCCCATGAACTATAATTACTAGACTCTTCAAATTTGGCATAAAAGTAGGTAATTATAGTAGTAAAAAACACTTTTAAGGATTTTCAGAAATTTCCTCGGGATAAGGAAAAAACGGGATTTTCCGTTTTACTGGTCGTAGAAAGCTGAAATTCGGCATGTAGGTTGCTTCGGGAGTGCAGAGGAGCATTGAGAGAGAACTTTCTGAAATTCACACGGGAACGTAAAAAAACGGGATTTTTCGTTTTACTGGTCGTAGAAAGCTGAAATTAGGCAAGTGGGTTCCTTGGGGAGTGTAGGGGAGCATTAATAAAGCATTTCCCGAAATTCTTACGGGAACGAGAAAAATCGGGATTTTGCGTTTTACTGGCTGTAGAAAGGTAAAATTTCAAAATTCAAAAGTTTATACTGTAAATAGGCCGCAAAGGGCTCTTTAACTGACTTCAAAAAAAGGAGGAGGTTATGCATTCCACTGTATGTATTTTTTTTATGTAGGTATGTTCACCGATTGTGCGGTCAAAATTGTGGACCGATTTTAAAAAATATTTTTTTATACGAAAGAATATAATATACTCCTGAGATGGTCCCATTGTCACCAAATCAGGATCTGATGACGGGATCTCAGGGAAATCGAGGGCAACCTTCAAATTTTGTAGGCATGCATTACGTTTTTCATATATTTTCTCAAGCTATTTAAGTGTTTGCGTCTGGTAGACATCATCTCATGTTGATGAGCTGATGATGGAAGGTAAAACTCCTTAACGGTTAGGAGTTGAGGATATTTTTTCAAATATTATAGGTACTGGTAAATGGGGTTTTTTCTGTGCATCTATCTATATTTCAGTTTGTATTTAGTTTGAAATATATGGTTTCACGGGATGACCGTAAAAGTAATAAAAAAATGAAGTTGAAAAAATAAATAGAAAAAGATACTTCATACTTAAATTATAGGTACGTATAGACCGATAGTTGTATTTTTGCAGGTTTTCCAGGTGAGCTGATAATGGAAGGCTAAACTCCTTAACGGTTAGGAGTTATAGGAAGTTTCTTTAAATATCATATGCATGTATAGACCTTTAGTTGTATTCTTTCTGGTTATACAGATTTTTAGTGCTCGCTTCCGAATTAGTGAAAAACATTGTATACAAAGAAATACTGTAAAGGATCGTATCTACCTGAAGTTTAGTCGTGCTTGCTTGCACGCTTGCTTGCACGCTTACTTGCACGCTTTCTTGCACGCTTGCTTGCTTGCGTGCATGCATGCTTGCTTGCATATTGCTTGCGTGCTTGCTTGCATGCTTGCATGCTTTCTTGCTTGCCTGTATGCTTGCTTGCCTTATGCTTGCTTGCTTGATATCTTGGTACACGCGAGCGAAGCCGCGGGAAAAAGCTAGTAAGATATAAGTGATTGTGTGCTCAACATGTTTATACAAGCAACAATTTCTAATGTACCTAGTGCTAACAATTGTTGGTAAACCTTAAATAAATAAATAATAATAATAAAGAAGAAGCTACCATCACCCATCTGTTTAACGGATTAAAATAATTTTATATCAAATTTAATACAGTAAAAAATATATATCAAGTGGTTTGGCAAAAAACTACTGGCCAGACAATTATTAAATAAAAACCGGTTGTCTGTAAAGTCGGCTTACGGACGATAGTTTAACGTGATAATGTCATAACAAAACATTCAAAAAACAAAAATGAAACCAGGCGGTCACCCATCCCCGCGCCCGACGTTGCTTAACCTCCCTGATCGGACGAGAACCGGTGTTTTGTCAAATATCTTGAAAACGGTGCATCCTACGGCAAAATCAATGAAATTTTCATCCCCCCTTTGAAACCTCCGCACCTCCTCCCCCCACTCCCCCTCCCCCTTACTCGTAAATTAAATATTGGACTAATGAGATTAACAAATAAGTGAAAACCACATCCTTATAGCTTAAGCTGCTTCGGAGATTACCACGAACAAACGCACAGATAAACAGACAATAATTCTAAGAATCGTTACTATTTTAATTGCTATTTTTATTTAACTATGGACGAAGCTTAGTTCTCTTTTTTATTTTTCTAAATAGATTTAGCTATTTTTTTTATTTAAGTGGTATTTCACCGACCACTAGTAATATTAGCTATTTTTACTTACTAAATAATTGGCCACACCGATAACCGGTCTAGTATCGACTAGAGACGACACACATATTTCCACAATCGATAAACTATTGAGTGAATGAATCAGTTAATGATTTGTCTTATCATGGTTTCATATTTTAAAGGTTACTAATAAAATGGAAATGTGTGGTTAGTAATAAATGTATGTTTAAAGTATCGAACTCGTTAAAAAAATTGACGTGAAAGTATTAACAAATACTTTTTAATGATTCAATACAAGTAACAGGCAGTGATTCGACTTCATACTAGAGCACCCGAATCGACGCACGCACACAGCCAAGCGTCTTACACGGCCGCTAACCAATCTTCGCCAGACAAAACTACGCAGTTCCACGCCGCACGCCGCGCAGTTCGGTCCAAAGAGTATTGTAATATTATATGAACAAGAGTGGCAACTCTATGGTCAAATATGCATGTATGGAAGGTGCTGCTGCCCTACGCCCTGGTCAAGAACTAATGTGACGTATCTATAGATGTATACCTATCTATATGTATATGTTGGTAGTGATGTACAGCTATAATTACGCGTAATTTTAATTGATAGGCTTATTGCCACTATTCGTATTTTAGCCGTCTAATTCAAATCAGCATATACGAAGTATAAGCGGCTAAACCCGATTTGCACTATACGGCTAAAATACGAACATTGGCAAGCGGCCTATCAATTAAAGTCCTTGACCGTACAATTTGGTACGCCATGGCCATGGCCGATGAATGACAACTGACAAGTTTGACAAGTCAACCAAGATGGCCGCTAATTTAGTTCTTTACAAAACAACCAGAGATCGCTGTAGTCGCAAGAAAAGTGTGATATATGTAAGTGTGCCCCCCCCCTGGTTCGGTCGCTGGTTGAGTGAGTGCTGTGACGCGCCGTCCGCTCTATTCGCCCCCGTTTCGATTCCGTAACGTGGCTATAAGCGCTCGGTACAAAGTAACTAGGTACATATTATAATATTTTCTTTAATAATGGCGGCGTCACGAGAACGTGTGTATTGCAGTGTTTACGGGTGCCTAAATTCAACGTTGATAAAACCAACATCGTAATTTTTTCAACTTCCTGCTGATGCTGAAAGGTAAAATTAGTACCCATTAGGTACTTTATTATTAGTCTATTAAAATTTGTCTAGGTACCTTCTCAACAAAATGTTAACCATAGTGATGTGTCTATTCTATTTATGGAAAATTACAAACTAAAAGAGACATTTGGCGCATCTGACATTAATATTACTTGCTATATGTACATATTTTAATAAATCCTCCACTTTTAAACCTTATAGAGCAATCACATTTATTTAGAAAACGAATTTTCTATTAACAACTTAGGGATTCATTGAACGACTGAATGTATGAACGAGTGAATGCTTATCGACATTCTTATCGACATGGCCCTAACTCTAGCTGTTTCTAGATTGTTGTCTATGCGTGATGTACGTGTGACATGTATAGACGAGATGTTTTTCAATGTGTCTATGGCGATCACTGTTGTGTTGACGAATTCGGTTTGTGTGCGTGTGTACAAACATTGCTCTGTTTTCATTTGTAGTTAAATTGCTTGTGTGTGAGTGCATTGCGCCCCCCCCCCCCCGCGAGTTTTGGCAGAAAAATTGTTTAGCAACCTACGGACGATAAAATCTCCTTTCAGTCTAAATACTCAATGCGTGGTAATTATTTCTCGTTTTGTTGCATGATAAGTCCCGTAGGTTAAGAGTGAAAGTCCCGAAATTTTAAAACAAAGGTATTATTTATTTGTGTAAGTATATTTTATTTACCAATGATACTTTGCTATGAAAACTACTACACGTTGATAACGATCACTAGGTATGTCTAAGACAGCAAGTTGTTGTGGTAAAGCCATAATTTAATTGAAAATTTTGTTGAATTTAGTTTTTCAACTCTAAATTATTATGTTTCAGGGACATTTATTTCACATACATGCCGGGAAGAATGAAAGACACGTGCATAATAGATCCGTTCAGCTCGGATCGCACTCCGAAATTTGGTGTTGGTGCCAAGACTTGCCCACTAAATTTATAAGAATAACCTTTTTTTTATTTCTCTTCGTAATGGAGGCTTCACACTTCGACATGTGAGTGTAGAGGTTGATCATCTGCATATTAATTATAAAACACTAGCTTTTGCCCGCGGCTTCGCTCGCGTGTACTATGAGTATTACAAAGAACCAAGATATCAAGCAAGCAAGCATACAGGCAAGCAAGCAAGCAGGTCCACAATTGACCGAGAAATCGGTGAACATACCTACATAAAAAAAAAGTGGAATGCATAACCTCCTCCTTTTTAAGAAGTTGGTTAAAGAGCCCTTTGCGGCCTACTTACAGTATAAACTTATGAATTTTGAAATTTTAGCTTTCTACAACCAGTGAAACGCAAAATCCCATTTTTTCCCGTTCCCGTAAGAATTTCGGGAAATGTTTGCTCCCCTACACTCCCCAAGGAACCCACTTGCCAAATTTCAGCTTTCTATGACCAGTAAAACGAAAAATCCCGTTTTTCCCGTTCTCGTGGGAATTTTGGAAAGTCCTCTCTTAATGCTCCTCTACACTCCCCAAACAACCTACATGCCGAATTTCAGCTTTCTACGACCAGTAAAACAAAAAATCCCGTTTTTCCCGTTCCCGTGGAAATTTGGGAAAGTCCTCTCTCGATGCTCCTCTACACTCCCCAAGCAACCTACATGCCGAATTTCAGCTTTCTACGACCAGTAAAACGAAAAATCCCGTTTTTTCCTTATACCGTGGGAATTTCCGAAAATCCTTAAAACTGTTTTTTACTATTATAATTACCTACTTCTATGCCAAATTTGAAGAGTCTAGTAAATATAGTTCATAGGATCCCGTTGAACTGAATATATAAATCCCGTTTTTTCGTTATCCCGTGGGAATTGTGATAAATCCTGAAATTAATGTTTTAAGTAATGTAATACCTACTTGTGTATCAAATTTGAAGAGTCTAGTTATTATAGTTACTGAGATAGGGTCACTCGGAATCGAATATATAAATCCCGTTTTTTCCCGTTCCCGAGGGAATTCCCAAAAATCCTTCCTTAGTGGATGCCTACATTGTATAAGGTATCTATGTGCAAAATTTCAAGTCTCTAGGTCCAGTGGTTTGGGCTGTGCGTTGATATCAACAGTCATTTAGTTTATTTAGACATTTCAACCCCATCGCACCCCATCCAGGGAGATGGTATTTTACGTCTGCCACGTCGGATTTTAAAACCGTTGTTGTTTTCATAACCAGCGACCCGATAAACCATAGAAACAACACCCATGTTGATTTTAGACTTTGTTACCCCTTTCCCCCCTTTTAGGGGTTGAATTCTCAAAAAACCTGAAACACGTGTTTACTCATTTATCATTAGGAGTACTTCTGTGAAGTTTCGAATAAAATAGTCGAACTAATCTTGTTTCCCAATACAAACTTTGGACCCCCGTTTCACCCCCTTAGGGTGTGAATTTTGAAAAATCCTTTCTTAGTGCACCCCTAGACCTTATAAGGAACCTACATGCCAAATTTTGAATCTCTAGGCCCAGTGGTTTGGGCTGTGCATTGATATGTCAGTCAGTCAGTCAGCCAGTCAGTCAGTTTCTTCTTTTATATATATAGATTGAATTTAGCTAACATTTGATTTTGAGTATTTACTCAAATGCGGAGAAATGTGTCTGCTCTTATTACATAGGTTACAAAGAAATTATTCAGCAAACGCCGCTGATCGCGTCGCGTGACTTCGCGATGATAATTCACGGTTTACTACTTGAATGAGAAGCTTTAGCCTTCATAAAATATCGTGTTTTAGATTTAGAATTCTTAAATATATATATATATATATATATATATATCGATAACTTTTAACACTTTCTAACCCTTTAGGTATAGCTTAAAGTTTGTTAGCTATTAAATTATTAGCATTCAATTTATTTTTTCGTTGTAGTCTCACAGTACCTTACCTTTGTAATATGTAACAAGTTGTTTATAATGAAAATAGGCACTGTGCAAGTTTTATTGGTTATTCATGTTATGACTTAAGATAAAAATGTAAACATATCAGTTATGTAGATACTCATATGTACTAGTTTAAAAAAAATAAAGTAAAAACTGAAGATATTCCTTTCTTTTATTTTAATCTGTTTTACAATTATTTTTTTAGGGACTAGTACGAGTAGGGCTGAACCAACTTCATTTTTTTATTACTTTTACGGTATTTCATACTAAAACTTTACTTCATATGAAGTTTGGCTTAGTAGCGACATCTCTCTAGTCCGGGTGCGCGGATAGTTCCAAGAGTGTTGAAGTCTCTCGATTAGGGTATAACATAGATGGCGCTGTATCACTGCTATAAGTGATTGATTATCTAACAGACTGAGGTATGCGATGTATGGAAAAATTACCAGAGGCCCTACCACGAAGTGCATAATTCGAACTTCGTTTTGTGCCGTCCCGCTCACGCTAATATGATTTGACACGAGAGTGAGAGGGATAATACGATACGAACTTCGATTTTCTAATGTCGTAGTAGCGCCTCTGGGGCCTGTTGCATAACAAAGTAGTTTTAATTTAAAAGCAAAGCAGATTTTGAACAAATTCAATTGATTTTCTACCATTTTGTAAAGAAAGCAAGGTCGAATATTTGTATAGATTTATGTGGTCGTTATATGAACTATGCCTGGAAAAGCGTTAAAGCCGTACAACTGACATTGAACCTTAGGAGTGTTAAGAAATTTCTTGTTCGACTTAAGTTTACATAATAATTGAGCTTTAAATTTAAACGCTTCGTCTCAAGATTTCACGTGAAAAAAACATCGATGTTTTGGTCAGTTGTCAATCAGCTGACACTGTCAACGTCAATGTCAATTGAAATGTCAACCAACTCTGATCTGCGCTGCGCTGAGGTGAACCGACCAAACGCAAATACTTGAGAGATCATTTTAACTTATTTAAAATGTCGACTCAAAAAGCTATAAAGGTTGGCACAAAACTAGTAAAACCAGTTCTTTCGTCTACTCCTGGTGAAGCTAAAAGAAGGGTACTGAATCTATACAAAGCATGGTACCGACAAATCCCTTACGTAGGTAAGTTATGTCATCGTGTTTATGTGATGATCACAATTATATTAATAGTGGGGAATAAAATGTTTCGGTGTGCAAGACAAACAATAGTCCAAACTATTATTCCCCTACTAAATCTAGTGTTGACCAATTACTGAAGGTCTAACAACAAATTCGAAATTCCCTTTTTGTTATTTAATAGGAAGAAGCGATCTTTGAAGATATAACTTATTAAGAATATTATTTTGTACTATTTCAGTTAAGGACTATGACATCCCGAAATCTGAGGAACAATGCAGAGCAAAACTGAGGGAAATCTTTGCTCAGAACAAGGATGTGACGGACATCAGAGTTATAGACATGCTAGTCATCAAGGTGATTTTCTGAATACCTAATATATAATAGCATGACATAGACTAGTCTAACTAAAAAGGTTTCACTGACACAATCATTTGAAATTAGGTTCATGTGCCTTTCGGGCTCAGGACGACTTAGTCCACAGTCCCATTTAGTCACCTTCTTAAATCATCCTCATTGTCATTTGGTGTACTGTTCTGATTCAACAACATTCCTATATTGTCACTTTCCTAACTTGTCCGCTTTCCTAAGTGGGCCACAGTACCAACTTGTCAATATTTCTATTTCAACCACAGTGTCAACTCATCAGCATTTTTATTTTGACTACAGGCTGACTTGTTGGCACTGGTGACCAAGTAGGTAGTACTGTGGTTGATAAAAGAAAGTGGATGAGTTGGCACTGTGGTTGAAATAGGAATGTAGACAACATGGGATATTGACAATATGAGAAAGTGGACGGGTTAGGATTAGGAAGGTGGTGATTTAGGTATTGTAGGCTGATGACATGGCACTGTGGACGATTTAAGAAGGTAACAAAATGGGACTGCGGACAAAGTCGTCCTGAGCCGCCTTTTGGGCATTGTAAACCCTGTTTTATAACCCTATACCTATCATATGAATCTACTCAAAAATTTAACCTGGCTTGCTTGATGAAACTATATCCTTCCCATGAGTATGCTTAAGATATGGATCTGTGCCAAATTTAAGGAATAAATGAAAGAGTAGACTAGAATGCACATTTTTTTCACTTCCTGCGTACAAGGGGTTAAAGAATCTCCATTCTAAATTTCATTTAAATTGCTTTATTGGTTTAGGCATGACCAGGTAACAAACAGACAGTTACTACCATATTTATATTATTAGTATGGATTGAAATAATTGTATTTTTTATGGAAATTTAACTGAACTGTAAAGTTCAGAAATCATAATAGGTTCAGTAATTTTAAAGATTTGGACTGTTACTATACTCTCATTTTCAACTATTTTTATTTTAACCAACATGTGTTGTTGGTTCATTTATATTATTTTTAACCCCCGACACAAAAAGAGGGGTGTTATAAGTTTGACCGCTATGTGTGTGTGTGTGTGTGTGTGTGTGTGTGTGTGTGTGTGTGTCTCTGTCTGTGTTATCATAGCTCTTAAACGGGTGAACCGATTTGGATGCGGTTTATTTTTAGGTTACTTGGCGATGGTTCTTAGATATGTTTCATCAAAATCGGTTCAGCCATTTCAAAGTTATCAGCTCTTTTGTTAGCTGCGGAAGGGATCTTAGACGCGTAATGGGCAATTACTTAATGTTCAAACATAGAATACAACATAATTGCGTTGGGGATTTTTACAATTTTTAATTTATAGTTATGTTGATTTCTCCTGGTCAAATTTTACTTCTTATTCATCCAAATTCTTGATCTTTTCTCCTGATTATGTCTATTTATAAGGATAAGGATATAGGGATAAGTTCTCTTATTAACTGTTAACTCTTGTTAACTGTTAATTTTCATGTTTTACATACAATAAAGACATACATACATACATACATACATACATTTATAATGGAGATCACATTGTATAAACAGAGAAAAGTGTATATTTATGTACAAGATATATCTAATATATAAAAATCTCGTGTCACAGTGTTTGTTACCGAACTCCTCCGAAACGGCTTGACCGATTTTTATGAAACTTATTTCTCCTTATTCGGCAGGTCTGAGAATAGGTTGTAGGCTATTTTTTATACCCCTAGGTGATATGGCAAAACAACGTTTGTGGGGTCAGCTAGTATATATATATTATATATATTATCTTTTAATTTTTCAGGGGCAAATGGAATTGAAAGAAACCGTAAACATCTGGAAGCAGAAGGGTCATGTAATGGCATATTTCAAACCTACCGAGGAGCCCAAGCCGAAGGATTTCCTGTCCAAGTTCTTTGCGAGCAATGAATAATTTAAGCAATTTTGTGTACATAGTCCCTTTAAGATTACAGTCTAAATAAAATCCTAGCTGCAATGTAAATTATTAGTTTCCTTCATATGTAAATGGTGGGACTGTGAAGGGTTTCAACTGCTATGTCCCGTGTGTTACCAAAATCGACTTATAGTATGTCCGTCAACTAAATTTAGTTACAGTAAAATTACATAAAGTTTACCACTGACAGATGGTTTGCCTTCAATTCATATTCAACTTTAACGACCTACAAATAAAGCCAATATTAGAATACTGTTACCCACGTTTGCCGATTTTGTAATAGCTACTTTATTTGTATGGTGTTAAAGTTGGAAATTAAATGAAGGCAAGCCATATGTCAGTGGTAAACTTAAAGTAAACGTATTGTACCACCAACACGCGTGGTGTGGTATGTGGTCAAAGAAATGCAATTGGTTTTAGTTAATGGATGGACTGGTTATCCTTAAATTTTGGTAACACTCGCGATACGGCGGTCGAAACGCTTCGCGGCCCCACCTACATAACATGGAAAAATCTTGTGATAAACTTGCAGTTCGTATTTTTGCATAATTTCACGATTCAACACTTTATGTTTATTATTATTATGGGGTGATCTTGGTTTCACAACCAAAAATCATTTAAAATGCGTGCTGGGTGCCGATTTTTGAGCTCAAATGTGTGAAAATACCAAGTGCCACATGAAGTTAAACAGTTACACCGTTTACCCACAATAAATTAAAAACTGTAAAAAGTTTGAATTTCGCGCCTAGAGCGCCTAGCACCTTAATCGTATATTAGAATGGAGTGATAAGATAATGGATTTCGAAAGTTGGCACCCTGCAGGCTTATTGTCTAATGGTGGCACTTCACTTGGCGTTGCGTGTTCGCGTTGCGCTATTGCCATCTCCGTCTTTCACGCTAGAATCGGCATAGTGCTCCTCTCTCGCACACGCAACTATTTCGTGAAATACGCCAAGTGAAGTGCCAGCATAACGCGCTGACTGCTTTTGCAATCACTATTTCTTTCTGTTAAACGGTATAAGACAGTGAAAGACAGAGACCGCGCGCTAGACAATACGGCATCTCTCTGGTCAGAATTCCAAACCTTTCTTGTTTTCTTGTTTCTTATACATATTAAAAACTTCGTGCCAACCTTCATGAAGTAAACCTGCACTGCGTTAAAAAAAACTTGACATAATTTTTTTTGACCTTCCTGTTACTTTGATTAGTAATAGGTACGTCATAGCCCTGTAAAGATAACTTACTCAAAGAAACTGCAAAATTCACGTTATATCATAGAGTAATATTATCGTTATATTTAGCGATGGCTAGTGTGGGGTGCAAGATCGTCCGCCCCCTTATGTCCACGGACTATTGCGAGGCGCACAGACGCGTCATTGGTCTGTACCGTGCCTTTTATAGGTACATTCCCTACATAGGTAAGTTTGAAATTATAACTTAATATCTATTTTTAAATCAAAAGTGCCTAAGAAATTTTTCTTGTATGAGAATTTGTATGACTGATCCCGGAACATTTTAAAACAAATTTAATTGGAAATCTTTTGAGTACCTACAACAAAATCATCATCATCCATGACCCCAGCCTGTATACGTCCCACTGCCGGGCACAGGCCTCTTCTCAGAGTGTAATATAATTATTAATTAGTTAAGTTATTTTACGATATCGTCTTGCTCGTCCCAACACTCGGCAAAACAAAAAATTATACCTACTGCTAACTTTCTAAGTCATATTAATAATTATTATAATTATACTTACATGCCTCTTTAAAAACTGGGCTTTTATGTTGCAGTAAAATATCACGACATACCTAAAAGTGAGGAACAGGTCCGCTGGAAGATACGAGAACTTTTCTATAAGAATGCCTGTGTCACCGATATTAGAGTCATCGATCTACTCGTCATTAAGGTCAGTTGTAAAATAAATAATAGACGTACTTACCTAAGCATAGCATAGGAGACTGATCAAAGCAAAATGACGTTGACGGAGAAACAAGCGTGGGCTAGCTCCGCAGAAGCAGAGTAAATAATTTAATTTCCGGGTATGGAAAAATGCCGAGATGGTAGTTTGACCTATGGCCTCTCACAAGCAGAGGATCATGGGTTCAAATCCTGGCACGCACCTCTGAGTTTTTCGGAATTTATTTGTGAAATTACATTTGAAATTCAATTTACCGTGAGCTTTACGGTGAAGGAAAACATCGAAGAAATTAAATTTTGTGTGTGAAGTTCCCAATACGCACTGGGCTCGCGTGGTTACTACGGCCCTGTGCCCTGCAGTGGGACGTACCTATGTAGGCTGGGACGGATGGATGGTATGGAAAAATGCTGTCACAACACCACTCTGCATTACTTTCTCGCTCGGTCCCGCTATCTAGCGCCGCGTCTATATAGACTGCCACATTCCGCAACTCCGCTCCGCGTCAGGTACCTACCCTCATGCTAGGTGACAGGTACTAAGCAAAGTAAAGTACTAAGTACTAAGTAAAGTACTAAGCATTAGCTACTAAGCTACTAAGCTCCTCTGCCTCAATCCGATTCAGTGGACAGGCAACGACTGCGCACGACCAGCGTCAAGCCGATCGTTTTCTCTGTTCATGCGTGGCCGTAATGATCGCCGTTCAGTGATTTTTTGGCAGCACACACAATGAATATGCCAGTCGCACGCAGTCTTCTGCGGATCGGTAGCTCTGCTAGTGTTAGGGACTCATTTCAATTTACTTTTACGGAGTCATTCTGTATTAAGTACTAATGAGTCACTTCAATTGCCTTCAGGGGTTCATGGATTATCAAGAAATCAAGAATCAATGGGCCCAGAAATGTCACGTGATGGCCTGGTGGAACCCGACCTGGGAGCCTAAACCTGTCGATTTCCTAAACAAGTTTATTCAAGGATTGGATTAAAGTCGTAAAGAAAATAACACAGTAATTGATCATTATTTTGTCGTCGCTAAAACAATAATTAGTGTATGAAAGTAAATAACAAATTCAATATTTTATTGATCACTCATTCCATACTTACATCACACGCCTTTCAGGCATTTAAATCTAACATGCGTGATACTTGCCAAATCTTGTTGAGTAAGTGAGTACCCGAGAGGGGGTAGCTATGATATTAATATGATTAAACATTTAGGTATGAAAGAAATATAAATATGTGTATCATGTCTGACAAAAAAATAGGTAACTAGGGTAAGTGTACCAGTGAATGAACACTTAAGGAAATTTTCGACTTTCAAAATTAATTTTAAGCAGTTGGGCACAGTTTATTTAACATATTACTTTCTGTTTAGCACAAACAACTACTCTAGTTGGCTAACATCATCATTATTCAACAGTATTACTGCACAATTTGAAGATATAGGTATCACTATTTAAGGGAAAAAAATGGAAAATCACCAGTGAATGAACGCAAAATTCTAGTGAATGAACAAATGAAACCAGTGAATGAACAACTTTGAAAATGATGTTTTGTTATACTATAAAAATACAAAAGCGAAGTTATATTAACACAACTACATTCAATATACTTATTTGGTTGATTCCATGTTCTAAAACAATTAAAATACAAAAATAAGATTATTGTTCATTCACTAGATCTTGGAAACTAGTAAATGAACTAGCTATAAGTGACATAGTTCATTAACTGGAAAACTTGAACCAGTTAATGAACCTATATTTTACGTTTGTTCCAATACTGGCCTTTCGGTAGATAATATATTTGGATCAATGTCACTGAAAACGAAATCATAATATAACTACTAGAAGAAAAGATATTGCACAAATAGAAAATCCTGCAGTCCCAGTGAATGAACACCCCCGTTCATTCACTGGATTTAGGTGATTTTGGGTTCCAGTAAAAAAACACTGGATTAAAAGGTATTGTTTATAAATAAATTACATTAAACTATATATGAATAGCACTAACAGGTCTTTACCTAAAGCTTAAAAAAAAAAACATACCCAATGAATGATAGATGGCGGGGACAAATGCAGTAACACATCAGAAGTGTAGTAGCTTTCCTTCTTCCTTAATACTGCTCCATAGAAAAAATTTACAACATCCGTACGTCCACTTTACATCGTAGCCATTTCAAAACTGTTGCTTACGAGTCAAAGCAAATTTACCAGAACCTAACAAGTAAAGGTGCTAGTCGAAAAAAAAATACGACGCATGATAGAAACGTACCAAATTCTTATTATTTCAAAAAATGTTCGTTTTGTTCATTCACTGGTACACTTACCCTAAGTACCTACCCACATTAAAGAATTCATGCTCAAGTTAATGTAGGTACATCTTAAAGAAAATACTAGATGGCACTGAATGTATAAATAATTGTTTAATACATGTATACTTATTTACTTACAAAGGTTTACGATAAAACATTTATTTGAATCAGCCATCTGACTAGAAAAAATATTTAACAATCTTGCTTTTACTAAAAGTAATACATTACTTCTAACGTTAGAGGTAATTTTATATATAAATATTGCAACAGCCTAGACCTATAAACTGACTTATAGCCAATGTCTTTAAATAAATTATTCGACTTATATGTATTATTATTTTTCATCTAAATCTGATTGTAAATCTCATTATTCATAAACGGCATTTTAATGGACGATTAATATTATTGTACTTTGTGTAAGTCGACTGTAGAGCAGGCGTTTGAAGCAATCATAATCCTATTAATGAAACTGAAACTAAACGGAAGGGTATAAATTTCAATCAAGTCTATGAGGTACAGTCAGCGTCAAATATAAGGAGCGGCTAAAGTTCTCAAACATATCAGACGCTCTAACGCCCTTTGACAATAGAGAAGTGTAACGATGTGTGAGCACCTCAGCAGCTCCTTTATATTTGACGCTGACGTTACCGTAGTAGACGCGTTAGGGCGTTAAAACCGGGTTCTTAGAAAATCTACACATAGATATCAATAATAAAATCTGTAGTAAAAGTGAGTGGTACACACGGGTGCGCGCGATAAGTATAATTAAGCTGAGGTATTGAGTAATATTATGATTCCAAAAAACCGGCCAAGTGCGAGTCGGACTCGCGCACCGAGGGTTCCGTACAAATTTATATGTACATATGAACATCCAGTCTTATCAGACCCCTGCTCCTAAGCAAAATGTGCACAGCGTGAGATCATTGTAGATTGGTTACTGATATAGACAGACAGACAAAAAAAAATGCTTTTCGCAATTTTTCCTTTATCTGTGCTATAAGACCTTGCTTCGTACCAAATTTCAAGATTCTGAGTTCACGGGAAGTACCCTGTAGGTTTTGATTCCCTTGCGAGTGTCGACAATTTGCGGCAATTTGCGGCATAAACGGCTGTATCTTTTGATTGCGTTAAAAATTTATGCTTTTCGCAATTTTTCCTTTATCTATGCTATAAGACCTTGTTTCGTACCAAATTTCAAGATTCTGAGTTCACGGGAAGTACCCTGTAGGTTTTGATTCCCTTGCGAGTTTCGAAAATTTGCGCAATTTTGCAGCATAAACGGCTGTATCTTTTGATTGCGTTGGCTTAGAAGTTTGATTTTTTCACAGCTCCAAGGGACAGTAGACTTGAGTATTTGATATAAATTTCAGCTAGATACCTCCACGCGTTCCTGAGAAAAAGGGTCTTGACAGACAGACGGCCGGACAACAAAGTGATCCTATAAGGGTTCCTTTTTTTCCTTTTGAGGTACGGAACCCTAAAAATAGTAAGGTAGTAAGTATTCGTTGTTTTATCGCAGTTGTTTCCGAGGGAGTTGTGAGTAGTACGAATCCCCCGGCGGTGGCACTTACAATCATTCACAACCATAAAATATGTTAACCATACCAACGGTACGGTGTGCGGCTGGGACGCGCAAACCAAATCACGAATGCAAAATATTATATGAAAATAGTCATAAGTAGGTACATAATAACATATATTTCCTACGTATTTCTTAAATAATCTACTATACGCTACGTTGTTAATAACTCGTTTTGTTTATACAAATATCTATTTACAATATTTTCAACAGTCAGAAAACCGTTAAATCTATCACTCTTCACAAAATTTTGCATTGTATCTAATTCAATTAAATATAGGCTTGATGTATATCAAACATGGTACGTGATACTGGTGTTACCTTATGACGTGCTTAACCTATATACTGACTGATCGCCTGTCTCTGTACCTATTTTAGGTAACTACTTAGGTAGCCTTATGATCAATATATAAATTACAAAATCCTCGATAAATATAAAAGATAATATTTTATGGAAGAATTTTCGAGCAAAATGTTGTCTTGATATCATTATTTCTATGTTAGCCGCGCCGCACGAAGGAAGACGGAGCGACGCTCACGGGCTCCCGCCTTCTAAATATTCTACCGTTATGTCTAGTGAGGTCCGACGCGCTTCGACGAGGCGAGTTACAACAACATCTTCACAAACTCTGGGAAAAAAAATTGGCATATAAGACGAGTAAACTATGAAATACAATTTATTTTATTTATTAAGTACACACTTCTACACAAATTTATTTGTGCTGATTCCGGTCCAACACGCTTGATGCAATGATATGATGGGTTCGACTGAAAATGAGCGCTGTAGCAGGCACCTACTACTACTACTACTAATGCCGAGTTAGATTCCTTTTCGGCATCATTACCTATGGTTTTCTTTGTATTTATTAGGTACTAAGTCAGTGTATTTTCTTTTTTTCCTGACGTTGAATAAAGTTATATCCTAAGTATATCTATGTCTATAGATGATATTGATAACAAAATGAAATGTACGCGTAGTCGTTAAATTTTCCTGCGTTTTCACCTTCGTCGTCTCAGGTGATTTATTCTTTAAACGGCGAATACACACACCATGGAACATTTTAACTTGCAACATGACGCGCAACATCGATCTACGTGATGTCGCAATGCACGATGTCCCGCAAAATTTTACGTGACGCGTGACATTTTGCTTGTTCCCGCTCCGAAAGATAGCGCGCACTTTTGCCTCAGGGACATTCTACCTACATACACGTAGTTGTTGAGAGTATGTCCCGCATCAGGTTGCTCCATTTGTCCCCTAGTGTATGCGAGGCTTTGTTGTGGTAATGGAACACAAGTAATAGCTACCTTCGTAGATTGTAGCCTCACTCAATTCGTCAACTAACGTGGTGGTGGAAAATTGGTAAGTAATAGTTACCCTCATAGTCGATCCGTCCGTCGTGGTCGATGTCGCCGAGCGCTAGCACTTGGTTGAGCTGTGCGTCCGTGACGGGCTCGCCGATGATTTCCAGCGCTGTCCGCAGCTCGTCGCGTGTGATGTACCCGTTGTTGTCGCGATCGAACACTCTGGAACGAGCAAACGTGATCATAAGTGGGGTAAAACTCTTAAGAGTCTTCATTGCCATGTCGCTTACAAGGTATCAATTTTCAATTTCAATTATCTTGTTTGTACAATTTAAATTATAGAAACTATCGCAGTTTTAAGTTTTGATTTAATATTTAAAATATCCAACTATTTAACTAGTGTCTTAAAAAAATATGATTATGGCTATACACTACCAACCAGGGTGCATATTAAGCTAAGAGCTAGAAGGTCTTATGTTCTTTTGTCTTTTGCCCAATAAAGATAAAACACAAAATTAATCCGGAATGTTTCAACTATAGTCCGACAAGCTCGTGCGCGACCCTCCGCGGAACCCTGTCGCAGGGAGCCTCTGCTAATAATAAGTAGTAATTTTAATAAGTGCGGCAAACGCTGACTGCGACAGAGTTCCGCGGAGGGTCGCGCACGAGCTTGTCGCACTATAGTGGGTTTTAACAACCAAAACATATATTGATGTATGTGTATGTTTTGCTACCAAAGCTCTCCATAGGTCGCTGGTTTATATCCGGCTCGAAGGACCATGTAGAAAATTCAGCTATTTGTGCTCGAAACTTTCTTATTTATATTTAATAAAACTCCGTAATTTGTGCTACGTCGTGTATTGTCGGAACGGAAGCCTGGAAGAGATCGCTTCGAAGCGATAAGGCCGCCTATTGCTTATACCTATTTTCCATGAACTTGTTTTTCTGTATTTTTTTCTTTGTGGTGGACAGTAAAGACTCATTGTATTGTATTGTATTGTTGCCATATTAAATAAAATATACTACAAAAATTAATGTTACAATAATTAAAATATATTTCAACAGTAGGTAGTTAAGTAATCGAACTAATACTCCGGTAACACTTTTTCACTAATATTTAATTGAGATTGCCTAATGTTTTAGGTAGTACGTTTAGCCGATTATAAAAGTGTAATCAACTAATCAGACATTATCTTCAATTAAAATTTCCAGTGAAAAACCTATCCCCTGCATAGTTAATTTGGATTTGCTCAACTACTGGACGAAATATTCTGGATTCATTTCGTGATACCTACTTATATAGCTTATACAACGTGAAATTTAGTGGTTGTTTTCCCGAAACGAGGTGATTTAGTATCGATTGTACAATCGGTTTACAATTACTATTTTAACTAGAGTCAAAAATCCAATTGTGAAAAACGAAAGTAGAAAATGACCGCAAACCAATAGTAACGCTTCGTTGGTACCTAACCTATCGTACGATCGTACGCTACTTGTACCAATGAAGCGTTACTATTGGTTTGCGGTCATTTTCGACTTTCGTTTTTCACAATTGGATTTTTGACTCTAGTCAAAATAGTAATTATAAATCAATTGTACAATCGAAACTAAATCACCTCGTTTCGGGAAAACAACCACTAAAATTTCACGGTGTATATAACTTTCGATACACGTAAATAACTTTACTATAAATTAAAAAAATTAAAAACTCCCAATGCGATTATGTCACTCGTATGTTTGAACATTAAGTCAATGCCCGTTATGCGTCTAAGATCCCTTCCGCAGCTAACAAAAGAGCTGTTAACTTTGAAACGGCTGAACCGATTTTGATGAAACATATCTGAGAATCATCGCCCGCACAGACTGACAGACAGACACACACACTACAGCGGCCTAACTTATAACACCCCTCTTTTTGTGTCGGGGATTAAAAACGGAAGTGGCTTTACTAGCCTAGATGAGTTTTTTGAAAGTTGTACAACCTTACAGTACCTAACAGATAAATATACCTAATATACCTGACTTCTTTGTCCTCGTTGCGTTCATGGATTCTACTTGATTTATAATTCTAAATAGTTTAACAAATTTGTCGTTGATCTTCATAATATTATTCCGAAATTCTTACTTAAAGGCAGCCAGCAGGTCCCTCGTGATCTCCTCTTCGGAGTCGCCCCCGCTGTTACTGACGTCCATCCCTTGTATCGCCTGTATCTTCGTTACCCACTGCATGAAATCGTTCTCATCTATTAACCCATTGCCTGCGAAGATAAACACACATTTTAACAAATGAGCATAGCCTGAAAACCTGACCGATTTTCAGCTCTTTAAGTTCTTTTAATTATCATATGAGAACGTTCGTTAAATAAAAAATAAAACCTAATAATAAACAAAACGGACTGGTGTCGTTAAATCTTAATTACGCGATGGCAGGGCGCGTCATTAAAGCGATGACGTCAGCGGTTTACCCTCAGCCTGCCTCTTTCGTGTTTACTATGCTCATTATTACCAATATTTAGCCATTAAACCCTGCTATATCATTACGTTTACGTTACGACGTATATTATATCTATGAACCACCTGCCCACGTGACCCACGTCAGCGCGATGCTTAACAAACGAGAGATAAATATTTATACTTAATGGTATTTGCAAGAGGGCACTTAGGCATAAGTAATCCACTTACTTTAATTCTGAAACTGATACTTTATAAATATTTTATTGAAAAAGCAGCTGTCTATCCTATATCATTACTCATTAGGTATGACAGTATCGATTGCTGTCTAAACACCTGACATTTTATTACTTTACGTGAATTCCTATCAAGGCTATAGCTCTTTTAGTCCGTGAACTGTCGCAATCTAAGATGTGATCAGTAAATGGCATTAGCATAGTGCGATGCGGTGGCGATAGGGCTGGACGGGCGTAATCTGCCGTTGCGTGCTGGGGGCGCCGTAAGGTCACAGAACACGCTCGCCCAGCGCCTAGGCCAGGGCCACGGCTGCTATCAAATATGCATTCAGTTCTATTACTTACACTACTGTACACCATTGTTGCCCTCATACAAACTCGAGCTTGCGTCGCGTGGCGTGCCAGTTCATTAGACGAAGATGGTACCAAGGAAAAGTTGAAGTTCAATTCGTGAATATTGCACGCAAATTGACGAGGTTGTAAATGATAAATGATTCCAAAATTAATTTCACTTAATTTGCTCTACCTATTGATATTAAAATAGCCTCTTGTCTTATGTTTTTCTTAAGATACGTATATTGAATGGCTACAAACTTTAGGTGAAGCAAATTCAATCAACGTCCCCGGTCACCAAGCAAAGTCACACATCATTATAGCCACCGACCGCACGCCCTTCGCTCTACAGTTTATGTGAAATCGCCATTAGCAAACAATGTACCCGCCATGCTTTCACGTCGATTTAATGAACTTGTGTTTATTTTAACTTCCAAAACGCAAGAAACAACACCGTTTTTCCATGCCAACAATAATACGGATGCCCACGCTTTAATTATAGTAAACGTATAGGTACTGTCTTAATTTTAGCTGGTGGATGAATTTCTGTGTCGGTCCGTTTGCCATTCCTTTCTATGTCACATTGACTCTTCTAGGGAGTGCGGCGTCATCTCTTCATGACACACAAATCGCTGCACGTGCTCATATTTGGCAAGAAATCAAATGAAATCACATTGCAAGCAGTTGGAGCAATGCTCACTTTTAAAACGTCAGTAACCTAACCACTCCGAGCAAGCATCAAGGACACGGTTATTATAATAAATCTAAATTTTCGCGTAACAAAGTCGATTTCAATCTATTCAACGCCTGTTGTTGCCAATATGTCAGTTTTTTTGGACAAATTTTTGGCACTAAATGAGTTCTTATTTTCTTGGAGTTATTTTCTTGGTTGATATTAGTTCTGCGCTGGTGCATTTTTGCTGTTGTACCTACTTATTTACCAGCTGGTTTGTAGCAAATTACCGCAAGCGATCATCTTAATTTCTCGCGTGACCGCTCTTGGTCATTAAATGCAGCGGGCTAGTTATTTGGCGCCTAATTGTGTAAACACAGTAAAGCAAGGCTTCAACTTTTTAACATAACCCCCTCTAAATGAAGGCTGTGCGGGTACAAGTGCCAATCTAAAGTTACCGAGTCTAAGGTTAACGACGTCGCCGCGTCGTTTGTTTTTACGACTGAGCTCTTATTTATTTTGGCGAGCTCACTTTCTAATTCGTAACAACAGCTAAAAGTTAATTTTGACGTAACTGTCTCAATTTACGTTAAAGTGGAGCTGGTCCACGATGTTACGGAATGATCACTATGTTTATTAGACACAAGGTTGACTCGTTGAACTACGTTGGGTATTTGGGGACTTCCTTCCTGCATGTACGAGTATAATCGTCGCAGAACGACGCTGTGTAACACCCACGCAATGCACAAAATAACATGCTATTTCACTGTCTTTCTAGTGACACGGAGCGCACTCTGCTCTGCGTACCTACTTAGTAATGCCGGACTTTCGTATCACAAATTGTGCATAAACGTAGGTAACTACTCACTTTTGTATTCAAGGACAGGTAAAAAAAATCATTATTATTTTATTTTAATTGTAAATACTGTATTACTCATCGTAATACATGTAGCGAGCTCTTTTGACTCAAATAAAATTGTAAACTGTTTGCAAGCACCAACAGAAAGTTTACTTAAAACCCAGCGGGCTGAACGGAGTCCTCAAGAGGCAGCTCTGCTCACGGTGAAAACCCCGCGTCTTAGGTGTCTATAGTGAGGAGGAATACCTACTGACCAGTCCGACTGGCGTCCTTGATGAGGTCGGCTATGAGGTCGTCGCTGACTTCGATGCCGAGGTTGCGCAGCATGAACTGCAGCTCAGCCGGGGTCACGTGGCCGTCGCTGTCGCGATCCAGGAGCCCGAAGGCTGTGCGAAGGTCTAGAAGCAAAACATGGCGACTGTTTAATCTCATTCGGGCTACATTGAGATTAAACATGTTCACTGTCCCCATACAAAATGATTTGACAAAGTCACAGTCCAAGTGTGCTTGCACTTTGAAGTTGTGAAGCCATAGTTGAAGCACGGACTCGATAAAAAGCTTCATGACCTCACATTGGGGGACCCGGACAGGGAAGGTGTTAAGATCGACAAGTCCATACATTATTCAAGTAAAATACCTACCTATGATAAACTACGGTTGAAATAAAAACCGTTAGAATATTGTGAGTGCATGATGAAGTTAGTACATAATAATAAGTATAAAGTTGGGTTTTGTGCGCTTTTTATAAAAATATGATACTACGGAAGAATCTTGACTATTTATTCATTAGATTTGCCCTTTTAAATGCTCTACATTATATATTTTTTAATTTCTTTACTACAATCCCTTCTAAATTAATACAGGCCCACAAGTATGTAACTTTTTCTTACGCCAAACAGCCAATTTTGAAAAAGTGGGAAGTTCTCAGTTATTATTAATCACATGCGCTTATGTACTTACTCTCGGGAACTCTACTTTAAGTTTATGCTATAAATGTTCACAAGAATCTTGTTTTCTAGCTATTCCGACGTGTAAAGCCTTAGGTAATCGCCAATATCATGTGAAATTTGAGTTTAATATTGAGGATAGTATGCTCATACACGACTACAAATAAGTACCTAGGTACTTCTCGCGTCAGATGGACATAATATGAAAGCACCTACTTCTTTACACCGCCGGCTAAGAATTATCCCCGCCTGAGCGTTTAGTTATCTAAGTTGCCAATCTGAGAGGGTACCACCATCCCTCCATAAAATAGGTACTCGAGATAAAACCTATCTCGCTTATTAAAACATGCGAGTGAAAATTTAGATTCTAATAACTTTTCCCTACTCTCTCACGGTAGTTAGTGACCAAGTGATGAATGAATAAATTTGAGACATGAATGCAGTTCGTTAAAAAAGTTCCATAAGTACATTGTAAATCGCAACATTGAAATACTTTTCTCATTGTTGGTTCCACGTGCGAACTTTTATTTTTACACTCGTCTGAGCGTTAAATAACACCCGCACCTAAAACTTTACAATGTCGGAAATGTATTGTAACCGAAAGGTTAGCTGAAATGGCGACTGGCACTATACGATACAAGACAATGAATCAAAACAACAGCTAAGTGTTCTTCCCATTCTAAAAGTTTTACCTGGAAGCACCCACACATAATACGAACTGACTTCTAAAATATTTTCAACACGGAAGCTAGGAAAAGATACTTGTTTTCACCCGACTGTCGAAGGAGGGTTATCGAATATAAGTTCGTGGCTGGATGTTTACAGATTCCATACAAGTGTAAGCTCATAAACTGGTGTGACTTTTATAACTAGATAGTTTGCATTGCATTGATTTGGATTAAGTACTTTACACCCCCGCGAACTAACCCCGATATCGATTTAAATTAATCTAACACATCACAACGCAAGCACTTATTTTACTAGGTCTTCATTCAGTCTGATTCTGCTAGTAAAAAGAATTAATAATTACTGAATACAACACCGGTACTCACAGAAATTGTTATCTTTCTTTTGGCTGGCCATAATTGAAGAACGTGGCCTTAGCGAATGCAGAATAGGTACTGTTTGTGAAATTAATATGGAAAGATCATCGTAACTAACGTGATGAGATTTTTAAAACACTTATCAAATGTGTAAAGTCCTCTCAAGGTATTTTGTGAAAATGCGGGGCTCGTCATCAACCTGCCATCATATAACATAGTAATATGTACAAAAGATTACTCTATCATTTTCTTATCTCAGTTTCAAAGTTTCCGCGCTAAGCTAATGAAGGAGTTTTCTTAAGGCCAGGATATCTGATATCAATACAATCAAGTATTCTTCTTTTTTATCGCCTAAAAGTATATGCTGTTTGTTTTTAGGGTTCCGTGCCTCAAAAGGAAAAAACGGAACCCTTATAGGATCACTTTGTTGTCCGTCCGTCCGACCGTCCGTCTGTCAAGACCCTTTTTCTCAGGAACGCGTGGAGGTATCAAGCTGAAATTTATATCAAATTCTCAGGTCTACTGTCCCATGGAGCTGTGACAAAATCAAACTTCTAAGCCAACGCAATCAAAAGATACAGCCGTTTATGCCGCAAATTTCCGCATATTTTCGAAACTCGCAAGGGAATCAAAACCTACAGGGTACTTCCCGTGAACTCAGAATCTTGAAATTTGGTACGATGCAAGGTCCTATAGCACAGATAAAGGAAAAATTGCGAAAAGCATATTTTTTTGTCTGTCTATCTATATCAGTAACCAATCTATTTATGCCGCAAATTTTCGACACTCGCAAGGGAATCAAAACCTACAGGGTACTTCCCGTGAACTCAGAATCTTGAAATTTGGTACGAAGCAAGGTGTCATAGCACAGATAAAGGAAAAATTGCAAAAACCGTAAATTTTTAGTCACATCATATAAAAAAAATATTTTTAATAATTTTAAAGTACACTACCCTTTTCCTCATGAACGCGTAAAGGTATTGAATTGAAAATCATATCAAATACTCAGGTCTATAATACCTTTAAGCTGTAACAAAATCAAACTTCTATGTCAACGCAATCAAAAGAAACAGCAATTTAAGCCGCATATTTTCAAACTCGCAACTACGCGCAAGGGAATCAAAACCTACAGGGTACTTCCCGTGAACTCAGAATCTTGAAATTTGGTACGAGGCAAGGTCTTATAGCACAAATAAAGGAAAAATTACGAAAAGCTTAATTTTTTTTCTCTATCTGTCTATATCAGTAACCAATCTACAATGATCCCACACTACGCACATTTTGCTTAGGAGCAGGGGTCTGCTAACACTGGATGTTCATAGATACATATAAATTTGTACGGAACCCTCAGCGCGCGAGTCCGACTCGCACTTGGCCGGTTTTTTTAACAAGAAATTTATGCAAATATTATTTACTTTTATTAGCAATACGGCTGCTCACCGAATCTAAGATATTTAAAAGCGAAAAAGTTTTTCGGGTGCGCTGGTGGGATTCGAACCCACGTCTCCCGGGTATGCGCCCCAACCTGGGTGTTCTACCAATTGAACCACGTCGCTCCCAACCGACTTCCCCGAAATTCTTAATCGCTTACATACGCCAAAGTGGCGCCAAAGTGGCGTGTGTAAGCGATTAAGAATTTCGGGGAAGTCGGTTGGGAGCGACGTGGTTCAATTGGTAGAACACCCAGGTTGGGGCGCATACCCGGGAGACGTGGGTTCGAATCCCACCGGCGCACCCGAAAAACTTTTTCGCTATTAAATATTATCTAAGAAATTTATGATTAAGTATGAATTGATAAATCATGAATAATCATGATGTAGGCATGGTATCAGGGCTTGAAATACCGTTAAAAAGTTGGTATCGTTACCACTGTGAGACAGATTTAACGATACTGTATACAGTATCTTCAATATTTTCTGGGTTTTTATTTTTTTGATAACTTTTAACAATTATAATAAACAAAATGTAAAACTTTAAATAACTTTTTTCACGGGATCTTGTTGAGCATATGAAAAGGGCTCCACAGGGCAAAATATAAATATGTTAATTATTTAAACTTTTATGCCACTTTTAGTGTTAACAGAGACCCGAGAAAAATGTAACAATTGGATAACTTTTTGAAAAATCAACATTAAAAAAAATCCAATGGCACGTTATTCTTTGAACTGTTTTGAAGAGACCATATTTTTTATTTTTTTTATTGATATTAAATAGTATAAAAAAAATATTTAATATTTGACACTCACTTTGGCGGCCGCGTGGTGTCGTCGTAAAGACCGCACGGAGCCCTATATTCAACGTCAAATTAAAATTATAAATACCTAATAGAGCTACAACTCTGAGAGCTCAAATTTTTTTAATGGAAATTTCCTCCTCTTTAACAATCTTTTTTTATTTTTTCTTAATGAAAAGTTTTTGAGTTAGGAATAGCCAAAAAACGAAAAACCTTTTTTTTACAGTTAATTTGTTTACCACAATTGAGATTGTTTAAGGGCACTAAAATCGTGTAGAACATTTTTTTGAGGTCATTGCAATGAGCTATCATACATTATGTTTAGGAGCTTTATCTCTATTTTTCAAGATTTTGAACTTTTGAGCAGACTAAATAAAATAAATAAAAGCTTGTAACAAATAACAAGAGAAGCAGATGTTCAAAGGCAAAAGTATATCATGGACTGTTTATTGGTTGTTCTTTAAGTTTCACACCCTTTCTGATAAAAAATAGCTATTAAGTAAACGGATATTAAAACGGTACTTTTTCCTAATCTCTATCAAATTCCCAAATTACCTTTAAATTCCTTTTTTATCCCAGTCTAAATGTGTGACACGCCGCGCAGGAGGGGGAACCCTATGACCTATGAAGCATTTTGCGCCCAAACCAGGTGGACTTAACTTGTTTTGTTACATAGGTAGATAAAATCAATAGCCTAGGGGCATTTCTTTGGATAAAGTTCTTAAAAATGTAACTTTTTACAACAGTTTAGGTATGTAAAATAGTTCAAATGTTTGACGGTCATGGCTCCGCGCTGCTCGTCGCTCGTCGCAACGCATCTCGGTCAATTGAGAATTCCGACCGCTGCCAAGACTCCGACCGTGCGGCTACCCAATATAATAATGAATGATCAGTTAAAACTCTGCTACGTATTATTTTATACTAAAATAATATCGCACACTTATTAGCTCCCGAAATATCGGTCTCGGGAAATTGCAATCATCTTGGAACGATCTCACATTTTTTGTCACTGACTCACAGATTTCAGTCATTTTCAGGGATTATACGCTGATATCTAAGAATTTCAACACAGTGACTCAGTCTTTGATAATTGGGATCCGTCCCTACTTTAGACTTTTACCTTAAAGATAAAGGTAAAAAGATAAATTTGAATACTGGTAGAATTAAGTGCAAAGTTCATATAAATTCAAATTACTTGTTTAAAATGTACTAACGCCCGCGACATTACGGCAGTAGCAGTAAGTAAAAGCGTTGGTTATTTTTAAGGTGTTGAATGTACTCGTATTTTTTAACCTTCACTGACTGGTAGGTACGTACTTTTGTAAACACACGAATTATAAATGTTTAAGCATAGATCCACGTGATTTGGCATCTAAATAGATAGGTATGACATCGGTTGATTAAAATATAATTGTAAGTGATAATTTATTTATATTTAAGTAAGAATTCCTAAGAATTGTATTTCGATTATGAATTTATGAAACAGATAAACGTAAGTAGATATGAATTTATGCGACCCGAGGTGGATTTTTTAAGTATCTAACCTACTACTTCTTCGTACCTACTTTAAAGTACTATACAATGCAAAATAAGTACTTATGAAATTAGTAATATTGAATGCACATTAATGTAAACACATTAAATGAATCTATGATGGTTGTAGCCTTTATCTTTGTTTACTACGACATCAATAGTTTTATTACGAGTACCTACATGCTCATATTAAAACGGAACATGATAAATGATAAGATAAGAAGACGCGTGAAAATATCAATCTAACGTCTTGACGCCGGTTCACGACACGTTGTCGTGATTTAATACACTAACACTACAGGAAACCAAGTACTTACTTATCACGGCAATGGCAGTGAATGTGTTTATGTCCAGGATGTATCTGTATATGATTAGCTTTTTATCAATACCCACCCATAAAATACCTACTCTCAGATATTGTTTTCTTGTTTAATTTTATTTAAATGTAGTGATGTATTTGGGTGATGATCACACTAGTGTCTTGTATGGTGAAGTAAAACAAAGATTACAGACAACACGTCAACATGTCGTGGACGGCGGTAAACGTCGTTTGCTTCACGGGTTAAGTAGGTTGTAAATTTAACGTATATCATTGTATGTACTTATATCTTATCATATTTCATCTTTTAATGAGAACATAACGTAATCAAATGGTCTTGTAAACACAGATAAATATAAATTAACCATTTATAACCGAACCCTATCACTAAATGTTAGTAAGTAGGTAAAAAGCGATAAGAATTAAGTCATTTCTTAAAAATGGTAATCCAGTTTCAGTTACTTTTGTTTTCGTATAAGGCCCATTTAAATTATAGAACTTTCTTGCAAATCCCATACAATAAAATTGAGGAAATAAAAAATTGCGCAGTCTAAATCTAACGTGATATTCTTGCATATGAATGAAATGAATTCGAAATCAATTTTGGAATAGGTGTATTGGCTGTATGTATTGAGTAAGTAATTGTTTTTTTTTTTAATATTGCTCATGTGTAAATTCTTTGGCGCAAAATAATTGCACACAATTATTGCCGATTCTTATACAAGAAACTTGCATAATCTAAACGAGCCTTTAGGCGGGTATACCTAGTCCGTTTAGCTATTTATTACGGCTGCTACATCGAATTAATACGTATTTTGTTTTAAATTAATTTGTTTCATTTTTCAATATTAAAAGTTATGCCTCTTGTAGACGATGTTCTCTCCTCCAATCTTTAATTTCTGTTTTTATTTATAGTCCAAACACTTTCTGACATCAAATCAATTCTGTGTCCAATGTAATTTTTTTCTTTGTGTTAAAGTCTCTATAGAAAACCCACTTTGCAAATACAAACACAAATTATTCAACATTTATGCATAGCGCAGTAGGGTTTGAAAAACTTTTATAAAATATAATGTTTGGCTCAAAACTTAGTCAAACGAATGTTGGCTGGGCTACAGGTGTTTGCTTAAGAGCGGTGCCTATTAAACTTAAGCTTGCAAGTAAGTACGTCTGCCAGGACCATTTCTTCGAGCACCCATTACTTTAGATTATTTACAAGGAGCCGCGTAGCAACAGATATATGCATCTGTCTACAAGTACATAATCCTTTTAAAGTTCTTAGATGCATGAGAAACCAAAACAATAAAAAGTTCAAATTGATTTGGCGGTTGGTTTAATTTTCAAAAAGGACACGTTATTGTGCAATATTAATTAAATATAATGTTTTAAACTTTCGCGATTCCACTCACAGTCGCAACTAATATTCTTTGGGACTTTTAATCACGAACTATTTATTGCTAAAATTACCTCGACATTTCGACTACTCTCGTGACTACGGCCGCTGTAATATGGTCGAAACGTCGAGGTACCTAATTTTAGCAACATATCATCATCATCATCCACTGCACGTCCCACTGCAGGGCACAGGCCTCCCCTCAGAATGAGAGGGCTTGGGCCGTAGATCCCACGCGGGCCCAGTGTGGATTGGGAACTTCACACACATCATTGAATTTCTTCTCAGGTGTATGCAGGTTTCCTCACGATGTTTTTCTTCAACGTAAGTCCGTAAAGCTCATGGTAAATTACAAATGTAATTTCGCACATGAATTCCGAAAAACTCAGAGGTGCGAACCCGGACTCGAACCCACGACCCCTGCTTGAGAGACCATAGGTCAAACCACTAGGCCACCAGCAATATATAGTTTGTGATTAAGTTCCGAAGAATATTAGTAATAAATAGCGGTTACTTATGTACATAAATTAGGATTTAATTTTCAGCCAACATTTTACGACATGTACCTATCAACCCACACGCTAATGTACCTACTCAAAGCCGTCAACAATTTTGCTTAAATCTATTTGCCATAAGTCCAAACCAATTTAGGGAAATGGACACGTTAATTAAATGTTTGGCTTCGCTAACAATGGTGTTGATTTCCATTTGCCCTTTCATTTAGGTTTTCCATGAACTTTTAGAACTTTACTACTTACCGATTTTCCTCGTGGATTGCTCGTCATCGTACAACGTGACAAAAGGCACGTACCTAACCTTTTCTAAATACTTAGGTGTCCGCGGAAGAGATAGATGCTGTATATTGATTGCTACTAATAACACTAAACGCTAAGTATCGTCATACCTCTGATTTGTATATCTACTACCGTCCACACTCATGCGCATGTTTAAATGTGCCGCGATAATTGTTAAAACTTAAAAGCTCCAATGATAAAAATCTTTCTAGTCACGGCCCTTGCGCACGTGCAATTTGTCCCCCACGTGAGATCCCATGACATGAATATACATTTTTAAATGAATCTTTCCAGAGCGTAGCCAATTACACAAATAATTTCTCATTTTTACTTTAATATTCTCAATTCCACCGTGGTCTACCTATAAGTATTCTGCACATAATTAGGATAGGTACTTACATCAGAATAGATTCACTATTCGACAGCATATTCTAATCCTATCAATATCTGGTGTCTGACTTAATCAGGACATTATACTTAGTAGGTATAATTAAGAGCTAATTAAGTATTTGGGTACAACTTACTGTTAAGCATAGCTTCGCTTGGTGCGGGGACCACCGGTCGCTCGTCCACCGGCGACTGTCTTTTTTTATTCTTCTTCTCATCCTCTTGCTGCAAAACAAAACACCCATTGTCACAAGACATCAAACACCACACAAATTATTCTAACGACCAATAAAAAATCACAATTACAGCGCAGCGTGACTGTATTTTGAAACAATGAAGTGAATGTAAGAAATAAAGTTGTCTACCGATACCGGATTCCTTATCAATTTTGCTAGTCTTATCATTCTCGCTGGGTATTTTATCGGACTATTGACTGATCAATAGAGTGCCCGGATCGAGGGACATTGTATTGTTTTCACATCGTAACATTCGTAACATGAAGCTGATGTCTAGGTAATAGTAGTTTATTCACCAAGGGGAGTAAGGCACAGATTACTAATCGAGCATGCGAAGGAATGGTGCGTGTGAAGTCCCCAATCAGCACTGGGCCCCATGGGAACAACGGGACGAGCAGTCTCATTCTGACAGGAGGCCCGTGTCCTGCAGTGGGACGTATACAGGCCGAGATGTGAGGACAACCGAAAAGAATTATAGATACGGAACCTATGATGTAAATTCAGAATGCACGCGAAAAATACTCGTTTCGTCCTATTTACGAATCTTCGTCATACATTACTTAAGTAATATAAGTAAATCTGATGATACTTTATATTATTATTAGCTAATTAATTGATACACACGCTATTTTACATTTTATTTAGTTATTTAAGTTTCCTCATCATAACAATATGGTTAATCGCAAAATTAATAGGGAAAAACGAGATGATAATAGAGCACCGGAGGGAGGGAAAAAGTTCAACTTGATTTATAATAAACTTGAATATCATTTTATTATGATTTATGAACGCATTAAATACTTATACTTAAATGATATTTATGAAATACTTTTGCAAGGGAAACACCGCCGTAGTGTAATGATATGTTATAAAGCTGTCTAAAAAACATTTGTTTACGTTACGGTTCCACTACGAAGAAATAGCAGATTTTAATCTAAACTATGGTAGAGCTGAAATATAGTAGATATTGCGAATAAATCATTTTAGTAGCTTTCGAGAAATCGCGGGTTTAGCCAGCGCAGCAATTACCATTCATCTATGTCTCGAACTAGTTGGTAACCGTTAAAATATATAAAGTGCTGCTGTTCATTTAATTTATGTATAACCAGACTTTCGAAGTCGTCTCGAGTCCGCGGCACCGCTGTTATCCGCGCATATATCATTGACATTGCACAATCTTATCTAAAAAGATGAACCCGAATACCTACCTAAAGAAAAAGTAGTAATTCTATTAAATTTAAGAATTATTTATACCTAAGTTTACACCCTCGACTCGAACCCACGACCTTCTGTTTGGAAGGCCGTAGGTCAAACCACGAAACTACCACTGCAATATGATAAAGAATATAAAAATACGAACTGTGATACGTAACATCATTCAATTGATCATTATGCCAAAGTGTGTTAAAAATTTAATCGCGATAACGTCCACATCTTAAAAACGATTGCTTACCTACCAAACCAAAAAATAATTATAGCGTTTATTGGCAACTATAAACAACTTTTTTATAGTTTTAACTATTACTGGATGCTTAGGATGGACAAATTTTGACACTGATTTGATTATGATTTACAAGTCAGAAATCTACGCTGATGTCGTCTCAACGCATGATCTTAGAGATATTTTACTAATTAGCCAAACATCGTTCTGTGTTTGGCATGAAATTGACTAGTGTAATGTTCGTGCCAGTTTTTCGGCCATTTACTTGTACGTGGGGTGTTAAAGAATCGTCGGCCCTCTCTTGCCAGCCAAGGTTCCGGGAAACGGAAGCGAGCCTGTGCTGGCAAAGATTCTGGTACATTCTGATGCAAAGGTCTGTCGTTTCATGTGGTGACAACTGTTATGAATATGAGTAAGTAGTTTTTCTTATTGGGTACATAGAGTTCCGCGATAGACATTTATTTTTCATTAAGTACTTACTCAAAGATTTGTGCCCTTAATTATAGATTAGTTACTGTAGAGCTGATTTGTTGCAAATTTTAAGAGTAAATATTATTAAACTAAATCGACCACTTTAAAGAAAAATGTTCTTCTTTTTCACTTAAATAATAAGCTTCCAGAAGCTTCGATTTTCCGATTGTAGTCTTTCATTCAGATGTTTTGGAATTTCGTACAAAGAAGAAATATAAAGATGGGAAAGCAATTAATCCACAATTTGTTATTCTTTCTATCTTTTTTTTGCATACCCCTACCTAATTTTATTACTATCGATTAATAATATTAAAAAAATTACCATCAAATTAAAACGAATAAATCTCTACTCAACAAATAAATTTTATGAATTCTTCGCCACGTAAATACATTTCTTATATGTCGCAGAGGTACACTATACCTAATAGGAAGTCTCGACCATTTTGTATTTACCACCTAAGTTGGAATGAAATAAATAATTTATTATTTTTATTTATTGTGCGTGTCGTAATTAAGCTACATGCTGTTCCTAGGTACTATAACCAGGGACGCTTACCTATGCCAAATTAATTTCAACGCACAGCGCGGTCAAATCAATAGAGTTGTGACAGACGGCACGTGGGGAAGTTTACAGTAGGTGTAGGTACACATTGTATATTAATTTAAGTGAGACTATAGTATCTTTGTCTATTTATTTTGACGTGGGTAATGGTTGCAATATATTACTCTGTTAGTCACTCTTTAGGCGATTACATTGATGGAAACTGCTGCCAATATATTAGGTACGTTATTAATTTTATCCTAATACTGTTTGAGGCGACACGTACCTATTAAATTGATAAAACTATTTTAGCCAAATCGGTTTGGTGGCGCGATACATCATCAATTATTTCGAAGTCACAAGGCCTTGATTGGTAGGAAGCCTGTTAGTGGTTATGAGTGAGTAAAGTTAGCGTAGAAATAGCGGGTGTCGCGCTTGGCACGGCGTCAACTCGCCAGCTCGCGACACGGCCCGTAAACACCGCGCCGCTCCGCCATGACTCCGGCTTTTAGAAAAAATATGACATACACATACAACATACGCATACCTACGATGTCTTGGCGTGACGGTCGCCTGCCGGTAAATAAACTCGCGAACAAAGCGCCGGCGTATGCGCCACCATCAAAGATAGCCCTAAATCATACAGCTTAATTGTTAAATAAACACTTCTGTCGCGAATACTTCAAGGGAGATCTAAAATTAAATTGTTTCGGAAAACGCTATTTGCGCAAGTATTTTAGAAATTGCTGTTGCTGAAGGAAAACGAAGTTTTGTTTACCATAAGTACGCTGATTGCTGATCGCATGTGCCAGCATGACGCGGTGTTTCAATAATGCACAGGCAAATATTTAGCTTCTTAGTAACAACGGCTATACCGTAATATTTGTATCTATTTAAATAAGTAGTTAATTTCAATAGTCATTAACACATTTCGGCTCTTCTAGAGCATGATCAAAGCTAGTTAATATAGCCACAAACCACTTACTCAATGATTTGTGGTTGCGCTTCATAATGGCTTTCAAACGGCAATGAACTAATACATGCCGATGGTTCGGGCTTAATAAATGCTTCGCTCTAATAATATTAAATGATCATTTTAACTGTTATTGGCCTTTACAGAAATAAATAATGCTTAATATTGGAACATTTTGGCGAGTCATCCAGAGTTTGGCCAGGTTTATCTAAACTTGGCACCTTTTGCGATGCTGCAGAGACGTAATTATAAATTTGTTTGTTTTGGTAACGAAAGCGATATTAAAAACTATTCAAATACGTACTTGAATCTCTATTTGTCAACTTAAATAACAGAGCTACGGATAATGTATATTTGTAGGTATAGGAACGAAAAGACACTTACCTACTTAAGAGCACATTTTATTTAAAAATACCTACAGCATTTTCCCTCTCTACGTATTAAAAAAAATATATCTTTACACGTGGCGATATGAAATAAGTATACATGTTGGCTAAAGCATTATTCTGCCCCTAAAATATTCAGACAAAATGACTTAGTGGCACAAACATTTTGTATTCTTTGACAATGTTACATCTCCACATTTTATGCATTTTGTCATTTATACCAAAATGATATGTTACCCATTTTTTAAACGGTGCCCTCAACGTTTTAGAATGTTCAAAACAAACGAATGTAGGTACTTGTAGTTATGATATGGCATAGTTAGCAAACACAGAGGAGGGTCAGGGATTTGAAGTATGCCAAACGTTTGTGCCCCGCGACTCGGCGCGCTCCCCATGCCTCTGTGTGCGACTCTTATAAATGCCACAATTTGGACAAAATACTTGGGTTAACATAATTATCTACAAACAATTGTACCAACACGAGTGAGAAAGTATTTTGTTTTAGCGTAAAATTGTGTCAATTTAATTTATAGAAACGTACTTTATTGTTAAAACAAATATTGTACACGGAGCGGCGAATGACTTGGCTTAATTTAAAATTATATAAGCTGATGAATAAAAGCGTAAATAATATCCTCTTAATCGCTTAACTGCGGGATATTGTAGTTACTTTATGCATCTACTCGTAATTTATTAGAAATCGGATGCAAGCAAAACTGATATTAAAGCAATTTGAATAAACATTTACCTTTCTTCTACTTCTGGACGTAGTTGCCATGCCCTGCAAAGAAAAAACAACGTTAATTGAAGTTTCTAAAGCTGAAATAAAAACAATAAACAGCTGGAGGGCCTTTGTTATTTTAAGAACCAACAAGAATCTGAGGCCCATTTGTCTTTACTTTAATAAAATGTTTGACAGAATTTGTCACCAACCAGTATTTACCCGGCCCGCTTTTTCGCACCACTGCACAACTAAGTACTTATCCGGTGGAAACTCACAAATCGATCCTCATTCCTTGTCTACATCATAGGTTCAAGGTTTTAGGCTAGGTGTTGACGAGCCAGTCATTCAAGATTTTTCTGGCGTTAAGACTTGAAAAATATCTAACGCTTCATACAAATACAATACAAATATTCATTATCATTATTTAACATCAAAAACAGTACAGTGACATTAAAAAAATAAAAAACTATAAAGGGTTCCGTTTTTGTCATTTTGGCTAGGGAACCCTAAAAACCGGCCAAGAGTGTGTTGGACATGCCGAGGATCTGCAGCCGTTACGAAAAAAATCCTTGCATATCTTATATCTTATTAATTTTACTATTTTGTACGGAATTTCCCAAGCAGGCATCCTAATCCTAACTAATATTATAAATGCGAAAGTAACTCTGTCTGTCTGTCTGTCTGTCTGTTTGTCTGTCTCGCTTTCACACTAAAACTACTGAACCGATTTAAATGAAATTTGGTACACAGATAGTCTAGAGCCTGAGAAAGGACATAGGCTATATATCATCACGCTAACACCAATAGGAGCGGAGCGGAGCGGAAGAATGTTTCAAAATCGTGGGTTTTTGAAGTAAAACTTCTATAGGCACGCTTGACTTGGGAGTACGGTGGTGAATATGAACGCGGGTGTGGGGGGTTCTGTGATGGGGGGTGGGGGGTGCGGGGGCGGGTAATTTTTTTTTATATCGAGGAACTAAGGAGCGCCATAATTGATGAAAAAGCAAATTGGATAGAAACAATAAGCTGCCCAAATTACTAATTCCACGCGGACGGAGTCGCGGGCAAAGGCTAGTATTTTATAGGTTAGCCTGCTACTTGAACTACTTAATAATTCCCAAGCAAACTCAGCCGTAATAGTTTTCCCTGTTAATTTGATATATTTACTACCATCATTAATATTTTAAAATTTTTAAACCAACATTACATGACAAAACTATAAGGGTCCCGTTTTTGCCATTTTGGCTACGGAACCCTAAAAATTCAGACAAACAATTAGGCGGTCTTATCGCCCAAAAGCTATTTCTTCCAGAAAATCAATAATAATAATAATATCTAATATACAAAAATCTCGTGTTGAATAGTTAGTTAGTTAGTTTATTTATTCACTCAGACATAATAATTACATTATATAATACATTAAAGTCAGTATACATATAAGAATTTATGCTGAGATCGTCAAAAATTTATAAAAAACAAAACATAATAATATAATAATAAAAATAACCAAAGATGAAAAAACAATCAATAAAATGGAAATGTCAAAATAAATTCGTCCCCAAGTGGGAGTTGTCAAAATCAAATAATTAATTATGTCAATGAAAGTACAAAAATAACTACAAATAAATGGTATTTCCAATAGGGATCGTCATAACATAATAAATTTAATTAAAACATAATTACCAATATTAAAATTATGTCAAGAAAATTGGGGATGTCTAATTTCTTGCAATGTATAGTAAATCGAAAACCATTTCGAGATAAATGCTTTTTTACTCGTTTTCTGTAGTTATTTAATTTTAATATTATGTAATGAATTTATTATTAACAAATAAGCAATGACCTTCATTTGACATTGGTGTAAATTGCGAGACCGGTTCAAGTCGTACTTTATTCTGTGTGGTTAGAATTCTTCTCAATTTACGCGTGGATTATACTACGGAGTTTGATTTGGACCCGCTGTCTGACATCTAGCACTTTGACAGTGCCAGTAAAGTGACACAGTGTATAGTGTACCACTACGCAAAAAATAATTAAAGGGGTTGCCTTATCGTATGCATTTAGATAGATTTAGAAATTTGGCATTGTGGGAGCCCTCAATTATAATCTGACGTCATCAACTAAAATAGTTTCAATAATTAATTTTGAAAAAAGTAGAGAACTAAATGACAAAATATTGAAATTAGTTTCTTATAATTGACTTTTCTATACAAAAAAAATATACATAAAAACCATGGGTATTTTTTTTTAGACATCCCCAATTTATCAGGTGTCAATGCTCTACACCGCTTGTTAATCTATGGTAGAGAGTTACATCTACGAGGGGCGTTCAATATAAAGTGAGAACGAGATGCAAACTCTTTTAAGATTACGAAATTAAATACTGGCCGGTAAAGCTAATCTATCTGGCTGATTGCTATGAAAAAAAAAAAACTAACTGTCTTTTGTTTAAAAAAATATACGGTAATTTCTTTGCAATGCTATTGAGTACGTTAGCGAAAATGGAGAAAATTGAACTGCGCGCCGTTATCAAATACTTGTGTTTGAAAAATTTTTCTACGGACCAAGTCAATTTGGATTTGCGGGACACTTTAGGGTCTAATGCTCCTCCGTATTCGACAGTCGCACGTTGGTGCGCCGAATTTAGACGTGGAAAAACATCGACAATGGACGACCCCCGCTCCGGACGCCCTACTACAGCAGTAACTGAAGACATTGTGAAAAAAGTCGAAAACGCAGTTTTGGCGGATCGTCTTGTCACGGTTCGTTTTATTGCTGAAAATGTAAAGATTTCAACGGGGAGCGTGCATAATATTTTACATGTACGCTTGGGTATGAAAAAGGTATCTGCGCGTTGGGTACCAAGAATGCTTACTGACACGCAAAAACAAACTAGACTAGAGATTTGTCAAGAAGCTTTGAACCTGATGCAGCAAGACCGGGAACATTTTTTGGCGCGATTTATAACAATGGACGAAACATGGCTCCATCATTACGACCCAGAAACGAAACTGCAGTCTATGACATGGAAAAGGCCATCATCTCCAACTCCGAAGAAATTCAAGGTGAGCCCATCTGCCGGTAAGGTCTGGGCTCTGTTTTTTGGGATGGTAAAGGGGTATTAATGATTGAGTATCTCAAACATGGAGTCACTATTACGGGCACTTTATACGCCAAACAAATAGCAAGATTGCGCAATGAGATCCGCGAAAAACGGCGAGGTAAACTCTCGAAAGTTGTGCTGTTCCACCAGGACAATGCCCCGGCACACAAGTCCGCCGTTGCAATGGCTGCAATTCGTCATGCTGGGTTCGATATCCTTAAGCATCCTCCGTATTCACCAGATCTCGCTCCCAGTGATTTCTACCTATTTCCGAGATTGAAACAATACCTGAGAGGCCAGAAATTTGAAGACGACGACGCGGTAGTCGCTGCAGTACAAGATTTTTTAAGTACTCAAGATGAGACCTTTTTTAAAAATGAAATTTTAAGTTTAGAAAAAAGATATAATAAGTGTATTATGCTAAAAGGTGACTATGTCGAAAAATAAAATTACATTTAGTAAAAGTTGTTTATAACATACTCATTCTCACTTTTTATTGAACGCCCCTAGTATGTCTCTGCCTCTTTCTCGCCTTGGCTGTACCGTTATAAGCATCGAATCCTAAATTAGTTTATTTTTAACCCCCGACACAAAAAGAGGGGTGTTATAAGTTTGACCGCTATGTGTGTGTGTGTCTGTCTGTCTGTCTGTGTGTCTGTCTGTCTGTCTGTCTGTCTGTGGCATCATAGCTCTTAAGCGGGTGCACCGATTTGGATGCGGTTTTTTTTAATAGAAAGCAGGTTTCTTGGCAATGGTTCTTAGACATGTTTCATCAAAATCGGTGCAGCCGTTTCAAAGTTATCAGCTCTTTTGTTAGCTGCGGAAGAGATCTTAGATGCATAACGGGCATTGACAGTGACATAATTGCGTTGGGGGTTTTTAAAATTTTAATTTATTACATCTTTTGTTTTGTGTCCTCGCTCCCGTTAGGTATAAAGTACGGTCGCACCAATTATTTTATTCTGTTTATTATGTAGTAATTTAAATATCACGTTGCTATGGTTTTGATTTCCTGAGGTTGATCTCAACATTCGCTACGCCCGCTTCCCAGCGCTGTTATCTCTCTAACATAAACGAATTCTATCCAGACGAAGTCGCGGGCAACAGCTAGTCTAATACATATATAAAAATCTCGTGTCACGGTGTTTGTTATCGAACTACTCCGAAACGGCTCGACCGATTATTATGAAACTTTTTTGTCTATATTCGGTAGGTCTGAGAATATGTCGTAGGCTATTTTTTATACCCCTATTTTTCGCGGATGGAGTCGCGGGCAACAGTTAGTTTTGTATATAAATATTATTTTTCCTAGAAATACTGACATTGTTGCAAGTATCTGTAGTATATTTCGTTTTTTATGAACAATCTAAAGTGGCTTTTTACTGAAAAGTACTTTTTAAAAATTAATTATCGGTACATACATGTGAAATCATATCGACGGTTAAAAGGCAAAACGCATGAAGCGACACTTTTTGTCAAAATGAGTTAATTTGAAATCAGCGAATTTTTCTTCGTCGTTTGAGTCGGGTTTCATGTAAAGTTCAAAAAATGTCGCTTCATGCGTTTTGCCTTTTAACCGTCGATATCAACATAAGTAACTATGTATATCAAACTGTTATTTCATTGTTAAGGTAACGGCAGCGATTTCCGTGGTATTCAAAATCGGCATTCTATTCCGTGGTATTTTTATTTATGCGTTTTGTGATGTATTTAAGAGACTTGCAGTAAATTTGCTCATACAGGAATAAGTAATTTTTTGTCAACGAAATTAACAGCACTAGTGAACATATATCAAGCAAGGGGCCATAAAAATTGTCAGTAAACGCAACGTTGCCGCAGAAGCAGGTTGTGTCATACAAACGCAATATACCTCGCGTAAGTACAACCGTGTTTCTAATTAGTGATTTGGATAATAAATATGACAGTTACTTTAATGTTGCGGTTTTGTAATGTTAGATAGTAGTTTCTTTTATGACTTAAGATCATAATTTTTTCATATTTTTGGACAGAAATACGTTAAAAACGGTAAATTAAATACAGCGGAATAAGCATCCATATTTTTGCAGTGGCAGATTATTCCGAGGTGTTGTAGATAGTAACCTCTGTTGTGTAGACTTGTTTATAATATTATTCTTTTTCTTTAGGTGTTCCTTAGTTACTTCAAATAAACACTCTTGACAATCAACATCATTTACTAATTCTCAATTTACAAATAATTTTATTAAATGCTCTTCTAGCTCTTACCACCAAATATTACAATATTATATGGTGTGGTTGTAGAAATGACCTTAGTCATTTGAAAGTGTTTGGATGCAGAGCACTTGTACACATACCTTCATGTCACAGGAAAAAGTTAGACGTAAAGGCAAAGGAAGCGATTTTTGTCGGTTATTCAGAAAATCCAAATACTTATATATTTAGGGATCCTGCTAACCCACGAAAAGTGATTACGTCCAGAGATGCAACCTTTTTTGAGAATTGTTTTACAGGATTGAAGGAGCAGAGACAGTCTGAACTTGGGTTACAGTCAGATTCCATATTGTTATTCGAAGATCACGAACCTGAACATGAAGATGGACAATTCTTCGATTGTGTTGACAGTATCGACACCATAGCTGAGACAACTTCACAAGTAAATGTAGAAAGTGCTGAAGAATCAGCAAATATGAGAGAATCAGAATCATTCTATGAGCTGAGACTTCCTAGTGTTGATGAAAGGCCACCAAGTTTGGAAGTGGAACAATCAGTTTCGGAGCGGAGGTCTCCCGCAAGAAACAGAAATCCACCAGATTTCCTTACTTACAATGTGCCGACGGTCGATGCCAATGAACCTACGACATATTATGAAGCTACTCATGCTGATGATGCTGATAAATGGCACCATGCAATGGCTGATGAGTACAACTCTCTAATAAAACTCCAAACATGGGATCTAGTAGATAGACCAAACAAAAAGGTCATACCATGTAAATGGGTTTACAAACTTAAAAAGGACGCTTATGGTAATATCACAAAATATAAAGCCAGACTTGTCGTCAAAGGTTTCAATCAAGTTAAAGGCGTAGACTATGACGAGACGTTTGCACCAGTGATTCGTCACTCTTCTCTCCGCACTTTGTTTGCATTAGCTGCAGAGATGAGTTTAAGAATGAAACACTTAGACGTTGATACCGCGTTCCTTAATGGAAACTTAGAAGAAGAAGTTTTTATGGAGCAACCCCTTGGGTTCATAGAAAAAGGCAAGGAAAACAAGGTTTGTTTGTTGCATAAATCCTTGTACGGCCTTAAACAGGCGCCGAGAGCTTGGAATAAAAAGTTAAACGAAACGCTTATAAAAATAGGTTTTACAGGAACTCCATCTGAGCCTTGCGTATATACGAAACTTTTTGGTGAAGAACTCATAATCTTAGGAATATTTGTCGATGACATAATAGTCTTCTATAAATCCGAATTGACATTTGACATTGTCAAAAAGGATTTGTCGAAATATTTTTCTCTGAAAGATCTCGGAATCTTGAAATGTTATTTAGGTTTGCAAATTGAATATGATTCCGATAGTGTAAGAATAAACCAGAGAAATTATATCTTATCGTTACTGGATAAGTTTAATATGAAAGATTGCAAGACAGTGGACACTCCTTTAGTTAAAAAGAATATGGAAAGGAGAACCGAAGGACAGGTTGGTGAGTCTTATCCTTACCAAAACTTGATAGGAGGACTAATGTACCTTTCGGTAAACTCCAGGCCCGATATCGCCTACGCCACTAGCTACTTAAGTCAGTATAATACGTGTTATACGAGGGAACACTGGAATGCTGCAAAAAGGGTTCTGCAGTACTTAAAGGGTACTCTAAACTATTCATTGGTTTACAGGAAAAGCGGAAAACCCTTAGAAGGTTATTGTGACGCTGACTGGGCGAACTGCACGATAGATAGAAGGTCATACACTGGGTACGCCTTCAAGTTGAGTGGAGGGCTTGTATCTTGGGAGTCGAAAAAGCAACCTACTGTTGCCTTATCCTCGGCGGAAGCAGAGTATATGGCACTAGCCTCTGCCACAAAGGAAGCGTGTTACTTGCGTCGATTTATCTATGAGATAACAGGTAAACTTTCATCAGTTAACTTAGCTTCTGACAGTCAGAGTGCCATTAATCTCGTTCGAAATCCCGTACACCACAGCAGGACAAAGCATATTGATACCCGTTTTCACTTTATTAGGGAAAAATTATGCGATAATGTTATAATGTTGGATTATGTGAAAACTAGTGATATGCCTGCTGATGTGCTAACAAAGCCACTAGGGCCTATAGTACACAAACGATGTACAATTAGCTTAGGTCTGGTAACTTAATTTTATATTTATGTTTTATTGTTTGTGTGTTTGTCTTGCACAACTTCGATTAAGGGCGGCTGTTGTAGATAGTAACCTCTGTTGTGTAGACTTGTTTATAATATTATTCTTTTTCTTTAGGTGTTCCTTAGTTACTTCAAATAAACACTCTTGACAATCAACATCTTTTTACTAATTCTCAATTTACAAATAATTTTATTAAATACTCTTCTAGCTCTTACCACCAAATATTACAACACGAGGTATGCCTCAGCTTAAGATGTAACAATACTTTCCATTCCGAGTTAATTTATTTTAAATTTTGCTTAGCACTTATATTAAATATTTATGGAAATGTAATCTTTAGCTAATACAGCAGGTAAAGAGCAATATCCGTGGTATTAAAAAGTGATCAGAACTCTTAATTTTTAAAGATTCGCTGATCACAATAAAGTATGTTTTCTTAGAAACCCTTAAATATACACGTCATTTTACTTTTATGAAAAATTGAAGTATTTTGCTTGTTAAGATATGAAAGTTGAGTTTTTGTGAAGATTGGAATATGAGCTTTCGATTTACATTAAAAAAATCTCTGTTTACTTGTTTTTTTATGGGTCGGAATTATGTTTTTTGATAACTTGGATTGAAGATAAATCCGATGGTGGGAAAACCCCAACACACGGAAATAGCATATATGGGAATCTAAATCCGTGTTACGAAGAATTTGTACCCCTCGGAATTCTCTTCTCATATAATGTAATTCCGAGTGGTATTGCCAACAAAATTGAAATTTAGGGTACCGTAAAATTGGATATAAAAAGTCACTGTCAATTGAAATTGCAAACAATGTAAAACAAACCTTGTATTTAAAATGTCTTTAATTTCCATTTTCCCTCATCAAATACTGCTAAATCCATGTGTTATTTAATCTATACTTACCACAACATTATCCTAAACCATTAAAACTATAAACAAGTGCTACTTAGAATATAGATATTTCATTAAATGGTATGTATATAAGTATGTTTCTCCGTTGTCTAGTACCCATAGTACAAGCTTTGCTTAGTTTGGGACTAGGTCAATTGGTGTGAATTGTCCCATGATATTTATTTATTTATTTACATTGTTCGCAATTTCAATTTCGAGATTTCATTTGATAGGTACAGTCCTCAAAATTAATTTATTATTCTTATTTAAGTATCTCTACCAGTAAACCTTTCTTTTCTAACCTTTTCATACTTTCTGGCCATTATTAATTTGATCTCTAACTTGTGTCCATAGTTCTGTATTTTTGTAGTAAATCATACTAAATATTTTTTTAATTTATTATGTTTATTTTTTTAGGATAGGTTATTAAAATATTTAAGTCTACGCAAAATATACAGACGCTACAAAAAATATTTTTATTGTACGGAACCAAGCAAAATTTTAGTCGTTACCCACGGAATTGTCAGCCAAAACACACGGAATTAGATTTACTAGCTATGGATTACCACGGAATAAGAATTTTTCACATTCCTGCCTTTAAAAAATATTTTTTACTATTAAATCATCCAAGACAAACTACAAAAGTAAAAAAAATCGAAGTTCACTTAAGGTACTCCTAAAAAAAAATATCTCTCTAACTAAACTCTATTTTATTCAGAAGTGCTTATTTTTTTGATGTATATGAAAAATGTCCTTAAACCCCACGGAATTCGCTGCCGTTACCTTAGAGCCTGTTTAATTTAAAATGACGCGCAACACCACCGCATTTACGCACAGGATTTGAAAGTAGAAAATGGCCCTAAATACAGCTTCAATAGGTTCAAAATCCTGTGCGTAAATGCGGTGGTGGGGCGCGTCAATTTAAATTAGACAAGCTATACTGCGGTTACTTTTTTGTAAAAGAGTTTTTGATAAAATGACAGATCAAGATAGTTTACCTTATTTCTATTGCAAAAAAAATACATAATGTACTTTTCGAATAGGATGGTTTTCTCCGAAAACATTTTATTGCACCAAAAGAATTTTTACGTGTTGGTTATACATACATCGATTTATCAATAACATATTTCAAATGAGAAGTTATCTTCTTGTTCTTGGAAAAATAATCCAACTTTTTTCCCTCCATCCTCGTAAAACTGGATGCCGCTTTCGAGCCATTCTTTTGTTGACAGTATTACTATCGCTGATTAACATTACATTATATGTATTACTGAAATCTGTGCAAATATCCGTTGCCTACATTCTTTGTTATTGACACGATCGAATTAAGTATATTAAAGCTACGACCTCTGCTACGAACCTTCAAGTTTACTTAACTACGGCGTAGCGCGTAGCGGCTCTACGTGGGTTCTACGAAACGCGACACCGCTGACCGTGGTCGTTGACCGGTAAACAGTAATTATTAGAGGATACATCAGTAATTATTCACCCTGTTTAAACTAATCGCTTCGATCGTTTCAAGTACGTGCGTAAAAGATAAATACTGCCAGTGTTTTAAACGGTTCTGTAGTTATTTTTAATGATCGGTTCTTAAGACGAGTCTTACGTTGCGTCACCTGCGTGTGAAATGTATTGTGAGCCAAGTTAATTTGAACGGTTGGTAGTTTTGAATGTCATGGCCTTACTTTTCACATGTGGTTAGATAAGCGGATGGATGAATCTACTCACGAAAGTACGTCGGATCAGAAGTATTAGCCACCGGCAGGGCAGGCACGGGGCTCGCCGCGACCGCGAGAACCTGCGCCGGCGCATGTCGTACCGCGCTGACAACTACACGCTCTACGCGATACATTGCTACACTTAATACGAGTACGTAGCTCGCTGCCAATATTTTCTTTATCACACTGGCTAAACAACTCTGCCAAGCGGTTATAAAATTAGTATACTTTTACTTAAGCCCAGATACTGAAAACAATGAGTAATTTAAAAATATAAGGCACAAACACTTACAGACTTTTTGTAATGAAGGCAGCAGCTCAGTATACTCCTAAACATTTGATCCTGACAGTTCTAATTTATCTATTTAGTAGACAAGTTCGCGTTAACCTGGTCGCTCTCGAATTCGGTACAAGTTCCGATCAGAAATAGCAAGAGCAGTGGCCGACTTCCCCGATTATGTTGCCTATCATCTATTTATAATCGTCCAACCGACCGGCTGATGCGGACCACCGTGCAATTACTATCTCTCGACACTACACAAACGAGTTTGAGCGAAAAAAAACACGTCGCGTTCATGTTCCTGTTTACAAATATTCGTTTTCGGCGAAAAGCGCGTCGCCATGAATTCGCAACTATTTCAGTGCGGGCGCAACAAAAAGAGGCGGCCTCGCGTCAAGCGGAAAGGGGTCGCGTGTAGGTGCCGATCAGTTTTTCCGAATTTTTATGCAAACTTTATCATTTACTTATTACGGTTTCTGTAAAGAAAACATCGTGACGAGGATTTTATGAGAAATTCTTATCGTATTTGGCATGACGCTCCACATCACATTGGGCACAGAATCAAATATATTCGGCGAAACGCGGGGACTGGAATCTCGTAACGTGTAATGCGCACTCCAAGGCAGCATTCCTTCATCGGTTTTGGGCATCGATGCAGGTTGTTCGGCAAAGGATAACAAGCGACCGCGGCGGTTCCACTCAGATGCTAAGACGAACCCATAATCTACAAGTTAAACAACAAAGCTACCAAAGGATGTTTAAGAGTTAAAGTCAATAGATTTTTATTCAAAGAAAGCACTTCAAACAATAAAGATAACTACAGACAGATAGCTACAGTCCGCCAGCCGGCCGTGGTATGTCGTGATATGTAAATTAAAAACTAATCATAACTCATGACTCCTTGAAATATGGTAAATCCATGTAGATTCGATGTCGATTAAATTTAATAAATACCACTAATAAAATACTATAATGCATTTGTATTTATAAATATTATTTATTTAGTATTTTTTTGTAAGTATTTATTCAGTTTAGCTTTCTACTATTTATTTCAGTATCTTTTCTACTGCAGCCGTCGTAGATACGATTGCAAGAATGCAATAGATGTCAACTTCGAGTGTGTCTGCGAGCATCGCGCGCTTTGTGCGACCTAATCGATTCGTCGACCCTCGTGGACCTAACCTAGCCCTGAATCCTGGCACCCTGTCTTTCATTAACCTGATACACTTACACTAATTTTACAGTATGCTTCTTCCGCTGATTGACATGATTTATGATTAACAAAATACCTATGATTATTCAAATACCTACAGCAGACGATATTTTCTATGCTACGAGTAGTTGAAAACTGAAATTAATGATCTGTTAAATCTGGTAAACAGATTAGTAAAGTCTCCTTTTAAAAACAATGACTCAGTATTTTAGTTTTGCCTGAGCTATATGAGCGGCACAGTTGAATAAACCGGCGGCGCTGTAATCTTGAGCTACGTTACGTCCCTAATTACATATTAATGGAATATTTTAAGAAATAAGAAAGTTACTTGTTGCAGGCCAAATTTAAACATAAAACAAGTTCCCTAATAGAATGTTTTTTTAACTGTACTAGGTAAATATTTTCCGGGACGCCTAACTATTGTTATTAATAAGAAGTTTATTTCTAAATAAAGAAGACGCCTCTTGCCTTCTATTCAGCAGGGATCATAATACTTCATTTACACACTACCTAGACAACTTCTTGTTGTTGCATACGAGTATAATGATAATGATAGGTAGGTTATAGGTAGGTATTTTAGTTAATAATGTAGAATTAAAGAATGATATTCACAATTGACAAGCTTAAATTAGGATACAATCCTTATACAAATTTTATATTTTAGTCCTATAGTTTTAAAACATTAATTTAATTGAAAAAGTAGGTAATAAAAAATCATTAAATTTAGATTTTTATTTTAACCGTTAGTACTTTCTCCGCTCATATACCTATTTTAATCAACTCATTATTTTTCTAATAAGAAACATCAAACATATTATTTATTCAATTCAATAATTGTTTGGAAATATGAATACAGTACCCGGCCATAAAGTTATTTGAAAAAAAAGACTCGGCAAAATTTGCAGTCTTTTTCCGACATCTGCCGAGTCTTTTTTCAAAAACCGTGTGCAATCTTTATGGCCGGGTACTGTATATCAAACATGTCATACATAAGTTACAAATCACCGTTATATGTTGCAGTTTCTACTTACTATTGATGAAACTGGACTTGTTTATTGATGCGTAGCAATAAGTAACACCCGCGACGAAATTTTAATTTTACAATCAGCAAAATGGTACAACTTATCTCTTATCTTCACAAACACTTCAAAGAGAAAATTTATGTTTCATTTCCAGAGTTGGTAAACAAAACAATCGAGCGAGCACGTGGGCAGGAACGCGATATTTAAATTGTACAAATGTACATGGAATAGAATAACGTCGATCACTTGCTGCACTCTGGACACGGGAGCACGCAGGTGTTGGCCGGCCCGACTGCCCGTCCCGTAATTTGAATGTCAGATATCCTCGCAAGAAGATGGGGTTGCTTAGTTTGAGAGTATAGTTCTGTACCTAAGTTGTCAGCTGAGGTGTGTCGAGCTTGTGCGAGTGTGGTGCGGTGCGATGTGGTGTGGAGTCGCGAGGTCTGCGGAGTGATGACTGCCGGCGTGGTAGGCGCCGAGCGGCCGCGCGAGTGCGGGCGCGGCGCCGATGTCTCCCAGCCTTTGTACGCCGTCCGCGGGGGTATTTCTGTAGATCGCCACCATCGGACAATTCACGGCCGAACGATGCGACCCAGCCTCAACCATCAGCACTCTAATAATAAACTTGTTTATATTTTTTACTACCTCCATAAATTTTATTCTGATTTCGCTCTATTTATACGGTTACGATGGCGGGCGACACTGTAACACACGGTATGGCACTGAGTCTGCAAAGGCCTGCGGCCGGCCTCGAGGACCACGTGCTGCTCGAAATAGAAGGGTTCGATGGCAACGCGGTTCATCACTGGAAGCATGGAATTATACCGCGAGCGGCGCGAATCGAACGTGTTTGGAGAGACTGATGTGTCGTAAAGTCCGTCGGACTAGCGCGCGGTCGTGGGCGGTTAAGATCATCGGATGCTAGACGACGGTCAGCTGCCTGGTGCCAGTTTTCGAATTACATCGTAAATTCGAAGCGTTGTCGGTGATTATCGCTAATGGGTCATACACATTTTTTGTTTGCGTCTCTCCTGTGGACATGGCAAAAGTTAAGGGTTTATAGCCAATATTTTTGACAAGTCTACATCGACGTGTGTGAGGCTTGACCAACTTTCGACCCATTTAAATAAATTTTAAGTTTGTCTCGAATTTTATGTCCACAGTGGAGACAACTTTCGTTTCTTACACTTTGTATGATGACTGCGCTGAGTTTCGAAACAAAGTTTTCCGCGGGCGCGTGTTCGGCTGTTACTTACCGTGAAGGTGTCAGAGATGGCGCTGCAGAAGGCGCCGAAGCCGGAGTGGGGCGGGGGCGGCGGGTCGGGCGGGGGGGAGCCGCCGCTGCGGTCCATGGCCTGCGGCGCGCGCTCGGCTCTCGGCGCAGCACTGCCGGTGCCGGCTCCTTCGCTGCTGCCGCTGCCGCGTCGTCGCCCGCCGCCCAGGGCTGCCAGCCTCGCCGAGGCGCGAGTGACGAGTTGATAGCGTGTCCGCGCTGTAGCGCGTGCCTGTACATCACATGCTTTGTCTAATAATTAATGACCAAAACGTTTTGAAATGTATATTATTAGAAGTCCCCCTTATATATATTTTAAGTTGTACTTATATACTTATCTATAAGTACCTTATTTACTTTACGCAAAACAGATATGTACACATATAGTGGACCAATTAAGACATTTCTTTACCATCTTAAGGTTCAATGTCAGCTCAACAGCTTAAAAAACATTGAAGGCTATTTTCAGTTACTATGTAAGTAGTCAATTTCTGATATAGGAACTGTTGTAGAAACACCTAGCACTTACTTGGTCGACTATAGCAAAGCGAACTCATCCCTTAAAGTAATCTCAACTATTCGAACGACTGACAGGACGTTAGAAACAACAGTAGATAGACACACAAAGTTAAAATAAAATATCCGAAAACTAAAATTAACCATAATTAACAATGCAGAAAAAATTTTTAGAGTACCTACATCAGATGTTTTTGAGATGATTTTGTCCTATACGATACTATTGCCGATGACTGTACGATAAATTAAGAGCTTGTCTAAACTAAAATGACGCGCGCCCCTCTACTGAATCAGTTGATTTTGATGTTTAGGTACGTGCAAACATTAATTATGACTCTTCTGTTTGGGAGCGTCGACTATTCCATGAACTATGATCAGTGTGCAACATCACGATGGTAGGGCGCGTCATTTTAAATTAGACAAGCTATATATCCGTCCGTACTTATTCCTGAATAACAATCGAGCGAGCACGTGGGCAGGAACGCGATATTTAAATTGTACAAATGTACATGGAATACAATAACATCGATCACTTATTGCTGCACTCTGGACGCGGGAGCACACAGGTGTTGGCCGGCCCGACTGCCCGTCCCGTAATTTTAATGTCAGATATCGTCGCAAGAAAATGGAGTCTTCCTGAAGACGGTGAAAGTATGATTATACTTAAGCGTAGACGGAAAAGCCGGGGTAGCTTTGTGGCTTGAGCTATAGCCTCTCAAGGTCGCACCTCTGAGTTTTTCGGAATTTACCGTGAGATTTACGGTGAAGGAAAATATCGTGAGGAAACCTGCGCCCACCCGCGAATAAATTCAATGGTAGTCGTATCGTATGCCCTGCAGTGGAACGAATATAGTCTGCGATGATGATGATGATGAAGTGTTTGGTGACGGTTTGCGACTGGCAGCCCTGGCGGTCACGAGTCGCGCCCTCGCATTACATAAATCTCGCCCGCTGCCCGCTGCCCGCTACCTGTCTGTTGTCGCTCGTTTTGGCATCACATGCAGCCCACAACAATAACACTAAATAATTATAGACAGGCTATTTTGAACGCACTCAACACTTACACGCCGCAAACGAGCGTGTCTAATTTGAAACGTCCAAGTTGAACGCGGAGCTGTAATTACGCGTTAATCACCTCAACTTGTAGCAAGCAGCACTTACATGCCTTTCCACGCACGTGGCCAAACAAAACACTTAAAAACGCTTTAGTCACCGTATCGTCGAGTATATCTTATCACCGCCTCTCGACGCTCTCCTTATTTTGTTACTTTGAGGGAATCGAACCCAAGAGTACTTGCTTTGTGTCCGCCCCTGTGACTAGGTCAAGCGGTCGTTCAAATAAACACCGACAATAATCTTAAAACAGTTTATAGTGTGTTTAATTTAATTTCTGTGAAGACAAGCCAAGAAACCGATCGCTCAACCGAATCAGGGCAGTGGACAGCCTAGAAAAACAATTTTCAGTTTTCCTGGACAAAAGACAAACTAAAATGAATCTAAATTAAATTTCATGTTGTACAGTCAAGTGTAAAAACATAGGTGCATGCATCTTGCTCTTATAAATATGTCCCGTAGCTCTTATGTCATCAAAGGTACACAATGATAAGAAGATTAAATCGATACATATTTTTGCACTTTACCGTACCTATTAATGCTTTAAGTTGTATTATTATGGCGCGCTGTACCTAAAACTAAATTATTTACCTATCCCAGACGGATTTCAGCCATCAAGATGATAAAGAAGATGAATACATAGGTACTCTAAAAGTTCTCGATGCGTTATTGCGTTCCTTTATTTTGAAACTAGCTTTTGCCCGCGACTCCGTCCGCGTGGAATTAGTAATTTGGGCAGCTTATTTTTTTATCCAATTTGCTTTTTCATCAATTATGGCTCTCCTTAGATCCTTCCGGAAGAAGTGAAACTTCATAATAAATCAACCCGCTCCCAATCCGCCCCAACCCGCTCTCAACCCGCCCCCAACCCGCACCCAACCCGCTCTCAACTCGCCCCCAACCCGCTCTCAACCTGCCCCCAACCCGCTCCCAACCCACCCCCAACCCGCTCCTAACCCGCCCCCAACCCACTCCCAACCCGCCCCCAACTCGCTCTCAACCCGCCCCATCCCGCTCCTAACCCGCCCCACACCCGCCCCAAACCCGCTCCCTACTCGCCCCCCCACCCGCTCCCAACCCGCCCCCAACCCGCTCTCAAGCCGCCCCCAACCCGCTCTCAACCCGCCCCCTCCAACCGCTTCCAACCCGCCCTATCTAACTGGGCTATCTAACACTGAAAGAATTTTCCAAATCGGAGCAGTAGTTCCCGAGATATAGACGTTTTACTTCCAAAACCCCCGATTTGGAAACATTCTTCCGCTCCGCTCCGCTCCTATTGGTGTTAGCGTGATGATATATATAGCCTATAGCCTTCCTCGATAAATGTGCTATCTAACACTGAAAGAATTATTCAAATCGGAGCAGTAGTTCCTGAGATTAGCGCGTTCAAACAAAAAACCTGTTCGATAAATTCTTAAAATAGACGTATCTTTCTTATTTGTGAACCGATTCAAATGAAACAAACACTAAATGTTAATCCAAGAAAATACCAACATATCAGTGAAAACCGCATCCTTCTAGGTTAAGCCGTTTCTGAGATTAGCGCGCACAAACGCACAGACAAACAGACAATAATTCTAAAAATCATTGTTTTGGGTTCTATTGTGCTAATAAATAGCCCTACTGACAGTTTTTCTCAAATATCTTCAATGTACAGACACCGACTTGTTACAGATTTATTATATGTATAGAAGACGTTTCCTTTCTACTTTACACCCGATGCAGAAATCTGCAATTTAACTCTATGCAAAATATTTTGTACCAATTTTTAAAAATAAAGATAATTACCATGACATAACATAACGAACTAAAAATATCTTATGAAAATTTAGAACAAAACCTTTTATTTAGTAGGAAAGTAGGCCAATGTTGACAATTGCATTAATTTATTACTTTTAATAATGTTATCAAAAACGTTCTTCATCTTATCATTCGAGCATTCTGTCCCAATATGGAGTGGAGATCCATTGAATTAAACATCGGTAACTTCTCACATTAAACAGCTGTTTAATTAAACTTCGTCATATTTTTTTTCTATAGGTACTGCATTCATGACGATGTCAGAAGGGTTCTGTCGCTGAACTTCTAGGCTATTTATTTTTTTAGAAAAAAAATATTATATTGACACCTACCACAGGAATCATCGAATTGTAGAGTCAAACTTACCGATTTAAGGCCGCGCATACCGGATGCGTGTGCGTGTTACCTCACGCACACGTACCCGTTGTGGTGAGTGGAGCTGTGCGAAGGACGGCACACTAGATACGTGTACATGGTGTGCCATCTTTCTTACAGTTTCATTCATTACAACTGGTGCGTGACACGCACAGCATCTAGTCTGAGCCTTTAAGTGAGGGAATATGACAATAGAAAAAGGCGTACAAAATATTTATTTATGAAATTCATTACATTGTAGGTATATGCGACTAACTGAACCCTATCTGAAAAAGTGATTCCACACTTGTCCAAGTATGACAATATTTTATTACAGAAAAAAATACAATTATTTCAGACGCGCGTTACAGTATTACATGATAACACCTCGTTAGAATGCTATGTAAAATAATAAAAATAGTTGAAATCACTCTCTTTGTGGTGGTGATAAGTTACTGTTTGGTAGTGGAATGTGGAAGGGTCAAAAGGGTGGTGGGGGGAGCGGCAGTCGAGTGCGGTAATAATGTTCATTATGATGCTTCGAGGTGCAGGGATTCTCAAACAAACCATAAACTTAATTTTAACGTTCGTACTTTGGCGACTCTGTTCACGATCGTACCATTAATTACTCGATTATTAGACATTTTAAACCTACGCTTTACGTTTAAATGGAATCCTACCTACCTATACATATGGTTGGCCCGTATTGTATTCTATCGTATAAAAGATAAGGTAGACAATTATTAAATAATAACTACCTACTTAGTACCGTGTTAACGTTAACGACAAGTCTGTGCCTTGTCTACCTTATCTTCTATCTGTGGACAAACATCAAATATTTTAGTGCAACCATTATTACGACTGTTATAGGTATTAGCCACTTAATGTTATTCCCGCAACGTTCGATGTTGGATCTTGGATCCTAGAATGTCTGAATAAAATCTAGTTTGAAACTAATCTATTCCGTTGAACCGAATCTCGATGGAACTCGTTTGAACTATTTTATTGCCGCTACACCTGGCGATGGCGCATTCGCCGTGTTATAAAAACATTGCGTCCAAAAAAGATCGCTCTGATCATGTAAAGAAAAACAAACCTGTAGAGCCGGCGCGAAGAGTGAAGAGTCGCCTAGAACAGCCCACAAATAAATACGTATTGTATTTATGCAAGATGACTGCGTCCACAAATAATAGATCTACACACGTGGTAGCGTGTCAAACCAAGTTCGAAGAAAAGGAACTGGCGAAGCAACACCGTGTGTATCTAATATTAGGTACACGAACCATTTGGAGCCAGATTTGACCCCTTCATAACGCAAAATCTATTTAACACTAATACTTAAACCTGGTTTATACATGTCACGTTCCACTCTTCTATTTTTAACCCCCGCCACAAAAAGAGGGGTGTTATAAGTTTGGCATCATAGCACTTAAACGGGTGAACAGAATTGAATGCGGTTTTTAGGGTTCCGTAGTCAACTAGGAACCCTTATAGTTTCGCCATGTCTGTCCGTCTGTCTGTCTGTCCGCGGCTAAGCTCAGAGACTGTTAGTACTAGAAAGCTGTAATTTGGCATGAACATATATATCAGTCACGCCGACAAAGTGGTAAAATAAAATATATAAAATATTTTTTTTTTAGTGTACCTCCCATAGACGTAAAGGCGGGGTGATTTTTTTTTTCTCGACTAACCCTATAGTGTGGGGTATTGTTGGATAGGTCTTTTAAAACCATTGCGGGGTTGCTAACATGATTTTTCTATTCAGTGATCTGTTTGCGAAATATTCAACTTTAAAGTGACAATTTTCATTAAAATCGACTGTCCCCCCCCCCCTCTAAAATCTAAACTGTTTGGTGGAAAAATTTGAAAAAAATCAGAATAGTAGTAAATATATCAAATTTACTAGGAAAATTATAGCGGCTAAGATTGCTTGGAAATTATTTGCAGTTTAAGAGTAAATAGTAGCCCAAGGTATAAAACATACCTAAACTTGGATGATTTCGTACAGATACGAAATCCTTAGAAAAATATTACTTGATTTTTTCGTAATGGCTACGGAACCCTACCTTGGGCGTGTCCGACACGCTCTTGGCCGGTTTTTTATTTGAAAGCGGGTTTCTTGGCAATGGTTTTTAGACATGTTTCATAAAAATTGGTTCAGCCGTTTCAAAGTTATCAGTTCTTTTATTAGCTGTGGAAGGGATCTTAGACGCATAATGGGCATTTACTTGACCAAATTGCTTTGGGGGTTTTTAAATTTTTAATTTATAGTTATTAATTTTTTTATATCAGGTTTCCTCACGATGCTTTCCTTCACCGTAAAGCCCCTGGTAAATTTAAAATGTGATTTCACACATAAATTCCGAAAAACTCAACCAGGATTTGATCCCACGACACCCACTACAATGGCTGACAGACGAATTACAAAGTATTAATTGTTTCCCTAAGACGAAAAGTTTTTATTATTTGTTTATATGCATTAAATTTATCTTTATTATCAGACTCCCCTTAATTTTTATTTAATTTTATTTATTACCGCTGGGCAAAAGAAATAATAACTATGCACAAGTATTCGTAATTTTCACCTGTCTTTCTATTACGATTCTTGAGATACAACCCTATGTATGACAGTCAGACGGACACCGTAACGAGAGTACATAGTGGGCAAGGCTCCGTGTATCACCTTTCGAGTGCGGATTAGCGTGCGAAACCCTAAAAACTGGCCTATTTTCTCCACATCTTGGCTTAACTACAGGTAAATCAAATCGAAAGAGTCAAATAAATTACGCGTATTTACAGTCTAGACAAATGTCTCGTCGTAATTAGGTACCTATACGATACTTTGAAACTCAATCGTAACGCGTAACCTTCATATTACCACACACCCCCACCCCCCACAGTTATTTTTACTTATCATGCAATACTTTTTAATTGTGTTTTTTGTCTTGTCCGCTTAATCAAAATGATCATTGTTGGCTTAAAGATTATATTATAAGGGTACCTACCTCCCACAAATTGAAGTTAGTCAACATCACGCAATCATGAGCTCGCATTATCAATTCGTGGAAAGCCAAGACACATTATTGTAAGGCATCTATAGCTTCTCGTTGCCACGCAAAATTTCTAATTTTGAATAATAGAGTAGGTAATCTGGTTTTATTTTGTTTTGGTACAGCGAAATAAAAGGTATTTGATAGAGCTTAAGTTAAAACCATAATACTAAGTTATTATCAAAATAATCTGTTCAGTAATATAAATGCGATTGTATAGCGTCACTGATACTGCAATACCGCGTAACTAGCTTTTTCCATAAGGCTCAACTTGGAAAGAAATAACAGGGAAAATTAAATAAAATAGACCTTATGGGTAATGCTAGTCACGCGGTATTGAACTATCACCGACGATAGGCGACCAAGTAAGGATTCTTATTTTTTATGTCAGTTCTACATCAGAATAAAAACATTAAGGCTGATTGTCACATTGACTTGTGAGTGAAAAAGTTTCTGGCCTTTGACGTTTTAAGCCGTAGGCACAAGAATCGTAGGCACAACTGACATTGAACCTTAGGGCGGAAAAGTTATGTCTTGGTCGACTTTACAAAATAAATAAATAAATGAAAACTCAAGAAGCCCGCTGTATTCAAGGAAATTTTGTGTAAGCTCTGCTGCTTCGAGACAGGTTTAAAGAACAAGATTATGTTTTGCAAATGGGTCACACGGGCTCTTTTACGTTTATTAAGTACTAGCTTTTGCCCGCGACTCCGTCCGCGTGGAATTTGCAATTTGGGCAGCTTATTTTTTATCCAATTTGCTTTTTCATCAATTATGGCTCTCCTTAGATCCTTCCGGAAGAAGTGAAACTTCATAATAAACCAACCCGCTCCCAATCCGACCCCAAACAGCCCCCAACCCGCCCCAACCCGCTCCCAACCCGCCCCCAACCCGCCCCCAACTCGCTCTCACCCCGCCTCCAACCCGCCCCAACCCACTCCCAACCCGCCCCCAACTCGCTCTTAACCCGCCCCCAACCCGCCCCCAACTCGCTCTTAACCCGCCCCCAACCCGCTCCTAAATCGCCACCAACTCACTCCCAACCCGCCCCATCCCGCTCCCAACCCGCCCCCAACCCGCTCCCAACTCGCTCCCCCACCCGCTCCCAACCCGCCCCAACCCGCTCTCAAACCGCCCCCAACCCGCTCCCAACTCGCCCCCCACCCGCTCCCAACCCGCCCTATCTAATTGGGCTATCTGACACTGAAAGAATTTTTCAAATCGTATCAGTAGTTCCCGAGATATATAAGTTTCACTTCAAAAACCCCAATTTGGAAACATTCTTCCGGTCCGCTCCGCTCCTATTGGTGTTAGCGTGATGATATATAGCCTATAGCCTTCCTCGATAAATGGGCTATCTAACACTGAAAGAATTTTTCAAATCGGAGCAGTAGTTCCTGAGATTAGCGCGTTCATAATAACAACTCTTATAAAAACAGTTCGATAAATTCTTAAAATAAACGTATCTTTCTTATTTGTGAACCGATTCAAATGAAACAAACACTAAATGTTAATCCAAGAAAATACCAACATATCAGTGAAAACCGCATCCTTCTAGGTTAAGCCGTTTCTGAGATTAGCGCGCACAAACGCACAGACAAACAGACAAACAGACAATAATTCTAAAAATCATTGTTTTGGGTTCTATTGCGCTAATAAATAGCCCTAGTGTCAGTTTTTCTCAAATATCTTCAATGTACAGACACCGACTTGTTACAGATTTATTATATGTATAGAATAGATATGCAGATGCAGTGTATTTACCAGTAGGTATGTAGGTATTCCTTAAAATTGATGATGATGAACCATCATCATTATTATCATTGATAATTATGATGATAATGAAGTAGTATTAGAAATTAATTTTTAGTACAATTAAATAAAAATCACTGAGGATAACTTAACAATTTTTCGATGTAGATTTTAACGGTATTCAACGCAGCGCCTGTGTAAGCATCAACATAATCAGCAGGTCTGTACCTACCTATTGCTTGGTACGGCACCTACTTTTGTACAGAGGTGTGTACGGAGTTACGGAAGGGGTTTTATTGCTGGAAAATGCTGGCTGGTTGGATTTTTTAATTTAATTTAAAATTAATATTTTGACTTGTCGAAGTAAGTTGTTTAACTTTCCTATACATTGCTGGTATTTTAACTTTATATAGAAAAACTATCACGTAGTAAGTATATATCTTTCGTTTCAATTAAAGCATACCATACACTTGGTTACATACCGTATCATGGTTGTACGGTCAAGTGCAAAAATAAGTATCGATTTAATCCTCCCATCGTTATATACCTATACCTTAATTCGACGGCATAAGAGCTATGGGACATATTTATGAGCAAGTTGTGTGCACCCTTAATTTTACACTTGACTGTACACTAGTTCGTTGTGTCGAGACTGCCCGCATACCGGTAATTCAATTCACTGTATAAGATGTCCACGCATATTGACGTTAACGCTCGTTTTCTAGGTGCCCAGCCTCGCGTGGCGTCCTTACGAAACGCTAGCAATTCTCAGCATCTTTGCGGAGCCACGGTACTGACTGCGGAATTCGCGAGCACAGCCGCCCACTGCGTACGCATCGATACCCAGTACTTGCTGCAGCTTGACAATTGGTGCGGGGAGCCGCCAAGGACGCGTGTACTGGAGGTTATCACACACGAGCTTTATGACAAGTTAGTTGAACCACGGGCAGACTTGACGCACTTCGTGGTCATGTGACCTAGCTACTAGTGCCTGTCCCGGCAGGCCCGTCGCCGTGGCCTGTTCAATGATGGCACACACGCCCTCAGAAGACACGCGCTCGCGCTTCAAAAGACTTTACTCAGCAATCTACAACACTTTTATTTGAAACTAGCTGTTGCCCGCAACTCCGTCTGCAAAGAATTCGCTTATCGCTATACCGCGGGAACTATGCCATTTCCCGTGATAAAAAAAAACTTTTTCATTGTGACCCAATTTTCATGAAACAATGCTTAAATGTTGCTCCAATTTAAGCTTCATCTATCTGCGAAAACTGCAAGAAAATCCGTTCAGTAGTTTCGGAGATTAGCCTGTATACATACATACAGACAGACAGAGCTCTACTTTTACTGTTTTATCTAATATATGTATAAAAATCTCGTGTCACGGTGTTTGTTATCGAACTCTTCCGAAACGGCTCGACCGATTTTTACGATATTTTTTTGTCCGTATTCGGTAGGTCAGAGAACAACGTTTGCTGGGTGAGCAGTTATACTTACTATAGAAGATAACGACCTTCGTGCGCAGAAACAGTGTTCGATTTAGTACCTATTAGATATTGCGCACGAAATAAGTAGAGTTGGTAGTAATGAAATAATACCGTAGGCATTTAAAAAGGCCACCTTTCATCAAGATCATCAATGAATTTTCCTTACTTGTATTATCTGTTCTGTATTATGGGATAAATTTTGAGTTAGATCCTTCGTCGATCCATGTGCTAAGATGACCGCCGGGTTGTCGCTCAGCTTCCTGACCGTGTTGAGAGGGAATATTTTGGGATCCTAAAAGCAAATTACCACAAATTTGAATACAAATAATTATCCAAATAATGTTGTAACTACAATTGAAAGCACGGAAAATGTAATAGAACATTTGGTAAGGAGGTACTCACCAACCTAATATCTTTCACTTGTTGCGCACACAAAGATTTTATAACCAGACGGAACGACTTTATTTACCTTAGCCAGATGTTTGGACCGCGCGTGATGTGGTCTCGGGGTACGGGTCTGTCAATGTTATGGTAAACATGTTTTCGCTGCATTTTAGTGCTTTGTAAATCAAACTATGCTCGCAATATTTGTGACATTTTTACTATCGTAGCATCATACATACGTAGTCGTACAGTTGAGCTCAAATACAGGGTGTAATCGTTAAGTGTGTCCAGGCGATTATTCCGTAACTATTACAGATATCAAAAACCTGTGAACTGATATCGAAAGTACGTTACCTAATGAGCAGAATGACATCATTAACATTTAAAAATAAAAATAAAAATATACATAATTTTTAATTTTGCAGAGGGTCGTGGGTTCGATCCCGGACTCGAACCTCTGAACCTGAGAAAATGCTGTGAACCTGGGTACACCTGAGAAAAAATTCAACAGTGTAACTGCTAAAAAGTAGAACGTTGGTAGTTGCAAATCAGTTGACATTAAAAAGTCTTAAACAAAAAATGTTTTAGCACCGTACATATTGCGGCAGGTTATGGGAGTTTTCAGAAAAAAATGTACCTACCCGTTTTCCTTAATTATCCTTAATTTATCCATACAAAATTTATTAGTCAGTTTTGTGACGGTCCATACAACATGTATGGTTAACTGCGTCACAAAACTGACAATTAAAGGAGGGACACTTTTTAGGGTTCCGTAGTCAACTAGGAACCCTTATAGTTTCGCCATGTCTGTCCGTCTGTCTGTCTGTCTGTCTGTCCGCGGCTAAGCTCAGAGACTGTTAGTACTAGAAAGCTGTAATTTGGCATGAATATATATATCAGTCACGCCGACAAACTGATTAAATGAAAAAAAGTAAAAAAATTTTTTTTAGGGTACCTCCCATAGACGTAAAGTGGGGGTGATTTTTTTTTTCTCGGCTAACCCTATAGTGTGGGGTATCGTTGGATAGGTCTTTTAAAACCATTGTGGGGTTGCTAACATGATTTTTCTATTCAGTGATCTGTTTGCGAAATATTCAACTTTAAAGTGAAAATTTTCATTAAAATCGGCCGTCCCCCCCCTCTAAAATCTAAACTGTTGGGTGGAAAAATTTGAAAAAATTCAGGATGGTAGTAAATATATCAAATTTACTAGGAAAATTATAGCGGCTAAGATTGCTTGGAAATTATTTGTAGTTTAAGAGTAAATAGTAGCCTAAGGTATAAAACATAGGTACCTAAACTTGGATGATTCCGTACACATACGAAATCCTTAGAAAAATATTACTTGATTTTTTCGTAATGGCTACGGAACCCTACCTTGGGCGTGTCCGACACGCTCTTGGCCGGTTTTTATTGCTTAAATCGATAGTGCTTGTGATTCTGAGTTGAAATAACCCAAAATTTGTTAGGTTTTTAAAAAAAGTACAGGGTATGTACACTTTTTTCTGAAAATGCCCTTATACAGAAAACCAAGAAGTATAACCGCCCCTTTTGTCTGGCATTTGTGGACTACGAGAAAGCCTTCGATTCGATCGAGACTTGGGCTGTACTGCAGTCTCTCCGACGGTGCCAAGTAGACTACCGGTACATCGAAGTGTTGAAATATCTATATAATAACGCCACAATGTCTGTCCGACCTCAGGACCAGATGTCGAAGCCTATTCTATTGCAGCGTGGAGTCAGACGGCTAATTATTCGAGCGTTTCTACCGTTATCATTACCGGACCCATATATCAAAGAAATGAGCTATTGTTTGCATGGGATTTCAATGAATTTTTATTTTACAGCGAGCGCACTGTATCGTTTTACAAAAACCTTCCGTTCGATGCGACTTATTTCTTCACTATATGTGATCCGAAACGATGGCGGTTGAAACGCTCGTATAATTAGCCAGACAAGGAGATGTTATTTCTCCGAAACTGTTCACCGCTGTACTGGAGGATGCTTTCAAGACTCTTGACTGGGAAGGGCGAGGCATCAATGTAAATGGCGAATACATCACTCACCTTCGATTTGCCGATGACGTAGTGTTTATGGCTGAGACCTTGGAAGACCTAAGTGCGATGCTCGCTGACCACGAGACTGTCTCTGAGCGAGTTGGTCTTAAATTGAACATGGACAAGACGAAGTTCATATCGAACGCTCATGTTGTACCATCTCCCGTTATAATTGGAGACTCTCCGCTCGAAGTTGTTGACGACTATATCTACCTGGGACACACAATCCAATTAGGTAGGCTCAACTTCGATAAAGAGGTCAATTGACGAATCCGGCTCGGCTGGGCAGCGTTCGGGAAGCTCCGCAATATCTTGTCATCAAAAGTTGTTTGACCACTGTGTTGCCAGTGATGACTTATGGCACTGAGACGTGTCCGCTAACCGCTAACGATGGGCCTCATAAGGAAGCTCAAGTCACTCAGAGGGCAATGGAGAGGTCTATGGTCGGAGTTTCTCTGCGAGACCGCATTAGAAATGATGAAATCCGTCCAAGAACTAAAGTCACCGACATAGCTCGAAGAATCGCCAGACTCAAGTGGCAGTGGGCAGGGCACATCGCTCGTAGTACTGATGGCCGATGGGGCAAGAAGGTTCTCGAGTGGCGATCACAGACCGGAAGACGCAGTGTAGGTAGGCCTCCAACAAGATGGAGCGACGACCTGGTTCAGGTTGCGGAATCGCGTTGGATGCGGATGGCACGGGACCGATCTGTTTGGCGAGCCTTGGGGGAGGCCTATCTTCAGCAGTGAACGTCTTTCGGCTGAAATGATGATGATAATGATGAAACAAAAAAAAACTGAAGCAAGCTACTAATAGAATACTGATTAAGCTTTGAAAGCGAATCGAAAATGATAGCCTTGCGTTGCCCTTGGTGCCGTCAGTTCGCAGGCTGCTAATATCGACCTTTCGTTATGGTGGTGAATTAAATGTAGGTACGTCTATGCTATGTATACCTACGTAGTCGTACGAAGTCGTCAAGGTGAACAGTGTTCTTTGTTTATGAAATTATGACGTCAAATTAAGGTTTTCATGTTTAAGGTACTCACGAACGCACGACATCGCGCTGTTGCGGATGGAACCAGTAGATTGGCCCGGAATAATCGAAAATGTATTACCTGAACATTATTTCGGTGCAACAGGTCTGTATTTTTTTTTTTAGTTAAATAATAAATACACAGTGTATGCATAAACATATTTTTTCGCCAAACTGTATGACAGTTTGTTGGCGAAATGAGACACTCAAAACACTTCCATATACTGTGCAAAAATTACATAACTAACCTATTTGTATAGGTACCCTATTTATATTTAATGTATTTGCACTACTAGCGTTTACCCGCGCCGTCGCTCGATTGAACCATTAAGTGAGTGAGATACGTGCACATTCTGTGTCATCTTTCTTACAGTTTCATTCATTACAACTGGTGCGTGACACGCACACGCATCTGCTCTGCGCCGGCCTTCAGGTTTACCAGTTGAACTGATATTCCCGTATTTTAGTTAGTGGGAGGTCACGCAGAGGGCGATGGAGGTGAGGGCTATGCTCAGAATTTTTCTGCGGGGTCACATCAGAAATGATGAAATCCGCGCAAAAACTAAAGTCCCGACAGCTCGAACTCGAAGAATCGCCACACTCAAGTGGCAATGGGCAGGGCACATCGCTCGTAGAACTAATGGCCGATGGGGCCAAAAAAAACCGGAAGATACAGTGATGGTAGGCATACAATAAGACGGAGCGACGACCTGGTATATAAAATTCGGGCAAACGATAGAGACGCGAAAATATCACGTGGTGCGACAAGTAAGAAATTGATATGCGTGCCTGCAGTTCTGTTTCCCTGTGTGCCTGCCTTTTTTCTCATACCTTATTTATCTATGTAAATGCGCCTTGCAAGCGGATAAAGGTGCATGAAAAAGTATACTTGACCCTTGCGGCCACTGTACGAAGTATGAGCGCATGGCGGCTTGAAATCAATACTACTAGGTACAGTCAAGTGCAAAAATAAGTATCTATTCGAACCACTCAAAAATATGTTACTACTGCCTTATTGCGTCGGAATAAGAGTCTGTGGTACTTATTTTTGAAACTTTGAATAAGTTCATATTTTTACACTTGACTGTACCACCACCGACAGGCATTTAGACTTTTTACATACCTAATTAGTAAGTATAGATACTTAGGTAATGTTGCGGGTGTATTGCGTGCCTTAAATGAATTTGAAATCCGTGTGTAAACTTGTGTTGTAAACTAGCTTATCTAAACATATAAAAGGGAAAAGGTGCTTGACTGATTGATCAACGCACAGCTCAAACCACTGAACTAATTGTGCAGAAATTTGGCACACAGATAGCTATTATGTCATAGGCATCCACTGAGAAAGTACGGGATAAGGAATAAATGGGATTTACATTTTCGCTTGAAAGTGGCCCTATCTCCCTAAGTATAATATCACTACCTACATGAATGCAATGCATGAATTAATGCATGCTTTGACGCATTTTTCAGGTGAATGCACAGTATACGGATACGGCGTCAAAAACGTTACCACTAATGAGCTTTCCGAATCCCTCTTGGCGGCTAACGTGAGGATAATTTCGTTAGACGAATGCGTTGAATCTCTAGGGCAGTACGTCGCTCCCGCATACGACAGTGGGATGATGTGTGCTGTCGGTAATGGCGTCGATACTTGCGACGTAAGTACGTACTTACATATGCAGTCATTTTCACCACACATTAAATAGTAGGGTAAACTACCCAGTTATTGACCATGCACCAGTGATTGACCACTTTAAAAAAAAATTGTGCGTGCAGTTCCTCCGCGCGGAAGAAGTGAAACTTCGTAATGTGGAAATGAAAAGGAACTTATACATCAATATGAACCTTATTGCACTTATTGAACTTAAAGAACTAAATTTACTTGTGCATCTATGTGTTTAAATTACTCACTAGATGGCGCTTTTATCAAGTCTCATACATTTGCACAGACACTATGAATTCTGCATCGCACTATCGAAGTTTTTAACATCCGTTAGTATATATAAAATGCGAGATTACTTGCTTCAGCAGTACATATACTAATGCTTTCATACCCCCTCCATGGTAGCGTTAAACGTTTAACGCAACCTTGTTGGAAGTCGCATTAGAAGTTTCACTTCAAAAATTACAAGTGCTAACTGTCTATCACTTGCGTTTGATTAGCATTCACTAAATGGTGCTGTGATTATTTTACAGCAAAGTTGTGTAGCTAATTAATCAAACGCAAGTGATAGACAGTTAGCTCTTGATATTTCTCTTAAAGTTGTCAACCGGCTGGTGCATGGGCAATGACTGGGTAGTTTACCCAGTTATTACGACTAGATACTTCACTATACCTATGGGTCATTATTTGAGCGTTTTTTCCGAATTATTTTCGTGGACACATTTTTGTAGAAATGGCATAGGATTCTGATTCAGTTTCCAGTTATCGGTAGAAGTACAAATCCTCATCGAAAACGCCATCAAAATCTACAGTCAGTTCGTAGAAAATGTGACCTCGAAAGCAAGGCGATCGAAAGTTTGGAATAACAACCCATATAACCATTACCTGTACCTACTACCTAACTAGATAGATTGGTATGTATTATAATAAAAATCACTGAACTTACAGGGTGACTCTGGAGGTCCTATGATGTGTTCGGGCCTATTAGAAGGTATCAGCAGCCATGGCCTGGGCTGCTTGCCAGGCGTGCCTGCAGTCTACACCAGCGTTCGGGCGCATCTGGCCTGGATACAAGATGTTATGCACAATAAATTTGAGAGTACTGATTCTCCTGCTGCTGGGTAAACCTTGAATTAAGATGTCGGTACTGCAGCGGTTGCTGAGCGCACGTTACTTTTAATTTGTATTACAGACAATAAAACACTTTTTTTGATACATGCACGTATATTCGTCAAGTTCTATTAACATTAAGCACAGCAATACACATTTCTAACCATACAAAGACCGCTTTCATTTACATACATACAGTTTTACAAGTTATATTTTTAATACATTCAAACAATGGTTTGTTTTCAGCATTTGTGTAAGTATCAATATATAATGTTAAGTAGTAGGTATATAAAGAGGCTGACACCGCACTCCACTCTAATATAAAAATACTAATTATTAGTCCCTTGGGCAGTGCAATTTATGTTTCTCGCCATAAGCTCGTGTAAATGATGGTGCAGGGGAGATGTGGCGAAAGGCGCAGATTTTTTTCAAATAAATGAAAGTGACACATTCGTTACTTATCAAAACTAGGTACTTAAATACGGATCTCCAAGCTCATTATAATTAAATATCTACCCCTGTGCCATTTTAATAGGACTAAGTACTGCTATGTGCAGTGGACAGGATTTTGAAAACATTCTAATGGCGGAAGCAAAATAATTAAAGGTAATAATAATGTGTCATACAAATAATCCATTTTAAGCATGCTTATTTTTTACTTACATTCAACACAACATTGTCTTACGATAAGCCCATGTACATTCCTACACACTACAATCTTGTAATAATGTTGAACTGAATATCCCTGTAACATATATAGATATTTTATATCTAACATCAATAGGCTTGCATTTTTAATTTCGACGGGCCTGTGACTCGACTTCGTACAAAAATTTTCAATTCGCAATCGCTTAAGATATATAGTGATTATACAAATATTGTTAAAAAAAAACTTCAGACTTCGAATCAGAGACCTGTCGATTTATTCCATTTTATATGCAAACCTATATTGGTCGTAACTTTTACTATATTCTTTTCTGAGTCTACTTATTTTAATACTAATTTTTATTGAGTATACTTGATCAAATGATCATTATGAAATTACCTCTTTGCACTAAAGTAGACCGAAAGTGTAGGTGAACCAACCAAACCAAAGTCTAGTAAAATGAAGAATGCCTTTTTCTTAGATTAGATCATCGGTTTATTAAGAATAGAATATAGTAATATATCGGAAATCCGAGAGAAAGATCGAGATAATACGCGTATGTTAGAGCGAGATAGAAAAACGAGATCTCAGTTGTTCCAGGGCTGATCTAATCTAATTAAATTTAACATTAATTAATATATACATACTATATTAGACTGAGATGATGATGAGATGTTACCAATCAATATAATATAATATTGATTATATGTATTTAAATTGACAATCCCATTCGACAGCTAGTAAATATACATTATACACAACACATATAAATTGTATAAACGTATTAGGAATAGATGTTATATATAAAATGGTAAGCTTTAAATTAGGTACATTTATAATTATTGTGGACAACATCAATAATACGAATTTCATCAGCAATAAACCTTACCATGTCAATTACTGATGAAAATACCTTACACTAACTTACACAACCATAGACACTTTTGTTTTTACTGTTTCCATTCACAAACATAATAATAGCCTAATGAGAACTCATGTATGGCGTTAGTAGGTACATATTACGTTTGGTCATTTAGATACACGAATAATGCACAACCTCTTATTATAATATCAACAATAGCTAAGTAAAGGCCATCGAGAAAGTGGAAGTGAAATAATTAACAGTGATAAGTAACACCAATAACATTCATTATATAACATTATTTTACTATTCAAATATATTTATTTTCTTTAAAATTACCGCATATAATGCAGCACACGCTCCGTTGTCCCGCCTAACTCTAACATCTCAGCTCAGCGAGGAACAAATGGGACTGTCAGGACCATTCCTAAATTAATATCATAAATGTGAAGCGAATGTGAGTTCGTTTATTTATTTGTTACGCTTTTACCATAAGCAAATTAACCAATTTAGACAATAGTATGGAGATAGTTCGAAACCCTGGAAAGGACATACGGCAGTTATTCCGGAAAAGGTTCCCGCGGGATCGCGATGAACCAATTGTTCAACAGCTAACTATCATGGTCTATGTCTGGTGTATTCACGGACCACGAGTAGCTTCAAATTTGATCTTAATCTACAACTAAATAATGTTTTCTAATAAAATAATGCAATTCATCTAACAAGTTATATTATAACAGTGCTAGGTTCTAGTCTAAGTAGCCCACGAGGCGACACGCAACGTGTAACGCCTATAAATTCTAGTTTATACCATCTTATATTTATATGTAATACAATACACGCCTATTACGGACTTATCCCTCTCACAGGGAAGGATTATTCGAACAAACTAAAGTAAATATTTGTACTAAATATACAATAACATATTTCGAGTGTAGGAACTGTTTTTAAAAATACTATCAAATACATTATACATATGAAAATTACATAGATGTGCAAACACTTAACAAAAATGAGTGGCATGTCAGAAATTAACAGCTTTGTATTGCACAATGCATACTTGTAAGTTTGCTGAATAAAGTACCTACTGACCTGCAGGCTTATTGTCTAACGCTTCTGACGCTTGCCTTCGCAATCACTATTTCTTTCTGTCAAACGGTATAAAATAATGACAGAAAGAGATGGTGAAAGCGAAGGCAAGCGCCAGAAGCGTTAGACAATACGGGCTCTGCACTGAACAATGACATTTCAACAACATCTACGTATTACACAATGCCATTATTACATCAAACAAGTATTACCTCATCAATAACCTAATCACTCTTGGATGACTAGCAGAGCCGACTGATTAACATATTCTCGTTCAGCACAAACCCTAAAGTAAAGCTAAAATCTTGATAGCGGTTTTTTGCTAAGTATTTAATTGATTTCACTCTGAAGTGAATATGAAGGTGGAATGTAAGTTGTTGGTTTAAGAATGAAAAATTTCACCTAAACAGTTGACTTAAAGCGCTTATGATATATGCAAGGGAAGGTAGAAGAAATTTAAGTCATGTAGGTTTTAAACGGTTTCTGAAAACTTGGATACAGATAACGAAAATAACAATAAAATTCTAAGTGATGAACTTACTTAGTTACTATTTCATGCTTACGACCAAGTGAACCATGAACGAGTTTCCGCTGTGGGCGTCGATCCCCCACTCTGGGGCGTTTTCGGTGTTGAAGGTGATTTCGGAGTCTTTGGTGTTTTCGGTGAAGCTGGCGACTTTGGACCCTCTGCTGCTGCGTCTTCAGTCTTCAACTGGATAAAAATCGACACAAAAATTAACTACAATGAATAAAATTTTCAATATAAATCAAATGCTTTAGTGAAACTCCTGTATGTTACCCTCATTTTTAGCAAAGGAACATCACCATACTCCTTGATCTATTTATGAAACATTACAATTTCACAAATTCCAAACCAAGAATGTACCTTTAAAATATCATGTAAGTATTTTTTTTTTATAAATCAAATTAACCTTGTTATTAGTTTTGGCTTGCATGTCTTTCTCATAAGCTCGAACATCATCTATGGTCATGTTGTACCAGTTATCCATCCATGCAAATGCTTGCCGATGACCCAGCAACAGAATCTCGCGAATGGCCTGCAACGAGGAAGGAAAATCAAATTAGCTTTAGGGTACATGTTTAACAGTATTATTTTTATAATATAAAATTACATACCCCTTGTACATATTCCTCAACACGTGTCTGTAAGCCCCAGACTTCAAACTTGACATGGACAACTTTGTAACAGCACATGATGGGCTGATGTGTGTCCCTCCATCCTTCAACCAGGGGCCCGCGCCCTGTCTTCTCAGATTTGAAGAACTTAGGATCCTCTGCCTCTTTGTAGTGATGTGGTTTGATCTCATCATAAGCAATATCTAGGAAATCAACCTCTCGACTTTCCAATTCTTCTGGGGTTAGTCCTAAGCACTGCAAAAAGAACAGAACTATAGTTATATTGTATACAATTACCGACCGCTTTAGCCTAGTTGGTAGTGACCCTGCCTACGAAGCAAGAGGTCCTGGGTTCAAATCCCGGTAAGGGCATTTATTTAGATGACCTGATGGCCTAGTGGTTAGAGAACCTGACTATGAAGCTTGAGGTCCCGGGTTCGATTCCCGTGTCAGGGCAGATATTTGTATGAAAAATACGAATGTTTGTTCTTGGGTCTTGGGTGTTTAATAATATTTCTTTCTTTCTTTCTTTCTTTCTAATATGTACTTAAGTATGTATCTATCTATATAAGTATGTTTATCCGTTGCCTAGTACCCATAACACAAGCTTTGCCTAGCTTACTTTGGGACTAGGTCAATTGGTGTGAATTGTCCCGTGATATTTATTTATTTATTTATTTATTTTATTTGTGTGATGAGCACGAATATTTGTTCCTGAGTTATGGATGTTTTCTATGTATTTAAGTATTTATTTATCTATATAAGTATGTTTATCGTTGTCTAGTACCCATAGTACAAGCTTTGCTTAGTTTGGGACTAGGTTGATTTGTGTAAGATTGTCCCCTAATATTTATTTATTTATTTATTTTTTTATTATGACCGTTTGCAGTTTAGTTACGCTTAGGCCTATTGAATTGACGAAAGTGTGCGCATACTTGCGGTTTACGTGGACCTTAGTGAAATTGTGGACCTTAGTGGAATAAATTGCAGCATAACATTATTTTACTTACATTTTCAGTTGTGCCATTGTTATCTTCATACCTAGTTTGGATTGATATTGAGAACTTGGGAATAAATGAACACTGAAATAGACAAAAAAAAAACTTATTAAATTAAAATAATTATAGAATTATAATTATTAATAAATAAAGTTTTAAATATTAATAACTTACTGTGTATTCTGTGCAGCATCATGAAAAAGAAACATCTAATTAGTAAAGGAAGGCACTATACATTATTATACGATATTTCAATTTATGTAAGTATATAAGTATAGTTCTTACCAGTTATGGTGAAGGGATAATAATTCCAAGCCTTTTCAGTGATGTAAAATATTTTTGGTGTCATTGATTGGATCCAGTAGGGCAGATGACTGAAAAATAACAAAAATATTCTTCTAATACTGTTGGTATGTACTGAAAAATCATTCTTTACAAATATGACATTTTTCTTATTAATGTTTATTGTATCATATTTCACTTAGGGCCACTTGCACAGTCCAGAGTTAAAAAAATAAATCGTTAACCCTGGGTTAAGAATGACATTTCCATACATTTTGACACTTCTTAACCCTGTGTTAGCAGTTAACTCGGAGTTAAGTAGCTAACCCAGGTCCGCGCAAGTGGGCCTTAGTCAAATAAGGCTTAGTGTAACTACCGTGAGACTCACTCATAGTGAAAATAAATGGATCACTCACGTCATGCCACAGGCTTAGTGTCATGGTGACTGGTAATTCAACCTATTCCTTGTGGGGCATCCATTAATAATGTGAGGCGTTTTTGGCGATTTTTGGAGAGACCCCCCCACCTCTCCCCAACATAAGATTACATGAAATTTGGCTCAACCCCCTCTCCCTTTAAATGAACAATCAAGTCACATTTTGCAAAAACTTACAAATAAAAGGTTATTAACACCTTGTATGTCAGAAGTAAAAAAATACTGCATTAAAATCTTGTTTGTTTCAAATGATACCTATTATACAGATTGAAATAAAAATAACAAAAATAGCCTTAAATTTGACACATCTCTGTCTGGAGATACCAGGGGTTAAATCACAATCTGCTACCAACTCTGCAATTATTATTATTTATTGAGAAAGATGATAGAGCGCGCGCAGACCGAGAGTGGTCTGGAATTCCGAGTTCCGCGTTCAGAGGTCTGTGTTTTGACCGCTCGAGAGTTCCGACCGCCTGCTGTGTGCGTTATCGTGAGGGACTCAGTACATTCGAAAGAACGCAGAACTCGGAACTCGGAATGCGGAACTCCAGACCGCTCTCTGTCTGCGCGCGCTCATAACATTTATACCCTTTTTGAAAAGCTTATGGATTGTGTTTATTTCTGAATTTATTATGCCAAGTGTGATATTTTTTTACTATTTCCTGTTATTTAATCATAATTAAGACAAATAATTTTCTTGTGATTTAATAACCTTTTATTTTAAGGTTTAAATTTTCACATGATTTTTTTATTTACCTGAATCACTTATACATAGCAAAATGCTATTTTAGTATCCAAAGTAAAGCATTTTTTTCATAATTACCTACCAATTTGAGGCCGAAAGACAGCTTTTTCAGAAATACAAACCAATTGAATGAACTTGAAAACCACTTTATTTAAACTTCTAATTTGACTAGACCAAAGTGATTGCAAATTAGCTCTAGTATAACCTCCTTTCAGGAATAGATTGAATTACCACTCACACTATTATAATAACGTTTTATTGTACGAAACACAAAAAGAAGCAGGTAAACAGTAACAGGAAAAGAAAAGTAACAACTGAAATAAGTAACAAATTACTGACCTGGAAAGGTGAATTCTTTTCTCTGTATATTGGCCTTGCCCATTGACTTCATCATTCACCTGCTCGTTGGCCACAACTTCAACTCCTTCCCCGTCACTGGACTGCTCAAAGCTATGACGGGCTATCATGTACAATTGCCCGATACGATACTGTTAATTGATAAATAAAAACATCTTAGGATTATACTGGTAATATAACAGGGTTCAAATGACTCCTGTGATCTAATAAAGCTAATTAATCTAATAATCTGACACACGAAGTGTTTTGATTTTACACTGAACACTCACCTCTTCGACCGTCATGGGCATGCATATTTTAAATTCTTTAGTTAGCACCATGTTAGTTTATATAGTTGTAGGTAGCTTTATTGTGAATGAATGACTCGTTTTTCTTTCAAGGAAACTTAATCGTTGAAGATAAAGGTGGAAGATCTCGCACAGTGACAACGTAGTGTAGTGTACTGTACTGGAAGGATTCCGCAGTTTTTTAATTTGATTTGACACAAGTGACGTCTGTCATTCAACTTTTCTTTTTATCACAAGCAAGTTTAATGTTTGATGACCATTCAGCCTGGATTCCAGTACAAAATTTTTGTGTCTAATTAGAATTCTTTTTTTTCGTAAAACATTTTAATCTCAATGCTTGATAGTGATCTGATCTCCAGCAAATAGTTGGTGACTAGAGCATGGGCTCGCTACTATTGGTGTTGTTTAACTTATTTCTTTGTTAGAAGAAAAGTCAATGAGAATGCAAATTTGCGACGCTGAAACACGCTAAACATGGTGATGGTGACCATAAGTGCTTACTTGCACAAAGCAAAGAGTAGTATAATATACTGGGAAGCACTGGCAGTGGCACAAAGTTAGAATAGCTTTTATATTACTGAAAGATTTTTTAATTCATTTGGGTAGTTCCAGAACAGATTTTTTGTTCTAAATACTTGTTTATATTTATAAGTAATTTTGTTCATAAGTAACAACTTTTGAGATATATTCTTGATTTGTCATGGGACAGAACAAATTGTCCCCTACATTCAAACAAGTGGAAGGAACTTAGATTCGAAATAACAGTAAAGAGAAATTAAATATCCATTTATATTATACTATTTAATTAGCATTAGATTAATAAAATTCTTCATATATTCCATCTTACGGAGCAAACCACAAAGTGAATGTGATTTTTTTTTAATTTTTCTTTATCATATTAATATACTCGTAAGTAAGCACTAGATAAGCACTTTTTGCCTTTGTTGTGATATAATTAGATTACTAACAAATAACAAAAAAAATAACAAATTCAATACATTTTATAAAACTTGAATACTAAAAAATATGTGAATAATAGATAGTGTCATGCAAGCTTATTAAATAACATAATTTAAATTAAGTTTACAAGGAAAGATGAGCACATCATAGTGCATAATTATATTTTTATGCTCACCTTTTTAAAAATAGTGAATTCAGTCTAGAATACAAAAACATATGCTAAATCATCATAATTGTATGTTCTTTTCAAAAATGTATCTACTAAAGCTACTCCTGTAATGTGGTGGAGGCCAGTATTCATTGGCAGAGCTGTCAGGTCCACAAACACTGAGCCACCTGGCTCTATGGGCCCCAGCTTCCTGTTGGAAATGCCACACCAAAGCAGGCTGGAATCTGTATGCGACAGCAGCTTCAGAACCAGATCAAGAGTCCTCTCACTGGCATTCACTATTTTACATTTAAATTCAAAAGGTTCATCAACTGGGACTTTGCTTGGCACATTCTCATAAGTCAGTCTGATGTCTCCATAGTCTGGAGTCACTCTTTGCAATTGACTAGTTTGCAACCTTCCTTTCTCTCCTAAGTTTGATCTCCATACTATATCAAGTTTGCCAATATTCTTTGCAGCAGCAAGCAATCTGATTTCTTTAGAAATATTTTCTTTGGGTGTCAAACAGTATAAATACTGGCAGCTTTCCTGAGGCTGCAGCAAGGTAACATCACCAAATACAGACTCGCCATTATCATCTTCATTCAAAGACTTCACCATGAATTGTTGAGAGCTCTCCAGGGACACTTGATCAAGGGTAATGGGCCCCGATGTAATGTTCTGCACTTGTGCTTCCAGGTAGACGTCATCTGATTCTGCATTGTAGAACTTTGTTTTGACATCTAGTGGTTTCATGACTTCAAATTTGAAAAATTTCCTGAATGAAGCCAAGGTGTTGTAATTAGACATATAAGTTACTTCACAGACCAAAATGTGGGTACCTAAGTCTTTAACTTCATGATGAATGACGTCACTAAGAGTGTCATCGACATCAAGCATAGAGGGTGTTTGGCTCTGTGGAGTGGTGAGTGGTATCCTCTGAGAGTTTGTCTGCAAGTCTGCTTTGATGGAAACACTTTGCACTGGCTGATTAGTCTCATTATGCACACAGACATAACAAGAAAATGTCTCTCCTAAATAAATATTTCCAAAACTTTGAGGCAGCAATAAGAACTGACCTGCTGCTAGGGTTTCCATTTGAGTAACAGAAGTGGCATCATCCTTGAGAAAATTATTAAATATATTACCTGGCAAGTCTTTTGAATCGCATGTGAGAATTATAGGGCTTATGAGAGCTGGTTTTGTAAGCCTCATTACTTTTAATGCTACCAAATGCTCACTAGCATCTTTGGGATCCATTTTTGCTATAGAACAGCTTCACTAAGTAGCAATTAAGTTTCTAGTGTATATTTAATCAGATATTTAAATCTGAACGTTATTTAACTTCTAGTTTACAATTTTCTTTATTACACCTTAGGCTAAGTTATTCCCATTCAAACCCAATAACTCAATATTTTAGATTTTTAGCACCAAAGCAACAGTGAGTGACACATACATTACATGACACTTGACAGGTGTACTTTTCGATTCACTCAGTTCATGTTTACTGTCGAGGATTCGATTTGTAGCATTCGAACATGGCGGATGTAGACAGTATCTAATTTTGGTATTTCTGTTTCTTTCGCTAGTTGAAGTATAATTTTGATAGTGTTTTATGCGGCGATTAACCTTAATTAACAGTGATCACAAAATTCTATATTGCTCTCGTGTCTGACATTTTTTAATGCGCAAGTTGTTTCCACGTGGTTTCTGGAATTTTTCTATCAAGTTGCAGAAACTACAATCACCGTACAACGTCGCTCCCGAGAGAGCTTACTTCGATACTGGCGAAATTGTCCTACCAGTAAAGTGGGACAGAAGCCATATTTTAAATAATAGTTTAAAAAAAACTAAAAAACACGCTTTAAAAAATAAAATTAAATTTTAATAATTCGAATTTTTTACAAATTTTAATAATTCTAGTTTGGGCTCGTTTGATTCGTCTTGACGAGAACTTTGATCCCATATGGTAACCAGGGTCTGATGATGGAGCTGGAAGATGGCCAAAGGCACTCCACAATAAAACGAAACAACCCCATCGAGTTTGGGCTCGTTTGATTCGTTTTGACGAGTACTTTGGTCGTAGATGGTAACAAGAGTCTGATGATGAAGCTGGAAGGGGGGTAGGTGGCGGGTTGGGGGGGGAATGGGGGGGGGTTTACGGGAAATAGGGTGGGGGTGTTGGGGGCTTCGGGGGTAAGTGATTTTGGGGGGTTGTGGGAAATGGGGAGGGGGTAAGAGGCCTAGATGGTAACAAGGGTTTGATGATGGAACTGGAAGGGGGGCGGTAGGTGGCGGGGTGGGGGGAGGGGTGGGGGGGGAGTGGGGTGGGGGGGAGCGGGGGTTTCCGGGGGGTATGGGGGTTCGGTGTTAGGGGGGTTGGGTTTAGGTGGTTCGGGGGTTTGTAAAATGAGGAGGGGGTAAGGGGGGTTTAGAGGATTGGGGGTAAGGGTGTAGGGTTTGGGGGGGTTTGGGGAAATGGGGTGGGGTATGTTGGGGGGTTGGGTTTAGGGGGTTTTGGGGTTGCAGGTGAGGGGGTAAAGTTAGAAAGAAAAAAAATGCAACTAAAAAATAGAAAATAAATAATAGTTAAAAAAAACTAAAAAACACGCTTTAAAAAATAAAAAATAAATTTTAATAAATTTCAATTCACTATTCTTATAGTGCAGTAAAAAATCTTAATAAGCAATTATTATATTGTTATATCCAGATCAAAATTTGTAAACAATTCTAAATATTGATAAAATAAATAATAATAGTTTAAAATATTTTATTGTAAAAAAAGCGTGGGGTGCATGGTGTCAATTGTCAAGGATTATCATTTTGATAACATCTTAAAAAGCACCCCACGCTTTTTTTACAATAAAATATTTTAAACTATTATTATTTATTTTATCAATATTTAGAATTATTTACAAAATTTGATCTCGATATAACAATATAATAATTGCTTATTAAGATTTTATACTGCACTATAAGAATAGTGAATTGAAATTTATTAAAATTTATTTTTTATTTTTTAAAGCGTGTTTTTTAGTTTTTTTAAACTATTATTTATTTTCTATTTTTTAGTTGCATTTTTTTTCTTTCTAACTTTACCCCCTCACCTGCAACCCCAAAACCCCCTAAACCCAACCCCCCAACATACCCCACCCCATTTCCCCAAACCCCCCCAAACCCTACACCCTTACCCCCAATCCTCTAAACCCCCCTTACCCCCTCCTCATTTTACAAACCCCCGAACCACCTAAACCCAACCGCCCTAACACCGAACCCCCATACCCCCCGGAAACCCCCGCTCCCCCCCACCCCCACTCCCCACCACCCCTCCCCCACCCCGCCACCTACCGCCCCCCTTCCAGTTCCATCATCAAACCCTTGTTACCATCTAGGCCTCTTACCCCCTCCCCATTTCCCACAACCCCCAAAATCACTTACCCCCGAAGCCCCCAACACCCCCACCCTATTTCCCGTAAACCCCCCCCCATCCCCTAACCCCAACCGCCACACCCTAACCCCCAACCCTCTAAACCCCCGACCCCCTTACCCCATACCCCATTCCCCCCCCAACCCGCCACCTACCCCCCTTCCAGCTTCATCATCAGACTCTTGTTACCATCTACGACCAAAGTACTCGTCAAAACGAATCAAACGAGCCCAAACTCGATGGGGTTGTTTCGTTTTATTGTGGAGTGCCTTTGGCCATCTTCCAGCTCCATCATCAGACCCTGGTTACCATATGGGATCAAAGTGCTCGTCAAGACGAATCAAACGAGCCCAAACTCGATGGGGTTGTGTCGTTTTATTGTGGAGTGCCTTTGGCCATCTTCCAGCTCCATCATCAGACCCTGGTTACCATCTGGGATCAAAGTGCTCGTCAAGACGAATCAAACGAGCCCAAACTCGACGGGATTGTGTTGTTTTATTACATAGTTCCTATGGCCACCATCCAGCTCCATCATCAGATCAGCTCCATGTTACAATAATATTGCATTGTCATCCAATTTACACATATGTGCAAAATTTCAGCTCAATCGGAAACCGGGAAGTGGGTCAAAATCGCGCCCTAAGGAGTCGGTTACAAACAAACATACATACAAACATACATACATACAAACATACAGGTGAAGCTAATATAAAGCGTGTAATAATAAAAAAAAGAAGGACATGTTTACTGTCTATCCCATCAGATGTTTATAAAGATATCTGAAACGGTTTAGAATCCTGCGTTCAATTTAAAATATTTCAGAATGACAGTAGATAAATTTAACAAACTGTGTTTGTTTTGAACGCATCTATTGATTGAAGCTAAAATGTTTTCCCTTTGATTTTCTTTTGCAAATATACGTGAAATCGCGGAAAGCTCAAAATAGTTAAATAAAATAAGGATAATTAAAACAATCATGAAAGTGATGCCGTGTCATAGTCCAATCTAATATTTATACTGACAAGTAATCGAGTAACATTTCCTGCAATTCTGATGTGGCCCAATCATGTTGTATCCGTGACTTATCTATCAGCTAATTTCGTTTTGTAGTTTCTTTCTTGATTGCTGAGGACTTGATTAACGTTTTTATTATTTAATGTGTAAAAATGGCTTATCAAACTTTTCTTCAAGAGTATATGCTAATACCTCCTGTGACTAGAGCTTACACTACTGCCTGTGTTGTCACCACTTTAGCAGTCGTAAGTACCCTCATGTTAGTTCCCTGTTGAACAGATGTGAATGTATGTTAATTAATATACTAACGGTTATTATTTATTTTTGATTTTTACATATTTCTTTTGCTTTCAGCAACTGGACTTGGTGTCTCCATTTCAGCTCTACTTCAACCCAATCCTAATCCTAAGGAAGTATCAACTATGGCGGCTGTTATCCACATTCCTGTTCTTTGGCAATTTAGGATTTAATTTCTTCTTCAATATGATATTTACATATAGATATTGCCGAATGCTGGAAGAAGGTTCATTTAGAGGAAGAACAGCAGACTTTGTAGTCATGTTCATGTTTGGCGGAATTCTGATGATTGTATCCTTTTTAAGCTAAAATCTATACTAAGAGTGATCATAACATAAATACTTAGTATAATAATTTCTCCGTTACTCTGGTGTACATAGATACATCTGGTGTATATAGGTACATTATAGATGTAGATACTGGACACCACAAAGTTTCTGTGCACTTGCACTCTAAGCTATTCACAGTTTGTACAAGGTGATCCAGATACGTTACTATAAATAAAGTGTATTTACACCCACTGACAATATTTCGTTAACTCTAATTTCCAGCTGTGTGCGTTCTTTGTAAACCTTCTGTTTCTAGGTCAAGCATTTACAATAATGATTGTGTATGTGTGGTCCCGTAGGAATGTCTTTGTCCGTATGAACTTTTTTGGCCTCATGAATTTCCAGGTAAGTGTTCAATTATTATTTTAATCACAAGTAGTTTCTTGTTTTTAAATTAAATGACAGTGTAGAAGTAAATTTGCTAACATTTATTGTTCTATTATTGTAGCTATTTCTGTGTATTGTAGGTACTAAAACTAGTATTAAAAAACCTTAAGTAGCATGATTGCTCATAGTGGGTAGGTACTTATTAAGTGACACCATTTTGAATTTGCTTTGTCATGGAATTATACAACTGATAGATAACTTTTGATTGTTATTGCAAAATCACCAATTTGTAATTATAATCAAAAGTTATCTATTATCACCACAATGAACATGTAGTTTCTTTCAATGAACCTTGCTCCTCCTCTGCCAATAGCACAAATCATAGTCCTAGTCGGTAGTAGAAGAGCAAGGTAAAAGGCTCAGCAATATGGACCTTCACAAAGTAATGTTTGTTTAATAAGTATCTTGGTGATGCCATATATTATCTCTAGAGTATGCAAACACCATAAAAACACAATTATTGGCTCCTGAAAAATAAATCAAAATGTATGCTTACAGGCTCCCTATCTGCCCTGGGTGCTGCTGGGTTTCTCAGTGTTACTTGGAAATGCAATATCTGTGGACTTGGTTGGAATGGCCATTGGCCACATTTACTTTTTCATGGAGGATGTACTGCCAGCAAAGAGAGGAGGACATAAAATACTCAAGACGCCAAAAATTTTGTAAGTACTTAATTTCTATAGACTTAAGATGTCAAGGCCAAACAATTTAATACACAGAAATAAAGGGGTAATTTCAATTAAGCTCAAAGGTGGGTGAACTGCTTAGTACTTTGTGGCAGTAAATAACAATACTGGGATGGTAGATAATTTGTTCTATTTTTAAATTTTAACATCATGGAATTGCTATGCCCCAACAGGATATCATTTTGTATATAACTTATATGAAATTGTGATCTCCACCATCTAAAAAATGACACTTGATTTACAAAATTTATTTTCATTTCATAATTAACAACCATATTTGTTCTTCTGTTTTAGTGTAACTGTATAGGACTAACAATATTTTGTTTTTACAGGAAAAAGCTGTTTGACCCAGCTCCAGAAGACCCAGACTATGTCCCACTTCCAGAGCTCGCCGACATCCGGCCCGGCGGCTTCGACTGGCGACGAAACCCGAACGACAATGAGAATAATGATGCCAGATAGATCTCAACCACTGTAAATATAAATTGTAGGGCAGTCAGAGTGCAATATAAATAAATAAATTTATTTATTCAAGACCAAAGCCAGTTTCTTTCTAGCGTCCTGAATAGTTCAAATTGTTTAACACTAATTATCATTAGGGTAATATAATATGGTTGTCGCGTGAGGCTCTCTTAACTCTCAATCAGAACCTGGCTATTTCGAATCCGTATTAGCGCCTTGAAGGACTGCTTCGTCTTATAAATTTGACCCACAACTCAATTGAATATTAAATCACTCCAATGTAACCAACTTAGTAATACGAAATTATTTTGACCTTTAACCTCTGAATCTGCTGCTATAATCATAATTGAAGTCTTTTTAGATCAACAATGTCTCATGTAGGTACTAAAACAAAAATAATGATATCTTAAACCCATCATGACGTTATTGGTGCTGTGACAAGCGCATTGAAATCAAAATGAGACCTCTGAAAGTACGGCGTTAATTGACAACATTTCATTTTAAAAACACTTCAAAATGTATAAAATAAGAGGCTCAAAAAAATTAAATGTTGTCAATTGAGGGTTATTTTTACGCCTCTGACCGGTTATCTAGTTATAGGTTGTAGTTCTTTTGATTGAATGCAATCTTGGTAGATTGTGAGTGTTGTTTTTAAAACTTGACGCCTTTGGGTACTAGATATAACCATTTTTTCCGGAACTCAAAATGTACATAAAGATGAACTTTCTCTTGTAAATATTTTATATGAGATCTATGTATTGAATGTGTTTTGTATATCGTTATATTGAGTCAACCAAGGAATTGATTTGCTTGCCGTAATGTTCAATGTATTTTCATGGCTAACGAGCTGACGGTAAAGACTGGATGCGGTTAAAACACGACATTCATGCCTACTCTCATTTCTGATGTCCTGTCAATCGTTCTAATCTAAGGTTAACTGGAAGAGATCCCTTCTATTGATAAGTTCGCCTTTACACATCTGTTTCTATTGTTCACTGTTAATTTCATGTTTTTGTGTACAATAATGAGTTTTACATACATACAATAATGTACGACCTAATAATTCAAACGCTTATGTTATTGGGTTTGAATTGACAGGTTGTGCATTATTGTCTTTTATTCCGGATCCAACCAGACCAATATGGGGTCGTCTTTTAGCCGCAGCCTAAACTATATGTGGCGACGTATATCATACTTGCCTAGCCTTCAAAAACTGGTACTACATTTTACGTTAAGTAGAAAACTTGTTAAAATTCCAATTTGCATGGATGTAGACTGCACATACACCAGAAATGTGCGGCGAAGAAAAAAAATATATACCGATAGAATTATATTATTTACCAAACCTCGTTTAGCGCTGTTTTACTGTTAGTGGATTTTTACTCTCACGCCGCTCTGCTTCCGCGAAAATCTTTGGTGGATGCGAAGCCTAAGGCAACTTTAACATGTGTCGACAAATTTAAACTTCCTACAAGTAAATGTGACAATCAACTACCGTAATATTACTTCTCGTAGGAAACGTCGTCAAAACAGTTTGTTGGTCGACTATACCTAGGTTTTTAAACTGAGGTCTTTCCTGTGAATAAATAATTGTACCTAAAGCAGTTTCTTTGATTACTAACACTGAAATTTTTGCATGCGTTTCGCGCTCGCGACACGCCGCTCTGCCCAGCACCACGCCGCAAAGTTCCTCTGTCTAAATGGCAGAGATAGCCCACTGGGTGGGTACACTGCCTTTATGGATTAAAAATAAAAAAGCCTCGAATTTAATTTACATAATTTATTTAAATCTTCCCACATTCTCGGAATGAACAATTCAATCATTTTTATTTAAAATCGAATGAAGAAATATAGCGAAATCGCTTGGATCACTTATCTAGAGCCAAAGAAAGTATGCTTGAAGCCCTTGTGTCCACTTTACCAAATATTAAACTGTAGAATATGATCGTTCTTTCTGTACATACAATTAATCTCCCTATAAAATGTCACAGCGCAAAAAAGTTTATGATGTCCGCAAACTATTTAGAAAAAATAAAAATACTCCCTATTATCAGTAGCAAACTGGTAATTATAATACTTAATTTACAGTGTGGATATTAAGCAAATATATAATAATACTAAAAACAGTAGAAAGAACCGCTAGTTGTGTTCGGTTAATGATGGCTTGTAACTTTATTAAATCTACAGTAACAACAACAAGGACCGTAAAACTATCTCAGTCTTCATTCAAACATCAAAACATTCGCTCTCGATTCAGTGCTATCGTTTGATTGATTTTCCATGGATCACCACAAAACGCCTCCATACCACACATACCTCATACACATTTCAAAATAAAAGAATTTACAAAAAAATGGTATAACTCTCAACTAGATTGTTAACATTACCATCACTTCACATTGCATTGCTTGTACCAAGTACACTAACATGAAACAATCGATTTTCTTTTACGCATAAAGAAAATGACAGTTCCTTTTACACATCACACAATATATCACCATAATGTGACTAGTGGTTTTAGGCTGTCATTGCTGATGAATTTAATTTAGAATGTTTTCAAATTTAAAATAAGTAGGTAGTCAGATCACGATGCCACAATGGGACTCTTGAAGGCTTTCTAAAGAATTTCCAAATACAACACGCATCCAAAATGTACCTAATGGACGACGAACAGACAGGCCCGCGCGATGCGTCACTAACTTTTACAAAATGATTTTTGGTGTCGTTGTTTAATATAACTAACCTACTAATTTCGTAATACGTTTGAAAAAAAATGTGCCTAACTCGATTGGGAGATATTTTCATAGGGCTACTATAGCCAGTAGCACCGTTATGTCGTCTGGCTTTCCCCCTGAAATAGAAAAACAAAACATTAAGAGAGATTTTCGTAAGACGTTTCAAACTGGGATGATGTTAGATTCGTCCGTATTTGTACATGTATTGCGAGGCTCAAAAATATGTAAGACAATTAAATAGATTCTCTTTACAAGGTTGTACATTCAAGTGCAAACAAAGTTCCATTCTAACCTCTTATAAATATTTACCACCTTATTACGTCGAAATAAGAACGATATTTTGAAGCGCTGCGCAAGTAAACTGACGACCAGAGACCTAGTTGTTAGATAAGCTGACTATGAAGCTAGAGGTCTGGGGTTCGACCTCCAGTAGGGGCAGATATACATACAAGGTGTCCCATAAGCTGCACGACAAACTTAAAGGATTTAGACGATGTGCCCAGCCCCACCTGCCTCCCCTTAACTTATGGGACACCCGTTTCCTAGTACTTATATCACAAGCTTTATTTAGTTTGGTCAATTCATGTCAGTTGTCGCGTGATACATATTTATTACATTCAATATTTTTAAATTCGACTACAGTGACTATAGAATAAATGGATACTAACCAATAGCATCGATCCCGTTTTGCCTTGCGCTCTTCGCGAACGGCGACATGTAACAGTGGTCGAAAGACAGGTTGCGTGCCATCCATGCGATGGAGTTAGCGACCGCCTGGAAGGAATATTTGTATTTAGAGATAATGTTGATTAAAATTTATAAATGATCAAGTAAATTGCGCCTCATCCTATTCGTTACAAGATCAGTCTAGTTTTGTGAACATTGATTCAACTCAGGGCCGGATTAACAATGTTGGGGCCCCCAGGCCAAGCAATTCAATTTTCGGGAGCCCCTTTCAGCCTAATATCACCACACCTTTTAAGAAGTCAAATCAAATCAACTGGTAGCATGCATCGAAAAATAACAATAATACTTATTGTCATCGAGTATACAAATTTTTCTATTAAATTTTCACTCCAAAACCTTTTTTAATTTCTTTGTTGCGCGCGCGGGGCTCTTTGGCGATGCGGGGCCCCTAGGTAGTTGCATACTCTGCCTAATAGTTAATCCGGCCCCGATTAAATTTAATAAATACCTACTTGGGTAAATCAACTTTTTCTTACCACCCGTTGCTATGGTTTCACAAATTTTGTCGCAGTCGATTAAAAAGTAAAAAATAAGAGGGTAGCTGAGAGACTAATGTTGAGAAAAATAATGTGGGTAGTCTGGGGTTACTTTAAATGTTTAGTTCCTTAGTACACAAGGCTACGCAAATCTTGCGTTTCGTGTCAGCGACGTGTGTGCGTGTGTACTAATCTCTTAATTCGTATTGCGGTAGACCAAAATCGTCTAGTATTTCGATACCATTTGCGTAGTCAAAGACATTTCTGGTTAGTACTGCATTCGTTTTGTTTGACAAAGGATATGTGCGTGTCTTTGGAGCTTTGAGAATGAACTCGTAGACTTACCCCGGCGCCACACATAGCACAAATGTATCAACATATATTTGAACACATATTTGATCTATGGTTGATTGTATGGTTGTTCTATTGAACAAATAAGCAAATACCGGTGCTACACATGTGATCAAATAAATGTGTTCAAACATTTGTGCTATGTGTGGCGCCGGGGTGAGGTACGCAAATGTTCATGTACCGCTTTTTTTGTGAGCTGGACTACGGTACGGGCTACTGTACCTGCAGACGCGGCGCGTCGCCGGCGAGGTCGCGCGCGCGCCGCAGCTCGGCCAGCAGCACCGGCTCGGGAACGTTGTCGAACACGCCGTCCGTCGCCACCAGGATCACGTCCCCGCCCTCCACCGGGAACTCGGACGTGTCCGCTGACTCCGGGCTGGAACGAACAGAGGAACGGTCATAGGCGCAAGCCACACAGGAGAAGACCACACGGCCACACGGGGCCGCGTCGCAGCCGCACAGCCCCTTGAATCAGTTTTCATAATAAATGTATAGAAGCGTAGCGATCCAGAGCAGACAGAAGAGACGGGGCGGAGACGCGGCCTGCGAACAAACGACGCAGAATGTGACGCGCCCCCGTCTCTTCCTAGTGGCTTGCGGCATAGGCATCGGCAGGATTATTTTCAGGGTGGTGCATTGCACTCTTATCTATGACAGTGTTTCTTAACCCGTGGTCTGCAGACCCCTGGAAGTCTGTGATCCTGTATCAAGTGGTCCGCGGATCATAGTAAGGAAGCGCTAGGGGGGTCCTCCCTTGAAAAAGGTTAGAAAACGCTGATCTAGGGGATGCATCATCATCATCATCAGCCTACGTTCGTCCACTGCTGGACATAGGCCTCTCCCATGGCACGCCATTGAGCACGATCCTCGGCCACTCTCATCCAGCTCTTGCCAGCCGCCTTGCGAAGATCATCGCTCCACCGAGTCTGAGGACGTCCCACGCTATAATACCACGCTATAGGGGATGCATACATCTTCATAATTTTAAGTTTTATCCTAAGTAATTATACCATATAGTAATTTCCTGTACTTTTTATGACACTTGCAAATTCTTTGTATAGTCGACCAAGTAAGTGGTTTACCATTTTTTGCGACAGTTCCTACATCAGAATAAAAACAATAAGGCTGATTGTCACACTGACTTGTTAGTGAAAATAGCCTTTGATGTCTTAAGTCATACAACTGACATTGAACTCTCCTGGCGCCCATGATCACGGATAAGTGGGATAAGAAGGAATGTAGCTGAGGGAGACTTCTTGGGTGCAGTTCATGTACATACGACAGAAAACTTAAAGCACGCTCTGATAATTTGTGTACTGTGTACAAATTACACAAGGGCACGAACTTGGCACGAATTATCAGGGTCTGTAGTATGGTCATACATTCTGGGGCAACAATTATTCAGGCGTACATTAACCGCACCCGAGTTACGTATACCTATAAGAGTGCCGTGACTGACTGGCAGACAAGGTACAAACATAAACCACTGAAGATAGAAACTTGAAATTTGGCAGACAATTTGACCGACATAGAGGTGCACTAATTTCGATTCTAACTACGACAGCAAAGTTGCGGCTACTTTAATACATAATTTGATTTTCCTAAATGTGCGCTTAGAGCTGCAACTGCAATGTCGTGTCGTGTCTCCCCCCTCCCCCCACCCTACTAATGTTACTGTTGCCTTCAAGTTGATTGCTGTTTACAGTTATTTGAATTTTGCGCGTGAGTGAACAAGTTTATTATAGGTACCTGTAGATTTACCGGCACTGCTAATGCTGCCAAAATTGTAATATTTTGAAGTTACACAGCTAGAAAAATTGGATTATATTTTATTATTGGATTGGATTATATATATCTACTAGCTGTTGCCCGCGACTCCGTCTGCGAAGATAAAAAATAGCCTACGACCTATTCTCAGACCTACCGAATACAGAGAATAAAGTTTCATAAAAATCGGCCAAGCCGTCTCGGAGGAGTTCGGTAACAAACACCGTGACACGAGATTTTTATATATTAGATAATACAAACAATCTATAGTACAAACTCAGAAGGTACCTATCGTCGACTTAGTGCAAAATGCAAACCAAGTGGTACGTCCAGGTCAAGGCAATTTAGGAAATTTTAAGCCATCAATCAGCGCATGAGTCTACCATCAGGAAAACCGGTTAAAACCAAAAGCAATAAACTCCGCAAGTGGGAACGCAAATCTGGACTGAGCATTTGCGCGTGTCTTGTACTAGTTACTGCTTTGGGCATACGTTTTTTTTGCTTAGGTAATACTGATTCGAAGAGTTTCAATGTTCTGATGAACGGTTGTACTCATAAATTATATATTTCACTACCTCACCCGACCATGACCTTTAGTATTGCATCCAGTGACTAGCTGAAGCCTGGCTTATACCATGACAAGCATATAAATATGGTGCTTCTATTTACTTAATGGATCATAACGAGTATTGTACTTAGTTACATTGCAGTACTCGTAACTATAGTATCTGCTATAGTATTTTAGGACTAGCGCCTGACCAACCCAAGACACGAGTTGCAATTAAAAGCGCATGTGGCTGAGTCACGCGTAGTTCCTTGTCGCATCTATCCGGCTTACAATTTAACGTAAACAAAACATAGTCATGGGATATTACTACTTATTACATAAATTTTAAACGTATCACGTGAGTTCGGAATTGGCAAATGTCCAGTGAGCTAAAAATTCTAATATTAGATGCAGAAATATAACAACACTCGATTGTGGAATGAGCACATGACTTCTGATGCCGAAAGCGAGGTGCGATTGTGAACCGCACAATATCAAGCTATTTACAATGTTCTTTCCTTTGTCCTGTGATCTGACAGATTACAACCGGGCTATTTTATCAGTGAGGCGATATTTGTTTTTATCGAAGATATAACCTGTTAACAGCCGGAATGGTAGGTAAATGTGTCAGCACAGCAAGGACATGTAGATCTGTATTATTATCAATTAGGTACCGCAATCTTTGGTCTAAACGGTTGGCTGTGGCGCCGCGCCTGGCGCCTACATGACTTCGTATTCATTTGTATCAAAAAAAAACCGCGTCCAACGCCAGTCACCGTTCATCAGTCGATTTTGTATTAAGTTAAGTTGATGCAAATACTCGCATGCAAGTTCTGGCGTTTTTACATTCACAGGGATAACTTACTAGCGATAGATACCGGTAGGTGAGAAAGGGTAGTAGGCTCTTCTACGAGTAAATCGTTATATTTAACTGAAGGAATATCTATTTTGAGCAGAAGATAAGTGTATGTCTAATTGTGTTGTCTAATTTTATCGTAACTAATCTGAACGTAGCTAGCATAAGCAAAGTTAAACATGTTTTTATCTTTTGAGGCGTAACCATCTTTTCATATGCAAAAACGGTGCGCACCGCACAGATGACATCAATTCCCGGGAAACAAGTACCTAGGTATTTATGGAAGGCAAAAAGACAAGATCATATGCAGTGACCATTAATACGTTATATTTAAGAAAATTAAACTACCTCGTAAATACTTTACCCCTCCATTTTAATAAACGAATCGTACTATTTATTAAGCTGATTATGATAAAATGTATTTTTATCGTACTATTATTTGTTTAATATCGTTCTAGATTCCATAAATAAGTAGATTAAATTAAAAGTTATCTGGCATTATTCCAAAACAACACCAAAGTATGGATATGGATAAATGTGTTTCTTGGTATGACTTGGTGTGACTTCTGGGAAGAATACTGAGTTATCACTGCAGGTTCTGAACACCGAAGGTGTAGCCTCCTGCGAAGTGATTGACGTCCGAACAAGACACTGCTACTCACAAATGCCTACAAAACAATTAAAGAGAATTGTAGGCGGTACGTGCTTAGTAAGGCGTGTCTAAACGAGAGATTACCAATCGGGAAACTAGTATGCACTGCACAGCACATTTAGCGCCTTAACTAGCTCTAACGAGCTAAGTACTCTCCCAATTCACAATTGTACCTTACAAATAATATATTTTGTCAATAATGTATTTCTTTTTTTCCTTATTTTTGTACAATAAAGAGTTTACATACATACATACATATTTTTCATCCCGGTAAGGGCATTTATTTGTGTGTGAGCACGAATATTTGTTCCTGAGTTATGGGTGTTTTCTATGTATTTAAGTATTTATTTATCTATATAAGTACAAGCTTTGCTTAGTTTGGGACTAGGTCGATTTGTGTAAGATTGTTCCCTAATATTTATTTTAAATAAATAAATAAATATCATGGGACAATTCACACCAATTGACCTAGTCCCAAACTAAGCAAAGCTTGTACCATGGGTACTAGACAACGGATAAACATACTTATATACATACCAAACACCCAAGACCCGAGAACAAACCTTCGTATTTTTCATACAAATATCTGCCCCGACACGGGAATCAAACCCGGGACCTCAAGCTTCGTAGTCAGGTTCTCTAACCACTCGGCCATCTGGTCATTTATATTTATACTGAAATGAAAACGAGTCATCGTGATGGTCCCAAAGGAAGATCAGCGCCTTTCGCAAGATCGGCACTTTGCTGATTTGGGACCATTTTGTGATATGTGCTTTTTTTTTATTGTATGTTTTATTTCTGTCATTTTGTTTTTTATATATCACGAATAAAATTTTTCTTTCTTTATTTCTTTCATTCTTTCATCCGTCATTATAAGTGGTGAAAAGAAATCAGAACGCGTTAAATTTCCGCTTTATTGTTACATCAACATTGTGCGGCGTACCTACAAGAAATTGCTCTTTAATGTAACAATTGGTTGTGGTGGTGGTTCGGTACCGTTATCTATTCTATGTGAAACTTTCTCTTTAAGGCTTTTTTTTACTATTTCTAAGCGGGAACTGTAGTCAATGGAAATTAATGCTTTTCTCAAATCATAACTTGTACCTACCATTGGCACAGTTTCCTTGACTTTATGAATACTTTGGACCGACCTGGCGAAAGGATATTCGCTATAGCTGTTATTGCTATTCCTGTCTGAACTCTGCGATGGAAAACATACACGTAAAATCTGAAATCATGTCGTGTAAACGGATTACCATTTCATGACACTATTTTTAACACAAAACATTATACAGACACTCACTGAACTGCGTTTCAGACTTTTATATTAATGTTATTGATTGTGAAAGCAAATTCAGTATTTAATTACGTAAAGCTACTCTATTAGTATCTAAGCCTTGAATGTTATGTTTACAGATTTATCTCTAAATAACCTTTTGCTGTGTACTTCTAACGGCAACAATAACAACAGAGATATTATAATTTAATTGATCTTATGGTCTGAAACAGCAACGATAAATAACAATAATTATTTATAATGTTACGTGTTTATCTTTTAATGTATGTGATTAATCTGCTACGGGTTACTGTCATGAACTAGAAAGAAATTTATGTAGAAATTTAAATGAAAATTTGTGATATCTGATCATGCTCCCATGTTATGATACTAATGATACAGTGAGTGACATACTTAGAAATGAAGACAAATTTAGTAGGTCAACAATAATGTATACCAAATAGTAGAATATTCGGTGGCAAAACATCGTAAAGCATTAATCCGCGTATGTATAAAGATACTTTTAAAATCACACAGGATTATAAACCTGAGTTGAAATTGGCAGTGTCTTTTTGTCATTGCATTTATTGTGACTATAAACTTGGTTGTCGTTAATTCGCTAATGATGTATCACCAGATAAGCAGTAGATAGATACAAGGTGCAATGCATATAATCTGCACAGAATTAAGAATTAAGGAGATAACGGAATCATTCTTAAAATTTAGGGTAGTCATGTGATGTTCAGTTTTGTTTGTGTAAATCGGATAATATACAGGTGGTGCATGAAAAAGTAAAGTGCCACAAACAAAAATAACTAGACTAAAAAATACACATTTGGTATTTATGTGTCTAGTGTTTAGGTATATCATCCCACAGCAATATGACATGGAGAAAAGTAAATTAGAGTGCTTTACTTTACAGTCAGACTTTAAAAGAAATTCAATGGTGTGTGCGATGTTCCCAATCCGCTCTGGCCCCGCGTGGGAACTACGGCCCAAGCCCTCTTAATCTGAGATGAGGCCTGTGCCCTGCAGTGGGGCATATTATTTCGGGATATTTATCTCGGGAACGCGTAGAGGTATCCAGTTGAAATTGAAACGGTCTAAATAGGTCTACAGTCCCCACTAGCAGTCAAGAGATCAAACTTCCAAGTTAACGTAAAAAAAGATATGCCGCAAAAACCGTACATTTTGACACTTCTTGCAAGGGAACCAAAATTTATAGGGTACTTCCCAAAGATCTAGAATCATGAAATTTGGCATGAAGGAAGGTCTTACAGCACAAGTAAAGAAAAAATCCGAAAATCGTTTTTTTTTTGCCTTATTTGTTTGTTAGTTAGTTTATTTATTCACTCAGACATAATAATTACATTATATAATACATTAAAGTCAGTATATAAGAATTTATGCTGAGATCGTCAAAAATTTATAAAAAACAAAACAATAATATAATAATAAAAATAACCAAAGAAGAAAATTCATTGTACGGAACCCTCGGTACGCGAGTCCGACTCCACTCGACCAGTTCTTTTATGTATCTTGATTAAATTTGTCAATCATACCTGTCACTGAGAACATTCCGGTCGTGGCCGGGCGGCGGCAGACTGAGTTGGTAGGGCGTGTTGAAGTAATGCTGTTGGTCGCGCGAGCGATGCACGCACCGGCCGCCGCGCACCACCATGAAGCCGCTGTCACCGATATTGGCCGCGCGGACCACGCTCTCCGTGCGGTCCAAAATCATCACGCACGCTGTGCTGCTGCCTGCGGGAACAACCTTACTTGTATACTTTCATCATCATCATCATCCCAGCCTATATTGACGACCGCTTTAGCCTAGTTGGTAGTGACCATGCCTACGAAGCAAGAGGTCCTGGGTTCGAATCCCGGTAAAGGCATTAATTTGTGTGATGAGCACGAATATTTGTTCCTGAATCATGGATGTTTTCTATGTATTTAAGTATTTATTTATCTATATAAGTATGTTTATCGTCGTCTAGTACCTATAGTACAAGCTTTGCTTAGTTTGGGACTAGGTTGATTTGTGTATGATTGTCCCCTAATATTTATTTATTTATTTTCATTTTATACATATACATCCCACTGCAGGCACAGGGCTCTCAAGGTGCGTATCGATTTCGGACGGCAGCCGCGCGAGCATTGTTTGACGGCGGCAAACCTGTGTTTTGGCACGTTCCAGCGCCCCAATGTTCGAGCTGCCTCGAGCGGCAGCAAGGTATCCATAGTGCGCGGCTACCGCGTGAGCCAATGTTTGATAGTTTTCCCTGCAAAGTCGGACCACAGCTTCAGAATAAGAGGGCTTGGGCCTTAGTTCTCACGCCTGCCCAGTGCGGGGCAGTAACTTTACACACGCCATTGAATTTATTTGCAGGTGTGTGCAAGTTTCCTCACAATGTTTTCCATTACTTTAAAGCTCATGATAAATTTTAAATGTAATTTCACACATAAATTCCGCAAAACTCACAAGACGCGAGCTGAGGCTCGAGCCCACGATCCTCTGCTTGAGGCCATGGGTCAAAACACAAGGCTACCACGGCTGTGTACATTTCAACCAGGGACTGGCCCGATATTAGTGATTGGTCTCTCCATACAATAGAGTTCTTCCCCAACGCTATTGTAGTCACATGGTGATTTCATTGTCATTGGCTGTTTTGGTTTAGGCGTATAACATCCCACTCGCAAAACGTCCCTTTCGCAAAATGACCCGTTCGATTGGCCATCTCTTATCCCAGTGTTTTTCAAAGTGTGGGTCGCGACCCCCCGGGGGAGGGGCAGCTCCAGAGGGAGGGAGGAGAGGATTCAGAAAGAGATTTATTAACCAACATTTTCCGTCACCGTGTTCCATTTCAAAAATAGCTCAAAAGTTGTTTTTTTTTTTAATTTTGCAAACTCTCCACCATAATGGGAATATGAATTTCCATGTGCACAGAAGTATTCAATAATAATAATAATGGCGAGCTGTTAGTGCGTAGCGACACCACGAACCCAAGACCTCCAGGGGTACACATACACACATGCGCTTATACACACACTCACACACAGCTACACACCCACCCCGCCTCTAGTTTGCCTTTGTTGGCCGCCTAGAGTGGAGCGCAAGAGCTAAATGCTCGAAGGATGGATGTGTTTCCGTAAGTGGCGAGTTGGCATTTTGAAGTTTAAAGTCCAGGAACACCTCTCCATCCTTAGCCGTTCACACCAATGTTGCCGCCTCGTTGCCCCGAGTGGGCAATAGTTTGAGGGGCCCATTTAGTGAATGGCGAGTCAACGCCTACCAAAAGTTCAGTTTATGAGATATTGAAATGGTAGGTGTCCGTTATCTCACTCCATAGCCCGGTAATCCCGTCCACAACATCCCAACCCCATAGCCAATTCCATGTCGATTCCTACCTGGCAATAGATTGGCAACTGTGGAGGACTGTCCGCTAGCACATCCTCATGGTGTATTAGGGGATAGACCTCCATAGTTGCGCCCATCTCATTTATATTATATGGTACCAAAGGCCTCTTCATGTTGGCTTTGGCCCCATGAATGCCTTTCAAATGACCGGGTCCCCATGGGCCCGTGATCGGAAATCCGTACCAACATAATAATTCTATTTATTCGGATAACTGGGATCCATTCTTTGTTAGTTACAATGAATCGTACAAATTGGGTTTTGGGGGGTTGCGAAGGAATTTTGATGGTCATTAACACATTCAGTGCCGGGAACGCCACAGGGGAGTTCTCCGTTCATAGCGCGTAGCAATACGTGGCAGCGAATGTGTTAAGGGCCGTGACGCCAAAAAGTTTGAAAAACACTACAGACTAGACTATAAGACTAGAGTAAAAGACTTATCCCATGAGAAGACTCCTAGTCTCTACTGAAACAAGCTTTTTCCAGACAGGACATTTTGCAAATGGGTCATTTCGCAGACGGGACGTTTTGCGAAAGGGGCATTATGCAGTAGGGACTTTCAGCGAAAGGGGCTTTTTCAGAAGGGACGTTTTGCAAAATGGGTGGGACCTTTTGAGAAAGGGACGTTTTGCGAATGGGGTATTTTACATAACGGACCATTTGCAGAGAAGACGTTTTGCGAATGGGACGTAATTTTTATGGAGGGACGTTTTGCGAGTGGAACTTTATGCGCCCCAACCGCTGTTTTAACTCAAAAATGTACTCTGTGACAACTACTAACACCATCAGCATTCAGCAGAGAGCCGACTGGTAGGGTGAATATAACAGTAGTCAAACACAAGAATCAAATCTGTTACAGTAACTAGGTATTATGTAATCGGCATTCTGCACCTTCAAGGGTTTATGAAGGAATTTTTCATAATGCTTTGCTCATCAAAACAACTACTCCTCAAAACCAGTTCATTTGGATTTTAACCCACATTTAGTAAGGATTAAAAATCATTTTGAATGAGCAACCTTTTTTTCCCTTTTAAAGATAACATTAGAGTCAATATTGCAAATTTATATTTATGCTTAATAACTGGATGACTAGCGGAGTCAGCACGGCTAAGTAAAATAGGTAACTGGGATGTTAATTTAACAGGAAAGCAAGTTCTTCAGGCCACTAACCCAAGCTTTTTTTCTGGGTAGGGGTTCTTAGTTGCAATGATTCTACAGCTTATGGTGTGTCAAACACCATTGGCTCCCATACATTAAACCACTTAAATCGATTTGGTTGGTCCTGATGAGATCTTTAAACTATTGTTTGCAAGCACTACTTATTAGGTCTGTGGTTTTGAAATATTTATGTGGTTTTTTTAATATTTAACAGCTAAATTCAGTCTTTGTTTTTGAGAATTAGTGAGTTTCTAGTATCAAGTATACAAACAATAAAAAAGCGGCCTACTTTTTAAAGGCATAAGTAACAACTAGTTGTAACTACAGTGTAATTTATAAAGAAACATTCCTTCTGAATGAAACGTTAAGCATTTATAATAAATGCTGGACGTTTTTTTCCTCAATGAAAATGTGAGCTAAATCGGAGTTTCCACAAGTTTAGGTACATAGTGTCAATATACAAATGCACAATAGAGATATACCTTGTGGCATACAGCTCCATTTACAAACAGGATGAATGACTAGTTTATGCTCATTAAGGTACTACAACAGAACTGTACTTTGTAATTGGATGTTTTGTTAACATTCATATTACTCAATTAAAGTGTGGACTTTGGACTTTTAAAACTACATACCTAGTATAGGCTTCTTATGTTCAAGCAGCTCGTAGTATGACTTGGCCAGGAGATCCCCAGGTTCTGACAATTTGAAGTGGCCCATTTGTACCAGTCTCTCACATGTTTTCATTAAATAGGAGGAGAATTCGCCCGGATCAATTCCGTAAGCACGCCAGCCTCCCACTCCATCTGCAACTCCTAGGAAGCAAAAACAAATTTACTAGGTAATCAGGGGTTTTGTGTAAGAAGAATGTTTTTGGGTTTTTGGCTATTCTATTAAGTTGTAATATCTAGGCAGTTGGATTGTGTACTGGCACGACTAAAACTTTTTTAAAGTGGCCTGCATTTTGTAAAAGCTTTTAGTATTTTTTCAGAACTAGTTAAAATGTCAAGGATAAGACAATAGCCTGATAATAAACTACATTTGAGAGCAGTATATCTACTTAAGCCAAGATGTTAAATAGATTGGCTGTATCAAAATTGTTTATTTATAAATCATACATAACAGCAATAAAGACTGACCAATAACATCCGCATTGTTAAAGTGAGTAGAGAACCATGCGTCGTCCCCGAATTGTCCTTTACGTGTTCTTCCATTAGCAATGTCTTTTGGAAAACCACACACAACTGACACTAAATATGGATGTTTCTTATTTGAAACGTTTAATTCAGCAGAATTGGATAAATTTGATATTCCATTCCGTATAACACGTGATAGCACTCTGCCTGTCCAGAAAATAGACTGCATCATTCATTAGTTGTTTTGTACTTTGGTTCGTCATTTACAAACTTACATCTGGTATCAATGACACCATGTTTATGACCGAATTTAGTAAGATGTCCAAAACAATAGCAGCACTACGCGATTAAACAATAACTAGTTAACTTATTCTCTATAATTTCCAGTCTTGTGTGTGATCCAACAACCATAACCAACCACTCTCAACGCACAAAACGAAACGAACTGAACTGAACTGAGGCGCTACCACGAAATTCGAAAATCGAAATTCGTATCGCATTATCCCTCTCACTCTCGTGTCAAATCATATTAGCGTGAGCGGGACGGCACGAAACGAAGTTCGAATTATGCACTTCGTGGTAGGGCCTCAGAATTTGTTGCGCGACTTGCGTTGCGTTTCGATATTATGGCAGGCAGGCAGGCTGACGAGACGGACGACGCAAGGCAAGATGTCAAGATTAATTGTCCCTCCCTTTCCCTTTGTCTGTTAACCAAAAGGAGGAAGTGAGCTCGAAATAGTTTTCATAGCACACATTGTTATATGTTGTAGTAGTTGTAATTTTAGACTTAAACAAGAAGAAGTAGAGTATGTTCTAATCTGACGCAAAAATTTTAGAGGAGTATAGTATTATTTTTTGCCCTAGTCATACATTGCCCACAGCTAATACAAACAATATAATGACAATATGTGACAATATGCAATTGAACCAGAGGCCCTACCACGAAGTGCATAATTCGAACTTCGTTTCATGCCGTCCCGCTCACGCTAATATGATTTGACACGAGAGTGAGAGGGATAATACGATACGAACTTCGATTTTCGAATTTCGTAGTAGCGCCTCTGGGGTAGACAAGTTAGAGTATTTGGTTTTGACAGCTTTGAAACTTAATTACAGCGCCATCTCTTGACACGTCGTCCTCAGCTCTTTTTGGTCTCGAAGTTTTGTCGCAATCACACGATAGATGTCACTAGTGTGCTAGTATCTAGTTTTAAATACACACTGTTAGTTTTTTTTCATAATTTTCTATCTTAATATGCATTTTATAATTTTCATTCAGTGTTTATTTTAATTTATTCTCAAAAACATGTACTAATTTATTTTAACATTTGTCACGGTTTTGTTAGCAACACAGAAGACAAATTGCCATTTACGGTGTACGTCGTAGAAATGGTTGCTTGATTCGATTTGTAGCATTCGAACATGGCGGATGTAGACAGTATCTAATTTTGGTATTTCTGTTTCTTTGGCCAGTTAAAGTATTATTTGATAATGTTTTATGCGGCGATTAACCTTAATTTCAGTGATCACAAAATTCTATATTGCTCTCGTGTCTGACATTATTTAATGCACAAGTTGTCTCCACGTGGTTTCTGGAATTTTACTATCAAGTTGCAAAAACTACAATCACCGCCGTACAACGTCGCTCCCAAAGAGAGCTTACTTTGACACTGGCGAAATTGTCCTGTAATGGCCGGCGCCCACTGACGGCATGGCACGGCGTGGCATTTTATTACTATCAAGTTATTTTGAATCTTATTTCAATTAGTTTAGAATTCATGTTACTTTATTTCGATACCACGATGCCGCGACGTCCTGAGAGCCGATGCCACGCATAACCAATAAAGTAACATGAATTCTAAACTCATTGAAATAAGATTCAAAATAACTTGATAGTAATAAAATGCCACGCCGTGCCATGCCGTCAGTGGGCGATGGCCCCAATGGGACAGAAGCCATATTTTAAATAAATAATAAATGGTTGCTTGACTGAAGAAATTCGCTCTCGTCTTGAAAGTTTCCTAAATGTGTTGCGGGATTTTACGTAGTGAAAAGACGCTTTTGAATTATTGTTTACTGTGTTTGCGATTTGGACGCTATTTTTGTTTCAATTTGTGTTTATCGCGACATTCGATATGTGTTGTACATTAGGTTACAAAGTTAATGGTTTGTATTATGTGAAACATAAAAATAATAAAGCTTGTATGTAATACTTGTTTTTTTTTTCAATTCCTACTTAGACTATACGAGTAGTATAGACATATACACCGTGAAATTTTAGTGGTTGTTTTCCCGAAACGAGATGATTTAGTTTCGATTGTACAATTGATTTATAATTACTATTTTGACTAGAATCAAAACTCCAATTGTGAAAAACGAAAGTCGAAAATGACCGCAAACCAATAGTAACGCTTCGTTGGTACAAGTAGCGTACGATCGTACGATAGGTTAGGTATGTATATGGCATCCACAAGACATCAATTTACAGAGGGCAGCTAAGTAGTATTTAAAAAAAAAAATATGGTGGCAAGTCAAACGGGGTCACAGATAATTGGGTTGAGTACACTCTCTATTCCTTTTGGTATATTTATCTTACTCTATGAATTGAACCATAGTAGCCAACATAATAAAATTACAAATTACTTCATTAAAAAACGCAATATGAATAATTAATACTAAAAAAACTGTAATTGATTTTTTTTATTGTGTGAGTTGTGTTGTAGACAATCTATTTTAAAATCTTCAATCTTTCTCTTTATATTTATGCTAAATACCCTAAATATTGATCCATAAACAATGAGTTCAATGTCTGACGTTTCAGTTTCATAGATATAGGCGTTGTAGAAGAAAGCTCGTCTTCGGTCGGTCGAATTATTTTATCGTTGATTGATGACGGCTACTAATGCATTGATTAATCGTGATTGGGTGCCGATTCATTAAGTTTACGCCTCCTGGAGTAGTGATAGTGCCCGGGATTGATCTTTTCCCCTGAAGTGTAAAGAAAAGGCATAAAACTGGTGTTCGACAAGTCACTTGGCAATATGCCTGCCGTAAGGGGAGATGGAATGCGAGGACTCGCAGTCTTCATATCGGACATAAGAAATTGTAAAAGTAAAGAAGCCGAGATAAAACGGATCAATAAGGAACTGGCAAACATCAGAAGTAAGTTCAAAGGGGACAAAACCCTTGATGGATATCAAAAAAAGAAGTATGTCTGCAAATTGTTATTCATCTTCCTGCTC